>VZTZ01014638.1:626148-680551 GCA_013400955.1 Drymodes brunneopygia
AAAAAAAGTAAAAGTCAAATTAGTTACCTGCCATTCTCGTGACCAAAATGAGACAGATCCCACCCTAAAAAATTTGTTGAAGGCTAGTGGGTGCAACCAAAGGGCAGTGCTGACATGAGGTGGATCGGGGGAACCTCATCAGTAGCCTCTAAGAAGTATGTGGAAGTCAGGATTTGAGTTTTCCCCATGTGGCCTTCTCAAAAATATCAAGGGTTAATTCTCTCTGTCCTAGGTAGTGGCAAGTAGTGCAATAACTCCATTCAAACACTAATAAAGTAGTATTATATTTGTGGGAGATGGAAAAACAACACAATAAGGATTTCTGTGTTACTAGACATAACAGTATTTGATTGAAAATACACTCACCAGAGATCAGAGGCTTAGACTGTAAGACACTACAAAGGATCTGTGGCAGGTCTAAGGAAAGACTGTGTGGTTCTGTACTAGTGTTACACACAGGAAGCAAAAACAGAGGTTTGGACTTCTGTAATGAATTTCTCTTTTTGTGCACTATAATCAGAAGGCTAGGGGTTTTTTTAAATTTTTACTTTTTGTTGTTGAACTGAGTTTTAGGTTTTAATGAGACAAAATTAAACTTTGGATTTTTTTTTCTGGGTTTTTGATTTCCAGTAATAGAAGTTTCTGCAGTACTAGGAAGGGCAGTTCAGTTGCTGAACTATGAAATCTGATTTCTATTTCCTACTGTCCAACAGGCTTCTTCTCCAATGTTGGGCACTTAGATGCAGATCTTCAACATCACTCAAAAGTCTAATTTACATTGACTTTAATTGAATATTCCTGAGGAAACAGTTCCAAGTCAAGCCCTGCCTCAGTTTCCTACCTGTAAAAGAGACATGAACTGTAATTACAATTAGCATTGTGAGGGGTAAAGGTGGAAGATTCACAGTATGAGGATGTGATAAAGGCCATAAAAATGTTGATGTGATGCATTGCCTCTAAGCCATTCAAAAAATGTGGAGGCTTTCATGTCATATCAGAGAGATTTAATGTGGAATGTTGATCACTGTTTGCATCGACAGTGCCTGGTTTTGGCAGCAGTTAGCTGCAACAGGAAATTGAATAACTACACACAATGAAGTAAACTCTTTGAATATCATCTGGAAGTGGTGTTTCATCTATTTATTATTCTCCTTTTGGGATAAAGAGGAAAGCCCATTCAAAATTTTCCTTTTTTATTTTTTTCCTTATCAGGGTAAGCAGTGCTTTGCCCAGACTGAAATGAAAGGTTTTCAATGTTTTTCTTCTTTTTAATTGTGAGCCAAGTGGAAGCAATGGAAGTCATCAGGAACTTCACCTTCATTTACATAATTGCTATGTGGAATGGGAAATTGGCTGATACAAGGACGCTGAGACTCATTAGTGACAAGCATCTTTAGGAGAGGGAGGGCTCCCTGCATTGGTGTTCAGCTGAAGGTTGTGGGGGTGTCTGAGGAGATACATTCCCCTTAGCCAGCCAATTAATGAAAATTCCAGCGATTTGAATGGAATTGAGGGTTTGCCTGTTTCTGTGAGGTCACTTGCCTGGTGATTGCAAACAAAATCCTGATGACTTGCACAGCAAAGAAGATGCTGAATACACATTTGGTTTAGTGTGGGAAGAGGTACTTTGTTTTCTTACAAGGTGATAACCATAGATTAAATAAGTGCTTTGTAGTCTGAGTTGTGATGTAGAATTTACTCATGGATAAAAAGGATAAAACCCTCTACTTGTTCTTCAAGGTTTTAGGTCCATCAGCAGCCTGGGCAAAAGGGGGAATGCAGACACATGAGGCAGCCAGCCTATTCCTGCACAGAAGTTTGATTGCATTCACTTACACTTCTTGATTCAAATGGCTCCTCCAACACGAGGGACTGGGTGAAACAGTATATCAGTGGTGATTTTGTACAAATGAGAAGTTATCAAATCCTATTTTGCCATACAAATTCAAGAAGGAGCAATGCCTTTTTGGGGATTAGTCATAACATAATTTACACTCCACTGAAAAGTTTATTCTCCACTGTCCCAAACCTCACATTTAAGGCACTGATTTTGACATCACTCCCATCCTTGCCAATGTAAATCAGCACAGGCCGAGGGGACCTCAGCAACATCCTTGATTTAAAAGTTCATTAACTGGAGTTAAGTGAAAAAGTAAAGGATAAATAACAGCTGTGACTGGGTTGATCGAAGTGTCTCTTCCATCAAATCCTTGTTTTTGCAAGCTTTGAGACAATCTGAGTGCAAGGTAGACCTTAATACACAAATGCTGCTGAAACAGCAGGGAGGGAAAAGCCATTCTCAGCTAGGAAGGGTTCAGCCTTACGAAACATCTTAGAGAATTGCGGCAGGAAAGAAACAAAACCATTCCATTAGGCAGTTTTTGTTTTTTTCAGCTCTTCAGACTTGAGTGGAAAACCATCCCTTTTTGGTATATTTTGAGAGAGTTCCCAGAAGTGACCCAATGGCAAAGCACTCGAGAATGTTCTCAAGCAGGAAAGGCACAGCTGTACTGAAGAAAGAGTTGCCATTCCAGCACGAGCTCTCTTCAGAGGTGCTGATCCAGCTTTACATGAAATCTTCTTCAAACTGGTGCACTTGCAGTTCTTGCCTGACAGAGCATTTTCTCAAAAAAACCCATCAAAGTCAGTATTAAAAGTATGAAAGAAAACCAGTCGAATTTGAGTAATTTCAGCCAGAGAAATGTAGAAATGAAGAAAACTGCAACAAGATTAAAGAGACATTTACCAGGTGTTGATGTTAGTGTGCTTTAAATTATTCATCTGGTTGTAGAAATTAAGATTCACTCAGCTGTTCAGCTGTAATTCTGGCTGATTTAGACACAGTTTCTGCAGGATTCAATTTTAGAAAGAACCTTCTTGCTTTTATCCTATGCAGAATTTCAGCTGCAACTAAGAAAAACCAGGGAAAGGATGTTTTCTTTCTCAAAGAAAAAAATTACCTCTTTTTTTTTTTTCTTTCTCCAATTTACTTAACTGATGACTTTTCCAAAACTCCTGAGTTTCTAAAAACCACCTCTTGCTCCAGAAAGGTCTGCTGACTGGATAATGCTTCAGAGAACTGGGAGACCTTGCCCAGATTTGGGTATAGAACAGTATGGGGTGATTTTGTGTGTATTAATGATCCAGCTTTAGGAACATGAAGCCAGGATTTTAATCCAGTCACTTTCAATTTACTCAGAACCCCAGACCAAGTATCTGATCAAGCTGGAACAGGAGTGTCTACTGTCAAATTCAGTGCTGAGGTCATTGAAGCACAGTTAGAATTTGGCCCATGGTTCTACGTTGTCCTGTATTTTTTAAGAAAATTAAGAAGGAGCACAAAATCCTCTCAAAACACTGGTGCAAGCATCTTATCTGACTGTGCATGTCTCATATTTGAAGTTTATTTTGTTTAGAGGTTTCACAATAGCTCCCTCTGTCACCTTCCAGCTCTGATCATTGCTACAGAGAGGGCTCACAAATAGGTAGAGATTCAACAGGATGGAAAACCTTGAAAAATCTGTCTACAAAAAGTTTGTCCTTTTTTTCTTTTTTTTTTTTTTCTGCATGAAATGTTCCCCTCAAGTCTTTAAATTCCCTTTATTAATTTTAAATAGTACAAGCTAACTCTTAGTCTTTTCCCAGTGATTCATATCCATGGGCTCTTATATGATTTCCCATAGCTCTCATTTTCAAGGACAGTCAACCTTGCACGGACATTGGCACGTGGAAAGGCCTCATTCAAAATGCACTCTAATTTTTTTCTGCATCTTAATATCTGTAGAACAAGCTTAACCTAAATCACTGTTCCCTGGGTAATTGAAAACAACATCTTGGCTTTAGGCATTTGCAAAAGTATTGAAAAGAGAAGAGACATTGTTTTTACTGGCTTTGAACCTTCTTACCCTATGTTATATAGGGAGTTTCCTGATTAGTGCAATACTGGGCTGGCAGTGTGTCCTTGCTGCCAGGAGAGCCAAGGGTACCCTGGGGTGCACTGGGAAAAGTGTGGTCAGCAGGTCGAGGGAGGTGATCCTGCCCCCTCTATTCGGCCCTGGTGAGGCCACATCTGGAAAATTGTGCCCAGTTCTGGTCTCCAGAGCTCCAGACAGACAAGGGGCTAGTGGAGAGGCTCCAGCAGAGGCCACAAAGATGAGCACGGGTCTGGAGCATCTTTCTTAGAGGAGAGACTGCAGGAGCTGGGCCTGTTTAGTGTGGAGAAGACTGAGGCTCAATGCAAACAAACAGCCCCAAGGCGGGTGCCAGGAGGGAGGTGCCAGACTCTTTTCTGTGGTGCCCAGCAGCAGGAGGAGGAGCAACTGCCATAAACTGAAACACAGGCAGCTCCACCTCACCATGAGGAAGAGCTTCTTTACATCGAGGGTGGCAGAGCCCTGGAACAGGATGCCCAGACAGGTCATGGAGTGTCTCTAGAGACATTTAAAGCCCATCTGGATGAGTTCCTGTGCAACCTGCTCCAGGTGACCCTGCCTTGGCAGGGGGGAGGACTAGATGATCTCCAGAGGTCCCTTCCAACCCTAACAATTGTGTGATCCTGCAGTTCACATATTTTCTAGTTAACATCTCCAGTATTTGTTTTTCTCTCAGACTTTTCTAGCATTGAATTCTTATTACTATAAGAGCAGAAATGACATTTTTTTTCCAAAGTTATGTCATTTGAATATATACTATTCATACTATCATTCTTTGGGAAACAGTTTAAAAGCTAGGAAGGGAGCTAGCTGTAAGCAACTGCAACACAGTCTCTCCTGTTGTCTTCTGCCAACTTTGTAAGAGGTTTTAATGCCTCTAGGAAATGGACTTCAATTCAAACCTTGCAAATCATGTCCTGAATAGCTTAAACTAGTCTCCACAGACTACACTTGAAGTTGTTACTTTCAAAATTATTGGGAAAGTCGATGGATAAATTTAGACAAAGTATGATTGTCACTAGGCAAAAATATCTGAGGAAATATTGGCACAATTTATCCCATGCGGGAGCCATAAAGGACTCTCACCCCAGGCTCAGCAGCATTTCTCAGCCAAGGCAGATACAGCAGCTGAAAGCAGTGTGGTAAATATTGAAATAATATTCAGCTGTCCAAGAGCAAACTGGTTAAATGAGAGACAAAGCAAAGGAGAAGTTAATAGGTGGAAAACTGAGGCACAGAACTGCCTCATGATTTGTCTCATGTCTCTCAAGAAGATAGCACAGGGATTGGGATCTCTCTGGAGATCTGAGTGCTCTGAGATCCCTTCCAACCCAAACCATTCTATGAGTTCCTTCCCAGCTTTGTAGTTGATTTTCAGAATTCTCTTATATAGATGAGCATAACTTTGTGCAAGATTACTGTCTATGGTGTAATTGCTATAAGACTTTTTTTGCACCTTTGTTTTTATTGGGGAGGTAAATGCATTTAAAATTTTGAATGCAGGGAAGTTTATATGAGATCTTTCTGACCAATGGGATTTGGCCCATTTCAATTTCAAAGTCTGAGGTGGGTTTTGTTGCGGAAGGCAGGTGAGATTAGATTGAAGGCACTTTATCTTATCGTGATTACTCCATTTAAGAGCTCACTGCAGAACTATGATGTATATGCAAAGTTTATGCCAAATAAAACCCAGACTGTTCAGAAAGAAAAAACAGATCCTTTTCTTGAGTGACCCTTAACTCAGACTGAGGGCAATGAATGGTCTTACAAGAAAACAATCCAAAGAAAGAGAACAGCTAATGATATTTTTGGCACATCACAGGAAGGGAGAAAAGTAATGAAGTTAAGTGAAACCCCTGTCAGAAACCCAAATGGCTCCTGCCTGACATGCCTTGACAAAGAAGAATCGGTCTCTTGCTGTTTTTTATCTGTGTGACACAGACAAAGCCTGAGGATTTCAAGTGGGATAATGTGCATGATAAAAAAGTAAAAAAAAAAAATTAAAAAAATGAAAAAAAAATTTTTAAAAAAATGTAAAAATTATAAATCCATTGGCAGAGGTTGATGGAATCTAATTGGAGAAGCAATGGAGAAGCAAATAAATAAGAAAGAATCTATTGTATTTTTGTTCTGAACTGTATAGACAGCAATTAAATCACTAATCAGGCAAGAGTTGGCTGACCTAAGAAAGGAGCAATCTCATGTCTCAGCTGGATGGGAAGTTTAAAAATATATCTGCTCAAAGGAGTATTTCAAGGATAAAAAACAAACATTTTGGGTTTCAATTAAGTTCATGGCTTATGGAAACAGTTCCTGTAGCAGATTAGCAATATGGTTTACTTATTTGGAAGCTACTTCATAACGATATCTGTGTTATTTTTAACAGAAATTGTTTCTCACCAAAAGGAAGTGAAATTTATTTTTGTGTGCATGTGGGTTAGTATTTATGAGAAATTTTTATTCCTTAAGCCTCTTTAGAAAGCAGATGAAATTGTCTGCATAGTTTTGCTTGACTATCTAAGTGACACCTGTCTGCCTCAAGAGTTGTGATGGCACTTGTGTTGAAAACACGAGGCCTTGACGCCATTTTCCTGTGGTCTGACTCTGCCAGCCTCCATCATGTTCACTTCCTTTCTGGAGGTAGTTTTGTAGTTTCTTTGCCTTGAGAAACCAGCACTGTACATGTGAAATGTCTCCAGAACAAGGATTGTATCGTAATTTGTGGAAAGAACTTGGGTCAGAAGAGGAACATCTAATTTAGAGGCCGTTTTCTTGACCTGGGAACTTGTAGAGTTCTTCCACCTTCCTATGGGCAAGGATGTAGCTGGATGTGTTTCCACCTTTTCTCCTATTGTGTGTATATATATATATTGTATTTATATATCACCAAATCCAGTGATCAGAATCAGAGACAAGCTGGGCATAGGATCAGGTCTCTCATGAGTGAGCAAGGGATCTGTACAGATCCAGTGGAATGTGGAGGAAAAACTTAATGTGGAGGGATCCCTTTACAGATGTGGGTGTGACAAACCCACCTTGAACATCACACTGTACATTGAACTTTGCAGGCTGTAGAATGAAAAACCTTCAGCTGCAGCAGCAGCTACAGGTGAGGTATCAGGTATCTTATATCTAAATTAACTCTAATCATAGAAAGGATGTGAAATACCTTCTTATTGGTATTGTACACAGAGAGAATATTATCTGTAGGGCCTTGAAGCCTTTTCTGTATATTTACTTTCGTGATCCAGAGTTGGTGGCTTCTTCCAGTGGAAGCCTGAAGTCCTTTGCTCTGAATCCTCAGGATTTTTATTTTAGAGTGGAATATTAGGAACTACATCCTACCTCTGAAAAATTAGATTTCTTCTCATATTTTTTATTAGACTGTCATTAAATGTTTTACATATTCAATTTGAAGTAATTTATCCTCTGAGTAAAGTGCAACTGGCCAAAGTGCTGAAGAGAAAAGTTTGCTAAATGTACAGCTTCCATCCATCACCTTCTTGAACACAGGAGGCATTGAAATAGCACATTAGGAAGCATTCAGTTCCCAATCTATACCACTGATAGAGGACTTGGAAGTGTTACAGATACATCAGGGAAATCTTTAATTTCCAGTTTGACTTAAGGGCTGGGATTTTAACTCAGGACTTTTCTTTCTGAATCCATAGCTGTTGTGTTGATGAGATGGTGCCAGAAATGCTGTGAGACACTGAGGGAATAACCAGTGGATTAATGCAGTATCTATGCTTGTCTGTAAAGTACAGATAGTCACACTTTTATATATGTATTTCAACTCTTACATTTCTGGAGCTCTGAATATTTGTGGTTTCCCAGCCGCCAAAGTGTTATGTGAACAGTGGTGAGAAAAGTGGAAGAGAATCTTCCCATTGGTAGCCGGAGGAAAAGACCAGTTGGAATGAAATTCTGGAAGTGATTTTTTTCTTCTTCGTGCACCACTCATTTACACAATGAGGTCCTGGTGATTATAACAGGAAATAACTCTCTACTTGATGGGTAGAATGAATTAAAACCACATTATTTTAATTTATCTTATATTTTATTTTCTTTTATTAGTCTTAATTTCTTCTAGACTAGTTCTAAACTTCCTGGAAGGTCAGTATGACAGCCTGAAATTGCCAGAGTCTTGTGATGCTGGAAGAGCTATTTAGTGTTTGGGGTTTTTTAACTCAACTCACTTCAACTCTTCATTTGCCATATTTAGAACTGGATTAATTTTTATCCTTCAGTCTTTTCACATTACACAGCAAAGCAGAATAACGTTGACACTGGAGGCAGTTATAAAACATTTGCCTGAATGGTACAAATTGACATTTATACAAATGGACATTTATACAAATGCTCATTGGACACGAAAGTGAAGTCTCGGCTTTTTTGAGCTCATTAGGAGATATATTGTTCTCTAAATAGGCTGGAATCTCTCTTCCAGAATTTAATTTTAGTATTGGATCCATTTTGCTCCAGTTCTTCAGTGCTAAAAGCCAGATGATTTTGTGACAGGGTTGTTTCTTTCCTCTCTTTCACTCACTACAGCAGCACAGTAGAAGGGCAGTGAAGGAAATTTCAGATCACCAAGAGCTCTGCTACAGAATGTGTCAGTGGGTATTTATTAGACACAGTCATTTTCAGTCCCAAAGTCACCCCCCCTAATGTGCTTGGTGGGAGCTGTACTTTAGCTCTTACTACTTACACAGCTTTTTATGAATTTCTCCCATGTGATAACATGGACATGAGTGTGACACATTTAAATGCTGTGTACCTAAGTCCAGAAAACCAGAGAAAGGCAACCCTCTCAGGGCCTGGCTTGGAGGAATTTTTTTCAAGGAGAAATGAAATTCCAATTGAAGTTTGCAACACTTACCACTATTTGATTAGTATTGGTGGAGACCTATAATTAGCTCTTATTTAAGAAGGCATATGGCTCCAACAGATGGTAAAGGAAAAAAAGAAAGTTAGATAAACAGGGATATTTGCACAAGGTTTTCTGATTCCTTGGCTTATATTTTGCAGCACAGTGCTTGCTTAGGTTCTGGAAAGATGGGCTACTCTCCATATGAGGAATACTTACATGTCTTAATTTTCTCTAAAAATACAAAAAATAGTGTGGCCTGTGAGTATTTAAGAATTCTGACAATTGTGGAAGACTTGGTATGACAAGGAAACTTAGAATTTTTTTAAATTTTATTTTATTTTTTTTTTGAGTGGGTTTTCTGGGCAAGAACCAGCTGTGCTTGTGAGGTTAGTGGGAATTTCGGATGGTAAAGGACAAGGAACAGGACAGCATGAGGGTGGATGGGTGAGGGAGATGGTCATCCATGAGAGAGATTTGGGTAATGTGTATGGCAGTTCCAGCCAGGATGTTGTGCTCTGTAAAAGTCACTCAGATATTGGGGAGATGAATTACAGCTAGTCCAGACTGAGATTTTAGATGCTTTGGGGAAACATCATTGCAGCTTTCCAGAACTTGAAAAAGAGAGAGAGAAAGACTTTTTGCACACATAGGGATCGGACAAGAGCAACAGCTTTAATATAAAAGAGGAGAAATTCGGATTAGATGTTAGGAAGAAACACATTCTTTACTGTGAGGGTGGTGAGGCCCTGGCACAGGCTGTACAGGGAAATTGTGGATGTCCCATCCCTGGAGATGTTCAAGGGCAGGTTGGATGGGGTTGGAGCAACCTGGTCTTGTGGAAGCTGTCCCTGCCCATGGCAGGGGGTGGAACTAGAGGATCTTTAAGATCTCTTCCAACCCAAACCATTGTGTGATTCTGTGATTATTTTATAACACTCTCTACCCGTTTATTGTCATCCTCCCTGTTCACCTCTGTTTAATTGACTACATGATTGCTTCCAAGTGGCTCCAGGGCAAGGCCATGTAGCTGGGTTCAAGCTGCCTTCTGCTGGGATTTACCAACAGCAGGCTTTCCACAGAGGCAGATTTGGAGAGATCACATGAACTGCTGACACCACATGTCTGTGTGGGCAGTAACATAAGGTCTGTGGGTAGGAAAGTTTCAAAACGTTCACAGCTCGTTCTCAAGTGAGTGCCTTGCAGTGCCCTCCCTCCGTCTGTGCACGAGTGACCTGGGAGAATGAACCCATCTGCCTTCAAAGGTATCATCTGCCTCTGAGATTTTTCTGTGTGGAAACATGTGTGTGATATGCTTCTTGTGGCCATGAATTGGGCTGAAATACAAATGTTTAAGTGTGCACTGTTATTTATAAAGGACTATTTACAGTAAAGCTCTTTTTACAGCTGCAGTATCTTGATTTCCCTACATTATTGAAGAGCATCTCTTTCATTAAAGCAAAACAGCAGAATCCTGCTTTTCCATTTATCTGAATAGCAGCATAATAATACTGCTTTTCCCAGATAGCAAGAGAGATTCAAGAAGTTGCCAGCATTTGAGTAATTATCTAATTTCCAGTGCTATAGTCATAAAGACATTAAAGAGGCTTGATCTGAAGTTAGATCTGTTTTCCATATGGATTTTTCTTGACTGTTTAAGCACTCCCTATTTATTTTAGACCTCTGACACAGTGCTCATGAAACTGCAGAGAGCTAATTCTAGAGAAAGCTGATTCTAAACCTGAAGTTTTCCTTCTAAAAGGCCTGGAGTTGTAATTTTACATTTAGAATAATAAAAAAATTACTTTCTTTGTTCTCTGCCTTGCATTGGGGATGGGAAGCAATGTAATGTTTACAGCAGCAGCATATAAGGACTGAATTGTCACAATTCCTCCTTCTTTACTTTGCAAAAGTATTAATTAGCAACACTTTTATGGGCTGCAGAATAGAGGACAGAATTCAGGTAAATCCTGTCTCTGCTCTTCCTTTGTCAAACCCAGAAGTTAAACTATATGAAAAGAAAAATATACAGAGGGGTAAAAGTGTGTTGTTTTCCCCTGAAATCCTCAGCATTCTGTAGCCAAGACCTACAGGTTTAAAAGAAAAGTTGTGTAGGATAAAATTTGCTGTGCAGGAGATTTTAATGTGTTTCCTTTGGAGAAACAAATTTTTCACATTTCATTTAGGTCTCACACTCCTTGCTGTGTGGAGAAATCTAACATTATTAAAAGTTATTCTTAGTAAGATAGTAAACTTTAAAATGAACCAAAGAACTGATTCCAAGGCTTTCTTCATGCTTCTAGTGCTTATTGGAAGCAGAGATAGAAAGTAATGTGAAGTGAGGTAATGAAGGATTTGTAACTTTCCTTTTCTATCCTCTCCAAAATAGTTTTACTCATAGCTTTCAAGGTATTCTCCAATCAGAGCAGCGTTCCCTCATGTGCTGGTTCTTCATTAAGGGCTGTGCCACGAGGAATTTATGTTTTAAAGCCTTGAAAAAAATAAATATGAACAAACTTTCATCCCTTCTCAAAGGTTAATACTGCTGGGCAAATCTGGGTTTGCAGACCAGGGTGCTTACAATCCTTGAAAAGGTTGTTGGTTGACATTCATTCCAGGTCTTTTTTTTTGGCAGGTAGAGACATCATAAGGAAGGACAACCAAAAATGTAATTATGGAAATATTCTAGCTGGGGAGATTGGAGCACTGCAGTCACTGACATGGCAAACACAATGCAGAGGGCATAAGGAGCAGCCAATCCTATTGCTCTGCAAACAGCAAGGGCTCATGTGGCTCTGGTGGCTCTGGGGAAATCATTCATCATCAGGTCTCAGCTACACCAAGACTTTGCCATTCCAGAGTCTCTCCTTGGCAGAAACCAGAGGTTGAGATATGCATGTGTCATTGTTTGCTCCATGGCAGAGTTACTGATCTACAGCAATCATGAAACTTCTCAAACCATTTTTATAGCAGTTAAAAAAAGAGTAAAGGAGGGTTCAAATAAAGGAATTTTGAAGGAAAATGTTATAATTTAGGCATGATGAAAGCAGAGAAAGGATGCTATAAATGCTCAGAGCTGGAAAATGTATAATTTGGATTTTCTGGAGTGAGCAATTGGGATAATTGACCACTGGAGTTTGGGAGGAGTGCTAATCTATGTGGTGTGTGCATTAGGATCATGGAAATTTCAGGGGAACAGTTCTGACCAGCAGAATATTATCACCATCTTCCACTACATTTCCCTAGAAGTGTTTCCTTCTCCTCACATGAATGGGACTGGTGTGAGGGTTCTCTTGGGGGAAATGACACAAATGAGAATATTTGAAAATCAGGAAAATTTGAGTCCCTGTCACAGCTTTGCACCAGCTGGGGGAAGCCAGTCTGGCCAGCAGCACTGTCAGCTGATGAACCAGAGGGGCTTTCAGGTAGAAATGCCCACTGTTCTGTCATATCACACTCCTTCAAAACACAAATAGCACAACAGTCAACAGAAGATGACTTCATTATCTACTTTATCAAATTATACCTACTGCCAGCATCAAAGATCTGGTTAAGTGGGTTTGATCAGGAGGTTTGATGTTAAAACAGAATTTCTTATCCATTTCTTATTTCTTTGTACATTCTTATCCCAATACTCATATGCTCTGAGGTATTATGTAAACCTATCCTATCCCACCCTATCCTATCCTATTCCACTCCACTCCTCACTTTATTCTTCTCTTCTCTTCTCTTCTTTCTCTTCTCTTCTATCTTCCTCTTATCTTCCTCTTCTCTTCTCTTATCTTCCTCTTCTCTTCCTCTTCTCTCCGAACCTCTCCTCATCTCATCTCATCTTCTCTTCTCTTCCGAACCTCTTCTCTCCTCCTCTTCTTTCTCTTCTCTTGCTTCTTTGGCACATTGGCCTCAGACATCCACCAACCCAACCCACCTTAGTTCCTTCATCCTGGCACTGGTCAAAATTATATGGTTTCTCTTCTCACTAAATTAGGTTTTAAATACATAAAAAAATTGTTTACAGATCACCTATCCATCAATTCCTTTCTCGGAAGATTGTCTGGAGATAATTTTTCAGGGGCCTCCAGGATCTAAATAACCTCTTCTGAATCTTTAAAGAGATGAGTAATTTCTGTATGATGTGCTGCAATAATATTTAGAAACCTCCATCTATAGAAATACCCAGATGGGAGAGTTAGGTAGACTAGAGTGTATCTGGGGAAGCTTGGAAGGTTGTTTATGGAGAGAGTGGGAAAGCAGGACATGATTTAGTGACTGGTCTGTGCAAGTACCCTGTGTGTGAAAGTATCCATAGCTGCAAAGAGCCTTTTCCTCCTTCCTTTTAAAAATGCCATTGTTTAATAGCCTGTGAAGGAGTTTTTGGGAGTGATGATTGGATGATATGGAAAGAATAGTAAGAGAGGGATGCATAAACAGGTTTTTCTCAGTCTCTGAATGCCTGTAGAACACAACTCTTCTCTTCATACTTGCAATGGTTCTCACAGCCCTGAGAACTCTTTCACTTTCCAGATAAATCAAGAACTATTCAACCCAAAGACAATAAGCAGTAAATGGAATAGACACTTAGGAAGAGGGGACAGGAAAACAGGATTCCTTCTAGCGTAAGGAATACTGCACATGCTTGAAAAAAAATCTCCTGACAGGGAAATTTACTGATCAAAATAGGAGTACCACAAAATTAGACTTTCTTTTTTGAATTCACCAAAGCTCAAGGCTTTGAAACTGTGGAAGAAATGCAGGTCAGTAGAGTCTTAGCTCCAGGCCTCACCTGGCAGTGGGAGCTCCCAGCAGTTTCCATACACTGTGTCTGTCTCCTTTGGGCTGCCTGTGACTGCTGAGATGTCTGCACAGCTGAGGTTGTGCTAGAAAGAGATGTGCCTATGGTTCCATTTTTCTCTCTCACACCCTCCTGTGCTTTGTGCCAAAGGACAGAGGTGCTTGTGTGAGCACAGGGGTCTACCTGCTGTGTCTCCTGAGCACAGGGTACACCTGCTGTGTCTCCTGAGCACAGGGTACACCTGCTGTGTCTTCTGCCAGCAGCCCTTTCTGAACAATGGCAGCTGTGACAAATGCCACCCTCTGTGCCGCTGTCTGTTAACAGACATGTCTGGGGTTTAGAGAAACATAAGTTTCAGAAGGAATCCCTGGAACCAGGAGAAGTTCGGGAAAGGTACCAGGATTACAATGTTTTCATGGAGAATATGTTTGGAGAAGCAGCCACTTCTAGTTAGTGCAAGAAGCTCCAGCAGAGTGATGTGGCCTGGTCCCTGTCTGCACCTGAAAGCACAGAATACACCGGTTGGTGCTGCAGTCTGAAAGAAAATATCTGGGGAGATGTTGTCATTCCCCTTTGATTCAAGAGGCAGGATCCTTGCATTGCTGTCAGCATTGCCAAGACTGCCAAGCTCTCCTCTGAAGAAATTCCTGCTGCAACCTTAGGTCACACTGTAAGAGGGGAAGAAGCCCTTTGGCCATTTAAGTAGGTAGGGTTGGATGTGTTTAGGGGAGAATCAGTCACTCATCTGCTGCAGTTGTCTGCTAGATATCTGCAAAGGAGCTCTCCCTGCTAAAAACTGATTTTTGGTCCTGTAACATCATACTCACTCTGATTTGAGGCAGCCCCAAACACTGTAGCATGTCATTGACTTTGACCTTTCCAACGAGAAATGACTCCTTATGGCACCTTGCAAATCCAGCTCCTAAAGCAATTACACATGAGGAGTGGTCTGCTCAGGAGTGTGTTTGAAAAGAAAATGAAATTAAACTTTCCATCTGAGAAGACTGCCAGTATATCAATATCCAAATCAAATAACATAAAGTTTCCTTTGTCTGCCAGCTAGGAGCAAGAATGCATTATACCTCTAATATGATTTTTGCAGTGTCTGTAATATCATGAGGTTTAAATGAAAATAAATATTACTGCATGCTTTTGAAGAGCTAATCAGGCTAAAACATTCTAGCCTAACTGGTGTGGCACATGAAAATATGCATTTATCTAAGCTGCCTGGATTTGTGCACAACTATTGTGCAGATGGGTGATGGGAAGACAATAGCAGGATGAAACACTTGGGCTGCTCCTGGGTGTGCTTGATAAATGTCAGTAATAGCAAAATTATTTGAATGTAGCCTGGATGATAGCACTATGATTCTGCTAATTAATTAGTTCAAGTCTTATTGGTCTTATTGGCATTTAGTCAATTCTGCCCCGTATGATTTTTTTTGAGCTATTTCATGTCCATGCTATTCCAATTCCAGACAACTGGTACCAAAAAAATTAATCATTATAATGAAAAAACTCCATTCATGTCTACTTGTCTTCATTACCTTTTTATTTGGGTGGTTTTGGTTTTTTGAAGTCCTTTCTGTGTCGTCCTGCTTTTGCAGGGTTTCAAGATTGTAACTTTGTAATACAAGTTTCCTATGCATTTTATGTAAACATGGTCCTTGTTTTTCCTAACTAGCTGAGATTGTTTTGCACTTGTAGAATTGTTTTTCATTCCTTTCCCCTGGACTGGAGAAAGATAATTTACCATGAAATTATCCTGTAAACTTACAGAGGTGTTAACCCCTCTCACCAATCCCTGATTGTCTTTAGAAACATATATAAATAAGAGAATAAAAAAGGGCAGGCCCTTTTGGTTGGTCCTGCCTAGAAATTCAACTACTGCTCTAGAACCTACATGTTTCTTCTATTACCAGCTATACAACATTTCTGTTCTTTTATTTTTATTCCATCTAAGCAAACTTTACCTCTTAAATATTTAATCCTCTTTCAGTCTTGACTCATTGACCTATGATAGCAAATTATGTACAAATCTCAGCAGAACAGACCTGTCCTGATTTGAAACTCCTGACAAAACAGCAGCCCCTGGACTTTTATCTTACCACAGCTTGTAGACCCAAAACAATTGGCAAATTACAAGCAGTACCTTCTGAAAAATAAGGATCATGTGCCTTCTGACTTTTTGATGATGATGCCAGATCTGTCTCTCTCTGAAGGACTGATTCTGGTACAGCTTTTTTAAGCACTCCTAGTCAGGAGAGTTCCAAAATACTATTTGCTAATGGACTATATTTCAAAAGCTCAGATTCCTACAGGACTGAATGCTGAAAAGGGCCAAAACCAGCTCTGAGTAAATTCTGCAACCATTTTTTTTTGCTCTGGTGCTACTAAAGTAGAATTAGCAGGGGATTCTGATTACCAGTCAAAACAAACCTTGAAAGTACCTAACCCTGGTGCCCAGTTGTTCATTTAAAAGTCCTACAGTCATTGCAGGCTCCTGTGGAAGGGATTCACAGTAGTAAAAAGTTGTTACCTCCAGTGTGGGTTTGTACAGCTCAGCAAGTCACAGTTTTACTGAAAGGGGAATTGCTCAACAAGCAGTAGACTTGAAGGAAAAATTTGCCTCAGTATAAAGCATGCACTTTTTTCTTTTTTTGATTGATGTCCTAAATTCCATGGGCTCCATTGTAACCAAAACAAAATACATACACTGGAGACAGCTAAAAGTTAGAAAAGATAAATCCCACCTGAGTTTATGTGATGTTTATTTGTGCTGATGTGGTGCATCAGCACACAGGTGAAACTTTTGGCTGAACTTGATGTGGAGAAGCTTGGGGATTTGGTTCTTGAGTTCCTCCGATTTATCCCAGTTTTGTGGACCAAATTAGCATCTCTCACATATGCCAAGGATTACATTGGCATCTTGAAAAAATGGCTATTTTTTTATATATCTTTATTTTAACTTAAGATGCCTCTGCCCTTCCAGTTTCTACATTCAAGATCTGCTATTGAGTATTGTCCCTCCTCCTAGATAGTAACTTCTGGGAGTACCAGAGATGACAAGAAAATTCCCTCTTCTGAAAGATGCCCATTGCAGATAAAAGATGAAATTTCACAGGTGAACACCCACAGTCCTCATGGTGCTGGGTGCACTGAGTTAAGCATTTGATGCTTTAGCTTTTATTAGAAATAAAGTTAATAGGATAAGTGCTGTCACAGGATCAAGTATTCTCATTTTGAAATCCAACCTGCCTACAGTTTAACATTTGTTTTCTTTTAATATCATGTCTGTGAACCTGCAACCCACAATAACAGTCTGCTCTACTACCATTAATTATTGAGAATGCAAGTGTTTAATTACAAGTACTACCTAAGTAACCCTGGAGTGAAATCATAGGATAAAAAATAATCTCCCTGCTGAAATCACACCAGGAGTCTGTCTGTGTTTTGTACAGGTGATTCCAGCCTTTGCTCGGCCTGCGTTCATGAAAACAACGTTTACAGCAGAATATTTCAGATTTTGTATAGAAATGAAGAGATCATTCTTAACGAGTCAATGAACTTCAGAGTGCACCTGCTTCTGGATGGTGAAAGGGTGAGTTATTTTGGGATGCACATAAAAAACAACAGGGCTGGGATTCCTCTTACTTAACTTCAGGTGTGCATTGCACAGGTATCTCCATTTCAGAAGCTGTGAAGAGTCCATGTGCTGTCAGAGGTCTCCTGAAGGCAGCTGGTGGAGGGAAAGGCACAGTTTATCTGACCAATACACCAGCAGCTGCATTAGAAGGAGATTGATTTTCCTGTACCCATCAATACCTGTGATTTATTTGTTTGTGCATACTGACCCTGTAAAACTCTGCTCGAGGTCAGATAGACCCTCTGCATTGTGCCTGGTTATGAGAAGCAGGCTACACCTTTCCAGTGTAACAAGATATTGACATCCACTGGTAAATCAGAATATCAGAAATTCAAGTGTCTCAACCATAGTTTGTCATTTGTGCACTGCATCACTCATTTTACAGAGCCGTGCTGATCAGCCCCACCTGAGGAAACTGGGAGCCTGCTGCTTCTTTCTAGGACCAGCTCCTAATCCATTATTATTACTCTCTTCTCCTCCTCTCTCTTGTGACTGAAATTTTCTATAGTTACCCAGTCCCTTTCTACCCTTCAGAGGTCTGGCCTTTGTCCTTGGTGCTCCTGACTGCAGGAGTCCATGGGAGAGCTGTTGGAGCTTTCCCTTCCTTATAGTCCATGTTCAACTCTTTTGCTTTCTGTGGTACCTCAGCTACAGCAGGTCCATCCCAAGACCTTTCTCCCCATTTTCCATCCACTCCTTCAGCCAACAGGAGCTGTCACACAAGGTAAGAACATGATATGAGACACACAGCTTGCAGAGCACCTTTGGGTTAATCTCCCTGATGTGAAACCAAAGTCTTCCACCAACAATTCCTGTTCCCAGGGGCTACAAAGCAATTTTGGTTCACAGAGAACACTGTTTTACTGAAATCTTCAATAGGAATGGGAGAAAGTGTCACAGTAGAATGGCATTCAGGCACATCCAATGTGCCTCCACTGTGCTTTGCCAGCTCAAGGACTGGTACTAAATATGTGGCATTGGTACTTGCTCTCAGTGGTGACAAGAGGCACAGTATCAGCATTTTTGCCAAATCAGCATGCCATCAAAAAGAGACCCTATAAATTACACAGCCAATGTGAATCATGTGCTGTGTGTTGAACTCGGGGCCAGAGACACTCACCTGTCCTTTTTGCAGCTTTCTCTTTGATCTTGATGAGATTTAAAATTTCTTTTTGTACTATTTCAAAGCATATATATATATATATATACATGTGTTATACATAGATCTAAATTAAAACAGCTTGAGAATCTAATTTAAGCTTAAAATACTTCCTTTTCTCTCCCACTTTCCTTTTGCTGTTTTGGTTTGGTTTGATTTTTTTTTTAAAGATAGTGTCGTCAATTTATTCCTCCCTAGGATTGTTAGTTTGGGCTTATGTGAAAAATTACCAAATGCAAGTCTATCAATATTTGTTAGGAAAATGCTCCAGCATGCTTTATCCAATATTAATTTTATCCTTCCTCTGTGGAACATCTCTGACTAAATATCCCTCCCCTCAAATTACAGCAGTTTCCACTGTGTTGAGCAGGGATAATTTGCAATGATTTTTGCAAATTATTATTCAGGAAAAGTTGTGCACCTCATGAAATGGAAAATAAAAAGTAACCCACAAGATTCCTCACAGCTAAAGCTCATTGTAAGTCTTGATGGCTGTGAGCAGCACCACTTGGCTTTCCATAGGAGGTCCCTTGGGAAGAGGACAGCTGCCCAATTCTGTACTTACTTACAGAGAGGTTTTGCACAGAGAAACTCAGCTTTTCTGTGGGGTGAAGTAACTTGGGTTTTCATAGATGTAGAATAAGAGGATAGACAGGTCTGTTGCTACAGATGAGTTGCTGAAGGCACTGTAGAGAATCAAATACAAAAAAATAAAGATCTGTAAAAATTTTTGTGTGTTGCGCATATTAGCAAAATTCACTTTTGTTCAATGCTCCTAGGCTTCTTTTTTCTGCTTTCTTGTCTTGTCCTCCACAGCTTTGCAAATTTGATATTAATGTGGGAGAGACCAAAGTGTGCCACTACTACATCCACAACTATTCAGAGGCAGTTTTGTATCTTTGTCACATAATCTCCTATGTTGGATGAAATCCCTGCAATGTGGTGTTGGCAAGACACCTAGAGATTTTTAAAGTGTTTTAAATATCATCTGTGATCATAACTCTTAATTTATTTAGCACACAACAGATGTGGATCCTTTTTTGTGCCTCTTGTGTGCTATGGTGATTTTTCTTGGTTGAGGGTGATGGTTCTGTTCACTGTTTTTTTCTGTGGATGGAAGTTATGATAAATAGGCAAAGGAGTTAGTCTGGGTAATGGAAGTGTTGAGTTCATACACTCCATGCAGTTTCTGCTGTCAGAGCTGGAATTATCCAATATTATATTAAGGGAGTATTGTTCCTCCTCGTGCTCAGGTAGTTCTGCTGATGAGATGTTTTCCTGAGATAGATTCAGACAAAAAAAAAAAAAAACCCAAACTAACAAAAACAACCAAACAACAAAATCAATGTGAACGTTCAAATTAGATAATTTGCTATTAGATTTTTTTAATTATTATTCTTATTCTCCACCTCTTCCTCTAGAATAACCCTAGATAGGCTTAAATATGTAAATACATCCTTCTTTTGCCTGGCATTAAATGGAAGGAAGAGCTATTATTTGCCTAGAAATGGCACTGAACATGTCTTTTACCATATAAATGGTGTTTTAAACTCCCTGGTTTATTTGATGCCTTTTTCTCTATTGTCCCAGCCTACTGCATTTTTGGAATTCAAAGGAAACCATACTGCAGGGCTGGGGCAGCTTTTGTTGTTACAAAGAACTCTGATTTATTTTCATAAGCTTTTGCTTTCTTTTTTATTAGAGAAGAAGCTTTGCCTCTTTCATCATGCAGTAGAACAGATAACTTGTCTGGCTTCTTTCTTTGCTGGCCCTGTTCAGGGAAAATTTAGTAGCAGGGAGAGAACAGAGTGAGGCAAGCTGGAATGTGACAGTGTATTAGATTTTGTATTTTCCAGAGAAATTTATGTGATCTGGGACATCCAGACCATTCAGTTTGACACTCTGGCTAAATGGTTAAATATTAGGGAGAGACAAAGGAAAACTTTACCTCTGTAGTGAGAACTGTGACCAGTTTTATGTGGGGTTTTGCACTATTCTGATCAGTCTGATTTCAATCCAGTTTTGGAATTAAAAATATCCAATTTATGCAGCTCACTGCATGGCCCCATGCAATGAAGAGTATCTCTTGGTCTCTCAGACATCTGCTCACTGCCTCAAGGTGTTTTGGGCGAGTGTCACCAGCTCCTGAACTTGTTTTAAGCACAGACTCAGATCTCAGTGGCAGTTGCAGGTGCTCAGCAGTGTTGGGCACATACCCAAAATTTCATCCCCTATGTTTGGAGGAGGAGGTTTGCTGTGTCTGAAGCACTATACTGAATTCCTAGTTTAAATTCAGAATGTAGCTTCAACAATGATTACCTTTTTTTGCCGCTGCCAGCAACTGTGATTTTTTTGTGACAACAACTCATTAAAAAGGAAAAAGGTGTCTTTTTTCTTTTTTTTTTTTTTTAATGAAAAGCATACTTCCAGGTGTTTTGAGACAATCACAAAAGAGAAAGCACATTTTCAGTAAACAGAAGCAGGAATTTTCCCTTCACATCTCCATGCCTGTGGCCATGCTAGAAGAAATACCATATTACTTCAAAAGGTATTGAATTTAACATCATTCAGAATTTTTTCAAAGCACAATCAATTCTTGACTCTCAGTTTTCTTATTTCAACAGGAAAAGATTGTACATTGTAGATACAATTTCACCTTTGGAAAACCTGGCTACACATGGTTTATGTTATTTATTTTATGAATCCTACCTGTCAGAGCAGGGCAGATGCCTCTCATGTTGCCTTCAGTGCATTTTTAGTATAGTCTGTGCTCTGTTAAGAAGATGATGATCAGCTTTGGAAAACAGAGTTCCTCTTGCCTGTTTTAAGCCATCTAAAATGCAAGTATATCTAGACCAAAGTATTTCTCTAAGCTCTATCTATTGTCAGTGGAAAGAGGCACAAACAGGAATTAATTGTCCTTCTCCAGTGGGCACCTAAGGATGCAGCAGGTCACTCTCTGCCTCTGCTTGTTGCTTGCCACTGACAGAAGACAGAACCCAAACATCTCACCTCACATTTGTGTGGCAAAAAATGGGTAAAAATAATGTAAAATGTACAATGTAAAAAAATTAAAAATGTATTTATAATACCACACCCCCAGTGTATAACTTCAATTTTTCACCTTTATTCCTGTGCACCTCCTGTTGTATTCTGTCATATTGTAAAGGTTGCTTGCATTCACAGACAAATACTATTTTGATTATAAAATGTGTATTTTTTTTTGGTTCAAATTTCCATTTAGGTTGTTAGAATTTATTTTTTTTTATTTTACTAAGCGTATTTTTCTTGGGGAAGAATTGACATTTCAAAGGAGTAAATGAGAAATTGCTGGACAGCTTAATCCTCTTCCATTCTAATTTATTTATTTCCATTGATTACAGTTGTTTTAACTGTGCCAAGCTGGGATGTGTTATCCAATTTAGTTCTTTCCAGGTGAAGGTAATGAACTATCAGCTCCAGCACTGTTACCAAAAATCCAATCAAATTATTTTATTGACAATAAAAGAAGGGTAATTTACTGGTGGGACCTGTTAGATGAGTTAGAATGGAGGTACCAGTGAGATACAGATGATTTCTTCAGTGGTTTTGGTGAGCAGGCTCCTGCCATGTGTAGACACACTCAGCCATGCAACAAATTAAGCTTCTGTTGTAGTTTAAAAACAGCAGAGGCCTTTGAATTTTGGAAAGAAAATGGTCTACATGTGACTCAACAACAAGCTACCTCCATGAATCTACCAAGGGCCTGAAAGAGTGACTGGGGGACAGGAAAGCCTTGGTTTGCTGTGACATAAACTCCAAGATTAATGATGAGTGATCAGAAATTTCCAGAATTATTTGAAATAATTTCTGAATGTTTTAAGCTGTAAACTTTGAAATTTCTGAATGTTTTAAGCTGTAAACTTTGAAATTTCTCTTAGTTACAGGTAGGCAACCACAAGGATTTGTGCCTGTTTTTCATCCAAGGAAACCCAGTCCTTGCTTTCTTTCAGCTGATAAGATAACCCAGACAAAGGCTCACTCAGTGAGGGAAAGCAGCCTCAGAAATGTTCCTCAGGCTCTCAGTGTGCAAAGAGCAAGGATCCAACAAATGCAGAGCTTGATGCTCTCTGGTTCCTCCCATCTGGAGTGATTTTTTTGACATGTCAGGCCACCCAGGGGCAGATGACACCTCTGACTGCTCTGGTTCCCTCTGACTCCTTCAGCAATTACATCAACTCGCTGTCACATTTGCTTCTTTCTGCCTCTGTGCTGCTGTTGCTGTGTGGTTTTGCCTTTGCTCTTATCAGACAAACCCACCCACCTTTGCCTTCTGTGTTGTAGGTGCCAGCTTACAGAGGTAACCTTTTTTCTCTCTTTTTGCAGGTGGAAGATGCATTGAATGAGGCAGATTTTCAGCTCAAGCTGGACCTGCACTTTACTGATAGTGAACAACAGTAAGTGCTGGTTTAAAGCTCAATTGGTAATGTGGGGGTCTGTTCAATTGGAAATTTACTTTGATGAAATGAGCCCTTTTTAAAAAGGGAGAGCTTTGATAAGGCTTCCCTTTGCCTTGGTGTTGAAGTTTTCCTGTTTCTCCTTTCTGTATTTGAAGAGTATATCTCATATTCCTCTTCAAAGGGAAAACATTTTTTTTCTCCTAGAAGTGTAAGTTTTTCAAAGGTTTTAAGTGTTGCTTTATCTCTGCTGCTGTTAAAGGGAATATGATCACTGACCTCCATGTGGCCAGGGTCTGTGACTCAGGAATGCATTTATCTCAGGAGGCAATGAAGTATTTTCTGGTTGAAGACAGAAGTATGAGCATGCTAAGCACTTTTCTTCTATTAAGAACCAGAACTGCCTCTACATTTTAGGAGGGAGGAGTCTTCCTATTGAATTTGATTTCCCCTAACTGAATTTCATTCTGTAATCTTAGGTGAAGTGGGAATAGCATCCCTTCCTGAGACATAGCAGAAAGTGTGGTCCCAGATATTATTTAGCCTCGCAGAATCAGGGAAAAGGGTTCCAATGACTTGAGCAGCATTTCTGGGGAGTGGGAATGGGTGCAGAGAAATCACCTGAGCTGTGTTTCATGCTGAGACTGTCCCCATTGGATCTTATTCATACCCACGGAACATGCAAGCAAATTTCAAGAACATGTTTGTGTTATCTTCAACATACAAGAAGCAAAAACTTGTTCTCTCAGGCAGGTGGGACTTGACTATCAGGGCCTTGTCTATCAGTGCTTATGGGTCTTGAAGAAAGAAAAAAACAAACATTAAGTTACAGCCAAAAATAAAAAGAACTGAAACATTTAAGTTGTGAAATTGTGCTCTAACCCATACAGCTAGGGTATGAAGTACCCCTGAAAGATTAGTGTGGTTTATTAAATACAAAGGTTTTTAGAAAACAATATTCTGCAAATATCATTGAAACATTTCTTGGGACTAACCATGCACCACTCAACCATCTCTTCCTATGTTTTCATAGCTCTGGGAAACAATTGGCTTCAGAAGTTTCTTTAATGCTTTAAAATAATTCCTCTTTATAACTCTCACTTGTATTGTGAGGATGTGGTTAGGCATGCTCCAGGTTTATAGCTCAGTCTCCTGTCCTGTAGATGACTCAGATGTCATGTAGTTGATTGCACACTAGGATGTTTATTCTGGAATAGTTATGAACAAACTTTAAATTAAAGTATTGAATTTTGTTTACTGAAGAAAAAAGAAAAAAATTAGATGCTAATCCTATTTATACTGTTTCTCTGCAGTTGCTTCATTTTCTCTTTTGATTTTTGGCCTCTTCCAAAAAGTTTTTTCAGATTGACAAACTGGAAAGGTACTCTGAAGTTTTCAGCTGTGTCTGACATAGGACTGCTTCTATCTCTCACAGATTGCCTGAGCTGATTGTTCTTACACAGAAAATCACAAGCAGTCTGCTGTGCCATCTCTGAACACTCAAATAATCTGAACAGTTTGCTAAATGCATTTCCTTCTGCTATTTAGCTCTTGATGTCCCTGCTTGTGGATAGCTGGACATCAAGGGCAATCACCAGGGAAAAGCAGAATTGTGTCACATCTGTTCTTCTTTTATACCATATATTCATATATAACTCTACATATGCTCTTTACTTTTTGTATTTCTATTTATGTTAATTATATCCACATTAGTATTAATATTTATGTTTGGCACGAGGACAGCACAAGATGCTCTTCAGTTCTGTTAACCCTTATAAAGATGGGGAGCGATAAAACTTCACCTCGAGCTGTCTGTGCCTGCTGCCTGTGGCACGTTACAGGCTGTGACAGGTGAGCCTTTCACTAACCCTTGTGACCCCCTTTCCCTTGCAGGCTGAGGGATGTGCCAGCCATCCCCATGATCAGCAGCCGCACGCTGTGTCTGCACTTCCACCCGCGCCGGGGGCTGCACCACCACGTCCCCGTCATGTTCGACTATTTCCACCTGTCCGTGGTGTCCGTCACGGTGCACGCCTCCCTGGTGGCTCTGCACCAGCCCCTCATCAGGTAACGGGCACGGGAATGGCAGTGCAAAGGCACAGGAGGCTCCTTTGTTGCACAGCTGGCGACAGAAGAAACACGCGGGTCTCAGAGCAGCAGTTGCATCTCCAGGCAGCCCCGACCAAAAAGGACTGCCCTTCTTTATTTACCTATTTTTATATGTTTTTAGAGACAATTAAGGATTGGTGAAAAGGGTCAACACCCCTGAAGGTTTACAGGACAAAGACATGGTCAATCATCTTTCTCCACCCCAGGGAAAGGAATGAAAAACAATTCCACAAGTGCAAAACAATCCTGGTTGGTTAAGAAAAACAAGGACCATGTTTACAGAAAAAGCATGGGAAACTACAGTTACAGTGTTACAACTTATGGGGCCCTGTAAAACCAGGGCGACACTCCTCTGCTGAGTTCTCTCATGCAATTTGCTCACTGGGTGGGGGGAAGCAGAGAGGAAAATTTGATTTGAAGTTTTGTAGTCCTGGGCTGTGAGTCTGGAGCTTGGGATTTAGAGCCAAACTGTTGTCTTTTCTCCCAACCTGGAAAAGAAACTCGAGATCATTTTAGCAAGGAGGCGATATAAAAGGGGATCTTTATTTGAAGGTCTTCAGGAGCAGTTATGGGAAGGTGTGCCTAAAAGCCCACCCCCTCTAGGGGTGAGTACATATTTATAGCTTTTAGGAAATTAGCATAATTTATTAAAAGCACCAATTAGGAGGACAAGTGGTGATTCAATTCCCCCCCAGGTCCAGCCCTTTCTCTGGAGCCCCCTCTCAGCACTGGCTGTACTTTGTTTATGAAAATGAACCTCAGATTTGTTCTGGACCTTGGTTCCCAGGAAGAACAGAGATAGGACAGGGCTTTGTACCCTCCAGGGCTTGGAGCTCTGGAATTGGTTTTGTCTTTCTGCTTAGGGAAAGGCCATGGAAAAGTACTGGAAAAACTAGCTACTAATACAATAGGCTACAGGGCTGCAAATATGTGTGCAAAGAGTATAGAGAACATATCAAAGAAAAAAAGGCAGAAACAGCATCAAACTATGACACAGGTCTCTTCCCTTGGTAAGACACTGGGGGTCTGATCAAAAAGTAACAAACTTTTGGGAAAGAGGTTCAAAATTTGGATTAGTCTTGATCGCTATTCCCCATTTGTAATGAGGAAAGTGCAAATTATGTTCTTGGTTGTTTTTCCTCTTTAGTTTAAAAGCATCTAAAAGCATTTACATTTTTCCTCTCAAATGATTTGTAAAGCATTCAGGTCAGCTGGACTCATCCATGGCCTCTGTGCATGAGCATAATTCATAATGTGCTTAGGAGGAGGCACTCAAGAGTCAGTGCTGGATAAGGCTCCTCTGGATTTTTCCTTTGCAGCATCATCTGATTTGACTGTGCAGCACTATAATACCAGCTGCCATGGGGTCTAGATGTGATTTATGTTGTCTGATTCCTAATGGTAGGAAAACAAATCAGAACTTCAAGTTAAACAGGGCTGGAGGTCAATATCCTCCAATATTTAGAGCAGGCGAAGGGAAGCAAAGGTCTTTTTGGCAATTTACTTGGAGCCCAATCTTATTATCATGTGAGATAGAGAGGGCTGAGAGGGAGGGAACTCCTTTGGTTTTGAAGCAAAAGCAGATTTTTTCAGCTTCCCTTAATTCCAGCAAGGTCTTCTTTCCCAAGTGGCCAAGAGATCTTAATTTTGTCAAATACTGTGCAAAAAAGCACTGTGTCAGAAAGAAAAGATGAATCTGTAGAATGTATTTTCCTCAGGTTTTGTGTTTTGACTTAATACTTCTTTGCTTCAGTTCTCCATTAGTGTAAAGGCATTGCTTGAATATGATGTCACAGAATGAATTGGGATTGTGAGACATTGAGCCTGAGGTTGTGAGAAGTTGTGGATGCCCCGTCCCTGAAATTGTTCAAGGCCAAATTGGATGGGGCTTTGAGCAGCTGGTCTAGAGGAAGGTGTCCCTGCCCATGGCAAGAATGTTGAAACCAGACAACCTTTAAGGTCCCTTCCAACCCAAACCATTCTAAGGTTCTGTGATCCTGTGAGCCACGACAGGGATGTGTCTCATATCAGTAGGTCAGACTGACATGTCTGTGTCCTGCTGATGTGATACAGGTATTGTATCAGACACAGACAATAGTTGTGTCTCTGATTTTCTATGTGTTGACTTTTTAAACAGCGAATTAGGTTGTAACAGGCTACTTCTAACCAGATAGTTTTGATCTGATAATTTGCTCCCTGTTGTACTATAGAAAAGGATGAAAGAACAATAGCTTAAGAGGCTTAATGACTGTTTTCAGTTCTGTGTTATCCTCTAATGAATAGGGTTGCACAGCCTTGTTATTGTTATTAGGCATAAATCACATGATGAGCAACTGTTCCATAGTCAGATTATTATAGCTTTTAAAATATTATTTTGTGGACATTTGTGAAGCATAAAATGTATTTACTTAATGCAGTGGAATGAAGATTTTTGACAACACAATGTACAGTCTAATTTGCTTAAGCTATAAAATCATTTTAAAGTGCAAGAGTGAGGATTTATCTTCTTCTTGATAAATATTCCAAACCCAAAGAGTTTTTATATCATGCATTCTCTAAGTATAAATCAGGAGGAAGACAGTAATGTAAAATAAATGGTGCTTCCAAGCACTCTAAAACAAAACCAGCCAATTAAAACTTATTTGGGTTTCCCACAGTTAAGAACTTTCCTTTTTATCATTTATCTCTGGAGTTTACTAGGAGCATAAAAAAATTAAGTATAAAATCAGATTTTTTTTTCCATAACACAATAGAACCTGAATGACTAGACAGTCTTTTTTCTTTTTTTTCTTTTTTTTTCTTTTTTTTTTTCTTTTTTTTTGGTCACATTATAGAAAAAATTAAGCCCTAAATTGTACAATCACAGAATGGATTGGGTTGGAAAGGACCTTAAAGATCATTTAGTTCCAACCTTCCTGACGTGGGCAGGGACACCTCCCACTAGACCAGGCTGTTCAGAGCCCCATCCAGCCTGGCCTTGAACACATCCATGGATAGGGGACAGTTACATTATGAAGGAAGAAATTATCTGCAGTGTTTCACTGTGGTTTCATTTGCTACCTTGAACTGTCCCATCATGGTACATGCTTTGTGTGTATACACACATTATTCCTACACATATCTATAGACTTATATGTAAAATTGCAACAGTTCTAGACCTACCCTGAAAATAATTATGTACAATTGAAATTCACTGCTGTATTGACATTTTCTTGTGAAACCACTTTGCCTGAAGCATATGTATCAGTTCATACATGCCCTGTGGACTCACCTTTTCATATTTTGTCAGCCCTGTTGACAAATTAGATACTCTTGCTCAAGTTCTTCCACTTTTTTTGTATTTAAAGAGGAAAACCAGCAAGACACCAATTCAGGCCCTTCCCTTCAGGGTAATGTATACTCACAAGCAGTTCCTGCTGGGAAAACCTTTCCATGGTGCCTCCATTACCTCCTGATTTTTTGACAAGTGAACATTTTGATATTGATGCTTGTCCTGGTTAAAAATTCTGATAAAATAAATATTACATTAGGTTTGAGATTTTGAAGCCCTCATCTTTTACCAACCTGAGAATGAGTGAAATTCACGTTTCTGGGATCCTTTGCAGGCTTCTGGATGGAAATTTTGTGATTCAGCTTTTCTAAAGAATGTAACATAGTGTTTTGATAGGGTCCAAAATAATGGCAACTACTGATGGCTTTATGGATTTACTGAGAAAATGAGAGGCTGGGTTGGAAGGTGGTGAGGTAGACTTTGGATGGACTTATCTCCAGCTTTGTTAGCACAGAATCATAGAATCATGGTTTGGGTTGGGAGGTACCTTAAAGATATTTCAGTTCCACCCCCCCCTGCCATGGTCAGGGACACTTTCCACTATCCCAGGTTGCTCAGAGTTTCATTCAGCCTGGTATTGAACACTTCCAGGGATGGGGCAGGCACAGCTTCTCTGGGCAACCTGTGCCAGGGCATCATCACCCTCACAGTAAAATATTTCATCCTAAAATCTGAAATAAATCATTTTTTCAGTATAAAATCATTTCCCCTTGTCAAATGTCTCTCTCACTCTTTTCTATAAGCTACCCTTAGGTACTGAAAGGCATTGCAATGTCAACCTGGAGCCTTTTCTTCTCAAGGCTGAACAACCCCAGCTCTCTCAGCCTGTCCTCAAGGGAGAGATGCTCCGGCCCTTTGATCACCTTTGTGGCCTCCTCTGGACCTGCTCTGAGAGGTCCACAATGTCACATAGTTTCCTGTGCTGGGGAGCCCAGAGCTGGATGCAACACTGCAGGTGGGGTCTCACAAGGGCAGGGCAGAGGGTCAGAATCCCCTCCCTTGACCTGCTGCCCACGGGGATTTGGATGCAGCCCAGGATGTGGCTGACTTCCTGAGCTGCAAGTGCACATCGTTGGCTCATCTCTTTTTCCATCCACCAGAACCCTCAAGTTCTTCACAGCACTCCTCTCATTGAGTCTCAGTCTGTGCTCTTACACGGGAATGTCCAAACTCAGGGGTGGCACTTGGGCCTGTTGAACCTCATGAGGGTCCTGTAGGCTCACTGATCTCCAGAGGAGTCATATTTGTTGTAGATGAGGGATTAGCATAAACATGATGTGGTGCTGTGGTGCTTGGATTGCCTCCTCCCTTGGCTCCCTGGGCACCTGCATCCCTCTGCAGCAGGGAAGGGACTGCTTGACTTTTACTTGTCTTTACAGAGCACTGAGCCAGAGCTTGGTTACAAACTCTTACTCTGACCTTTAGAGATCTTTGACTTCTCTAAAAAGCACCCGAGGAGTGGCTGAGGAAGCTGGACTGCCTGGGACCAAGCCCAAGAGTTTTCTTTCCAGGCAGGAGTGGAATTGTAGGGGAGAACTGGGATGTAGGGCTCAGTGGTTGTGATAGCTGTTGTCTTGACCTGACAACAGGTCCCCTCACCTATTTCTTGCCCTAAACCCAAACCCTTTGGCCCGGCACAGAAGGACACTGTGACACCAGGGCTGGAGCTGTGAGTGTCAGAGCAGTGACAGCAGCTGTGCTGGCCGTGGTGTCTGCACTGAGCTCTTGTGGTACCTTCATATCATGGAGTAGTATTTCAGACTTTTGGAATGTGGGAGAAATAGAGCAGAACCCCCAGCAGGAGTTGGATGCCACATCCTAATGTGATGCAAGTGACAGTTCTCCTTAGAAAGCTGAGGGCTTGCCTCTGGCAACCTCATTTTACCCAGGGTGACAGGGGATAAGCATGGCAAATCTGTCAAAAGATAACCAGAAAAAGGGAACAATGCTCAAGCTTGAGACTGCTCCCCTGCTGAGGCACTGTCTCCCATAAACAGCTCAAACACCTTCCATTCTCTTACCTAAGATCCAGTGGCTAATTATGAGAAGACACTTGGAGGAGGAAGGTGAGGAGGAGGAGTTGGAGCTTTGGACTCAAGGTTTCTCATTTGTATGGATGAGTTTGGTTCCTGGCCCGAGGCACTGCTCCCATAGCTCCCTGTCACTGGCCTCACAACTGCTCCAGTCTCTAAGTGCAGCCTGTGCTTATTAGCCCAGCTGCAGCTGTTAGAAAAGACACTTTGCTCCAGCATAACTCAGACTTCAATAAATATTTCTGTTTTTCCCAAAGGAAAAGGTGTGGGTCTGTGGTGTACAGGTCTACTTAGTCTCAGGCATACTGTAAGCACAGTGACTTATTTATCCTGGCCTCACTTAGGAAGCAAACACAAGAAACATGGTTCATTAATTCCTTATATCTCTTCACTGCTTCCCAAAAAATAAAAACCCAAACCACCAAGGAAATAAAAAATAAGCCAGTCTTGAAATCGCTGCAGATAAGCAGATCCTTTGCCACAGGCAGCTGCCAAACTTGTTTCCTCTTGCTTACACAAGAAAGGGGTTTATTTTTCTCAGCTTTCTGGATTCTCCTTCAACTTTCTATTCCTTTCCCCACTTTTCTGCATGAGTTCATGTGAAAAAACAAAGTAGGCTATCAGGATTTTACTTGTTAACATTGAATTCTTAATTGCTCACCTCCAAATCACTGTCTGAGAAACAAGAAATCTTGGTGGAATCTGAGATGGGGAAATAATACAAGTTTTGTTGGTGGAGAAACCAAGACATAGATACTCCATTTTTCAGTGCCTTTACCTTTTTCTTTCTGGGAAGAGGAAACAGAATCAAAAGGACATGGAATATTTAAAGATTTCTGTTCTAGCCCTGATCTAGTTCTCTGCTTCACTGCACTGAGGAATTAGGCCAACCCTGACCCTTCTTGAGCAGTTCTGTCTCACCTAAATTCATTTACTTCCAGGCATCCTGCTGTTCCTCAAAAGCACAACTGATCCATCTATAAGTGATGCACACACTTGTGCACCATAAATGTGGGTGCAGATTATGCAGATCCATTTTCCTACTGCTGGAAGTGTGGCTGACTCCTACTAATGGGAAGCTTGTGTCTGAAACTGCACAAATATTATACTGGGGACTAAAGTTCTCCACTTATTTTCCCTCTCCACCCTGTTTGCAAATTAATTAATCTATAGAAAGGAATGTTTATGCAGTAAAGAGCTATAACTTCCACAATGTGTTTATTAGAAGAATACTGGGTCATATTATTTTCCTCTAAGAACTCATCTATAATAACTGGATGATTTTTGCTATGAATTTTCTTTTATTTGGTAGTTTGCTATGTATCTGCAAAGATAAACCTCCAGTTTTACATGCCATTCTCCTGTGCTACCAGCTGGGAAGTCACATAAGAAAAACATGATTTCTGAGTCAAATTTAAAAAAAAATCCCACTCAAAAGTAAATTAAATATCACCACATGGCTTTATCTGCTTTCAGCTTTTATAGCAACTAAGGTTAAGTTCAAGAGAAATGAGCCAGCATTTTCCAGCATTCAAAATCAGTAAAGATTCCCCCTAGACTCTGTTTGGGATCTAAGGGGAGTTATCTATTTTCATTAAAATTTTATTTTAATAAACCTTATCAGTTTAACCCAAAAAGCTCAGAACATTTTACAGTCACTGATTATGCCCTTAGTGAAACTCCTTAGGTAGGAGAGAACCATGTCTAGAGGAGCACAGTCTGTAAACTTCCACAGCTTGTTCTCAAAAATAAATAACAGATCACCCATGTACCCTATGGCCATGTGCCAGTAGAAATTTGCCAAAAGCTATATTAAAGTTGTGAGTTAGAACAATGATGGAAATTAATGTTTTCATTACAATTTTCCTGATCTGTGGGAGAAGGAAGTTCCTGGTGAAATGCAAACAGATGGTAGTGGGGACTGTGAGGGTTTAATTCTGAGTTATGCTATTTCTATGGGACTGACTTATATTTTCAGTTTTTAAAGCAGTAATATTTTATGTATAAAGGACTGAGAGAAAAAGAAGTGGTTTCTTCAAGGATCTGGCCTAAATGGGATACAAGTTCATTTCTTGATTCTCACTCCTGGTTTACTCACAAGATTATAATTTCTTGTCATTAGAAATGTGATGACTGGAGGGGGGTGGTGTTTGGGGTTTTCTTTACAATTTGATAATTTCATATGGTCCAAGATAGGGGTTTTTTCCCCATTCTGCTAAAAACCTCGATTCATGAAAAAAAGTTTTGCTTGCCAAAAAATCCTCAAACAACCAAACCCTCCCCTGCGACAAAAAAAAAACCAAAAAACAACCAAACCCAAACCACAAAACAAAATTAAAAATGAAAGAAAAGTATTTCTTTTTTGGACAGTTTAATCTTAAAGAGAACCTGGTGTTTTATTAAACTGCCCTAAAGTATTTTTTCTGATTTGCCTCAATAACACATCTGGTTTAACATTTATTAAAGCCATTCACTTTCTTATGCTAGGAAATTGTCGTTTAATTAATACATAAGAGAATTGTGCACAGAAGATAAAAAACCAGGGAATGACTGTTTAATATTTTGTGCTATATAAGAACCTAGTGGTGCCTCATTGAATTCTGCAACAGCAAGTTTAAAAGAACCAGAAAGTTCAGCACTTAGTACAACGGGTAATTCATTCCAAAAGATGTTACAGAGGCCAAAAGTATAAATCACAAAGTCATGGACACAAATTCATAGAAGGTAACCATGACTGCTTGAAATAATTGCATGACTATAACCTCTGAGTCAGAAAGGTCTTAAATTTTGATTGCTGGAATCTTGCAGGCTGTAACGAAGGGAAAAAAATGGACTTTTCAAGACAGTTTACTGTACTGTGTGTCCACAGATGACTGCTGTAATAATTGGGAGACTCCTTTGAAGGATAAAGGCATAAAATCATAGAATTATAGAATGGTTTGGGTTGGAAGGGACCTTAAAGATCATCTCATTCCCTGCCATGGGCAGAGGCACCTTCCACTAGACCAGGCTGCTCCAATCCCCCTCCAACCTGACTTTAAAAATGTTCAGGGATCGGGTATTCACAAATTCTCTGGGCAACCTGTGCCAGGCCCTCCCCACTCATGGTCTCATGGATAAGGTCATCAAAAGGCCAGCTCAAAAAAACCCCATAAAACATTTCACTGAAATTATTAATAGCTCTGCACACATGTTAATCTTCTTGGGCACACACATGTTACCTCTTTTGACCCTTTTTATCCTAACTCCAATTAAAAGCTGAGGTTATCCTACTGGATAAGGATCTAAATGTTGATATTAAATCAGTGCTATTAAATAGATAGTCCAAATGGACATGTGAGTAACCAAGGTACAAATGAGAATGTTTGAAGAAATAATTAGGAGAAATAAATACAGGAAAAAAATGAGGCAGCAAATTAACCTGTTATGGCTAATAAAAATTTTCTTCAAGCATAATGTACTTCAGAAAACATTAGGGGCCTCAACAGTTTTTAAGCCTTCCACTTAAACTTTCCTTCAGCAGACTGATGATGTTTTGGCATGTTTCCCAAAAAAAGGCTTTTGTTTTACAGCACTGTGTAAAATCAATTTCCATAAAACCAACAGATTAAAAACCCTTCTCTGCTGTAAAAGCAAAAGACAAATAAATAAATAAAAAAGGCATTAAAAAGTGCTCTTCTTTCCCTTTAAACCTTTGAAAGCTTTGCCCATATTCAAATAGAGGAGTTTTTCACGTGCACACAACATTTGTTTAAGCTTCTCTCCCTGATATCACAGCAATCATTTTTTATTTTGGTTTCTTGAGCCTTTCCAGCAGACCACAGCAGACAACATCATTCAATAACAGCTGAAATTATTCAGAGCAGTGTGTAGCTCTTGTCTGTTGGAAATAGCTTTATTTATTTGTTTATTTATTTATTACTTTTATCTTGAATGGTGCATGTAGGAAATAAATGGAAAAGATTCATGCTGCTTAGAAGCAACCAGCTGGAAATTGCTTTGATGACATAAATTAAAATGTACATAAGCAAGAATAGATATTTGCTAATTTCTTCTATCCCATCCTCCCTCTTATGGAATGGTCTTTTCGCCAGTGTCTAAATATAACAAGCAGCAGTTTTGTTCTACAGACAAGACAGGGATTTGTGTTTAACCTTCTGAAACTGATTCAATTTGTAATTTAACTTGAGATTCTCATTCTGATGTTGCAAAACTGCTTCACACAAGCGTTGCACCTGTTCTATGGATATTGTTGAACATTTCTTTTGTTTGTATCTTTAATATAAATCCTTCCAGAGCTCAAGTAGCATTTGGACAATGCTCTGGGGCACATGGTGTGATTCTTGGGGCTGCCCTGTGCAGGGTCAAGAGTTGGATTTTGGAGATCCTTGTGGATCGTTTCCATTTCAGGATGTTCAGTTATTCAGTGATTCTCTGTTTTCTGTGTGTTTCTGTACAGCACTGAGCACTTTGATCTGCCCTTAAAAGCTGAATCAGGTGTAGATATCAATGCATCAGTTTGATCTGAGCTGAATTGGCCACTTGATGCACATCTACATAGAGGAATAACCTTGGATTGGGAAGGGATTGCAGCAGGAATGGCACTTCCCTGTGGCTTTTAGTTCTGGCACATTATGGTTTTAAGACGTTTTTGTGCTCTCCATCCTGGAATTTTTTATTCTTTCAAGGAGACCAGGTCTCCTGAGTGTGATGTGATTTGGGATGCTTGGACAGGCATCAGATACCTGTGGATGGTGATCCCAGGCTGGAAGCTGTAGCACAGACATTACCTCTGCATTTGGTACAAACAGCAAATGTGTTTTCTCTTTTCCTCTGTGGTTCATTATTTCAGTTCAACCTTTGCCTCCATATTTTTTTAAGAACCCTTCTGGTTGCTTGCATTGCAATTTAGTGATCACAGTTTGTACTTTGACTCATTGCATTCCCCACAAGGAGCCTGATTTCCCTCTTGAAATCTTGATGTAGTTTGTGTACAGCACACGTTATCAGAGGGACTAAAAGTGGGTTTATCTCATCTACCTCCAGTTGTTGATGAGGCAGTCATCCAGCTTCTCTTTACAGTCCACAATAAGAACTAAATACTTGGAGGGTAAAATTCCTCTGATCTGTTGGATATTACTGCTTCAGCAAGAGATGACTCATATGCTGGAAATGCCAATTCCTCTCCAATGGATATAAAGGCAGCCCACATTATTAACTGGGGTCTAATTACTGCTCAGACTCATCCGAAGTACAAGCCCTGGCTGTGCATCAATACTCTGGTGGGCTTGATGCTGAGTAAACTCCAGACAGGCCATTCCACCCTTAATGGGTTCTTGGTCTTCAATAGGAAATGTCCAAATATAGCCAGAAGGGAGCACTGGCTACAATAGTCAGCGCTGAGAATAAAACAGCTTACATTCTGTCAGCTTTTGAGGAAGAATTTGGATAACAGTGAAATGACATTGCCCCCAGGAAAAAGAAATGTAGTTTTTTGGCTGATATCTTATCCTTTTGGTGCTGAAAGCTAACGCCATGGGAGAGTGAGAAGTGGGAACCAAACTTCCAGTCTATAAGAATAAGTTTGGGATGAGCTAGAAAAGATCTTGGTAGTTAGGAGAGATCATGCACAGCTCAGAGAGGAAGGGTGATGTCATTAAAGCTGGAGAGAAAGGTGTTGCATCCATCAAAGTGCAGGCTGATGAGAGCTTGCATAAGACTGTGATTGCTGTGGATAGATGGAAAGGTTGTGTTGGTGAGATGTAATGCTGGAAAAAGATCTGTAAGACAGCAGAGAAAGGAGTGAGTGAAAGATAACTCTGAAACCACTGGGCTGAATGCCTGGAAAGCAAACTTCATTCACATTGCCTGAGCTATGGCACACTGGACAATGATCATTTTCAAGGAAAACATGAATTTACAGTGCAACTTGAAATAAGCAAAAACAAAACCCACAAAAATTGTAAATCTTTTCTAAGCAAGGAAATAACACTGGAACAACAATGGTTCTTCTCTAACAATGCTCCTCTATTTTCTTCTCAATTTCTCTCCTTATAGTTTCGCTCGTCCAGGGAAAGGTTCATGGCTTGGTAAAGGCAACCTGGAGCCGGGACCAGACCAGTCCAGTATGTCACTAGAAAATCTGGTGTTTGGAGCTGGCTACTGCAAACCCCCTTCTTCAGAGGTAAGCAGGATGAGGAATGATGCCTTGCTTCAATTTGATCACACAGAGTGTCCACACTGTCTGTGGAGAACATGTCATGGTTTTATATTTACTGTAGAGGGATTTTTTTGGAAGAACAAAGCATTTCTGCATGAACCACCTGGCACTTGGGTACACAATTCCTGGGTGTTCAGCCCCCACCTGCATGGACCATTTCACAGTTCAAGATGTACAGATATGCCCCTCATTGACAGTGACACTTTTGAGACAGGATTCACCTGACTAGGTGTCTGCTATAAGGTGAAATTATTTATTCAGGAAAAGGTCCTGGCTTTCAGGTTTTGTGTATGACAGTCAGAGGACATGAGTCATTGTTAAAGATGTTGTGAAAGAAGGTTTTGTGTCCAGAGTATTGTGTGTGTTGGTGATGGGGTGTTACAAACAATGGCAGGTCCCACAGTTAATGGTAAACTTGCTACTTAGGAAAAAAGGAGGTCTCTTTGAGCAGTTGTTAATAGAAAATTGTTTGTTTTAAAATGATTAGTTGGTTTTTCGTTGATCTTTTTTCTAATTTCTTTTTTTTATGTTTTTAAAGTGCTAACTTTGGACTTTTCTTTCCTTTTTTGTCAAAGACATTTCCTCAGCTCTAGAAACTCACCCCAGAATATTACAGCCATTAACCTGTTAAGAAACCTTGATTCAAGGCTTCTGATTAACATGCTGCCCTCAGCTTCCCTCAGCCTTTCCTGTCAAAGCTTTGCTGTATAAATATTAAAAATATGCAAGCCTAGAGGGCTTGGTGCAGAGAAACTACCAGGGAATTAACAAAGACTGAGAGGATGTTGGGCCTGAGGCTGCTACTCCAAACATGGGGTCAGTGTGTGCTTTTGGCAAACAAACTGACCTCAACCTCTGCCTCTCTGGTAGGCAGTCACATCACAGATATTTGAATAACTGTATTTTAGGCCAATCTCTGTACATCACATAAGAGAGAGGCTTCCTTGGAGAGTGGTGCCTATTTTCATTATCCTCTGGACAAGTCTCTATTGAAAGAAGAGAGATGGAAAGCTCTCCACTCCCATTTTTGCTTTTACTATCCATGGAAAAAATCTTGGTCTGTTGTAATTAGAAAAAAACTTATTTCCTTCCCAATTTTTTTCCTTAACTGGAAATTCTATTTTCTACCTATCTATGTAGGCTATTTTTTTTTAATGGCAGGAAAATTGTGGTGAGGTGACCTTGACTGGAAGCCAGGTGCTCACCAAGCCATTCTGTCATTCCCCTCCTCAACAGGACAGGGTGCAATAGAGAAAAATTGTGGGTAAAGATAAATTCAGTTTAATGAAGCAAAATCAAAGTCATATGCAGAAGCAAAGGAAAACAAAAGATTCATTCTCTCCTTCCCATCAACAGGTGATGCCCAGCTGCTTCCTGGGAAGTAGGGCTTCAGGGTGTGATTTTTCTGGAGCACAAACCTTATAATAGTGAATGCTCCCCCTTCTCCTTCTTTTCCTCAACTTTCACTGCTCAGCAGACATCCTGTGGTATGGAATATCCCTTTGGTCAGTTTGGGTCAGCTGGCCTGGCTGTGTCCCCTCCCAGGATCTTGCCTACTCCCACCCTACTGATGGGAGAATGCTGGAGAGACAATGCTGGGGCTGTGCCAGCTCTGCCCAGCAGGAGCCAAAACACTGGAGTGCCACCAACACCTCTGCAGCCACCAACACCCAGCACAGCACTGGGAGGGCTGCCATGGGGAGAGTTAACTCCATCCCAGCCAGAGCCAGTACAATTATTATTATCCCAGCAAATGAACCATGAAATACCAAAAGGAAATTGCTCTACCAGGAGCTGGCTTTAGCACACTGCTACCCTGCAGACATCAGAATGGCACATACCAAACCATCATAAATATAATGCTGCACAGTCCACACGGCCAGATGTGCATTTGCTTAGCTTCAGAAACCTCCATAAGTCATGACATCTGTTCTTGAGCTGAGTGTTTTAATTTAATAGACCATGAAGGCCTTTTTGCCTATGCATGATAATGAGCAAAGGCTATTTTCTCTTGGCTTAACATAAAGAAACAAAAATTCAGAGCTAGAAAAGAGACTGTGGGAGCTAGACCTAACTCCAAGCACAGACCATGTGACTGACTGCTGGTTTATATGGAAGCTGTAAGGGATTGAAGGAAGAGGAGTAATATTAGTTCTTAGAGTGCTGCAATACTTGGCACAGGGTCAAATTTTCTTCCCTTTAAAAACCTGTGGATACTATTCCAGGTCGTTTGAATGTGTTTGTTAAACTTCAGATAGTTTGGAGAATTTTGCATCACTGCCAGTGGGCATAAGAATGGATCCTACCCTTTGCATTAAATAAAAAATCCCAAAACCTGCAGACCTCTCTGATTACTTTATGTGTATTTTTGTTTGGACCTTGCCTACTGCATATCTGAATTAGTAACTGTTGAATACCAGAACTCAAAATATACCACACATATTTCTGTTTGTAAACTATTCTGATTTGATGCAACTGGTTAAATCCAGGGTGGAACATTAATAGATCTTGTCTTCCAAGGCTGACAAAGCTTTTCTGAGAGGTGGGACGTGGGAAAATCAATTTTATAGGGATGTTAGTTAGTTCCTTTTTGTGTCATAAACTGCCATGGAACAGTTAGTGTTGGTCTATCCTGTTTTTTATTTTGTTTAGTTCTGTTTTCATCTCATTCTACATTTCATGTGCATTTCTGTTTTCCTTGATCTAAGAAGTCTCCAGGCTTAAGCTCTTTGAATGCATCTCCTGGGCAAGTGCCTTCTGTTTAGTATCTTTCCTGGGGAACCAAATCTGATTATTCAATTTCCTGTAAGACTTCAAACAGTCAAGACTTTTCCTTGTTTTAGCTTTAGCTTTTGTGAGTAAACCAAAAAGAGCTTCTTTTCCCCTGACAGCTGCAGATAGACTATTTTTCCAGAATAATTTCCAAACTATTACAAATGAGCAGAAGTTTGTAAAGGCTAGGAACTCTAAATCATTACTATTGCACACTTTTCCTCAGGTCTCGGCATAAAACACCAGGAAAGTTTTAGTTTGTGGTGTCTGAAGCACTTACTAACTCCACAATTTATTCAGTTTCGTAGGTTTGGTATGAGTTCCACAAATTCAAGAAGCAGATTGGCTCACAAAAGTAAATTTTGTCCTCACTAGTGTCACCATATGCAGTAGATGGATTAGTGGCATGGTGTTATGGGTTTATGTGGCAAGGCTTTTGGTACCAGAGGGGAATGGGACCAGGGGAGGCTTCTGTGAGAGGAAAGAAGAACCTTCTTCCACATTAAAAAAAGACAGTTTAGCACTCCTGGTTCAGAAAATATTTGAACACAGTAGAGTAGTGGCTGGATTTACAGTAGTCTTAAACCCCCAGGGAAGCCAGAAATGTGCTGAAATATGATGTAAAAACTACCAAGTTATGTTTTCCTGACATCTCTTGCATACAAAGTAGAAGAGTCTTACTTTGATATATCTTAAATAGGTCATACTTTCCATTTACCCTCATTTTTCCTGATAGGACTTGGATGCATCAGAGAGTTAATGCTCTTTTTAGGCCCACAGGTTGACTGTGGAAGTGCTCATCTAGTTTATGTCACTGATTTGCTTCTTCCTCACTGAAAAGGCAATTGACTGCCTTAATTTTTAAAGATAGTCTGCATCAATCAGCTCTTCTTTCCACTTCCTGACCTAATCTTCTGCATTTGGGCTGTCGAGGTGTCAGCGCTTAATGACAGATCCTGGAGGCTTCTTGTTCTGCACTTCTGACTTCTCACTGTGGAGACTAATTAGCAGCAGCTTTGGATTGTACATGTGCATTTTCCAAGATCTCACCAAATGACTTCTGGACATCACTGACACTTTCCTCATCTCCTGGCTCAGCAGAGTAGTTATAGTAATTAATTCTATTTAAACCTAGGTGATTTTTATAAGTCTTTCTGTCTTTTCCCATTCCTCTACCTAGCAAAAGGGGTCTTCCTTTTCTCCTTTCCTCCTTCCCTCCCTCTCTAATATTTTCTCACTATCTATACTACACTTTTCCTTTCAAGCACAATTAAGACAACAAAAATATTTATTATTGAAAGAAGATATTTTTTATGTTGTCAGATGAATATGAAGGAACACAATTTTGTGGTCAACAAATTAGAAGAGAATAATCTACATTATAATAAAATCTATGAAGTAATAAGAGATGCTAGGACTTTCTTAAGTTATCTTTGGCTCATAACCTTTGCTCACAGGGAATGTCTATCACTGTAGATGTGTTCAAAATAGGATCATGTTTACTGCAGTCTTGGGAGATGCCAGTGGGATGAAAGAGCTTCATGAGCTGTGTGTGACTGGTCTCCCTTCAGGGATCCTGAATTCCCCCTTGTGTCTGCTAAAGTGCATTTCTGTGTGAGCAATTTCAAGGGGTTGTTTTGGATCTTACAAGGTCTGCACCTCGACTCCACACTGACTCACTCTTTCAGGTGATCTCAACATCCCTAAGAGATGGATACTGGAAAATTTCAGCAGCTTTATTTATCTACAATAAAATTAACTATTCCTTGAAGATCTGCAAATAGAATGGTCTCTTACACTTCAGGATTTCTGTGCCTTACCCAGTAGCATAAACCTCTTCTGTATCCACTGTTGTCAGGCTGGTTTAATGTCTTTGTAATATTGTGCATCACATGCCTGCTGTGTTATAATCAAGTTGAATCAATGGCATACTGGGGATTATTAATAAACTGTACTCACAGTAATCTTATTTTCATTTGGCTAACAGTTGCACTGCAGATAAATTGACTTCTGAGTAATCAGATTGATTAATCATATGATTTCTCATTAATAAGACACTGGTGTTTGATGAGAAGTGTTCTTCTTTCATCTTGCATTGATGTAGCAATCCCAAAAGACATGGGGTTTATGCCTGGCATAACACAAGAACCAGGAGTGTCATTCAGTTAAAATTTTGTTGATGATAAGAGTTCTTTTCCACAGACAGTTTGATAATATTTTCATCTTTTCAGCAACATATGCAAAACCTGAGCTGTTCTAGCCTAGCACCAAAACATTCTTCAAACCCATATTTTTATGTCTCATAGCAGTCATCTGTGGTTTAGTCTTATTTTTTTTTCTACAGTTATGGCTCTTTGGCCAAATAATTAACTTCTTCAGCTCTTGAAGTAGGAAGACTCTGAGATTATCTCAGTTCATTAGAGCATTGGGCTAGTAACCCCAAGGTTTTGGGTTTGATCTCTGTACAGGCTATTCACTTAAAAGTTCAACTCAATGATCCTTGTGGGTTCCTTCCAACTCAGAATATTCTTCTGTGGTGATTGTGCATCAGAGAAGAGCCCACACAGAACCCATTGTGGGAATATGTAAAATGATTCTGTGATTCCAAGACAGCTGTTACATTTTTTTAAATCAATTTTTAAAAAATCCCAGTATTTAAAATAGCTTTTATTTATAATTCCTCAATGTAGTTTACATGAGAATTTCATCTGGAATTGTTTTTTTTTTCTTGGAAATGCCTTTAGTTTTCATCTCAGACTTCTCTGCTCTGGTGTGAGTGTGTAATGGCAAACACTCCTCTCATGTGTTAGAATGTGCTTGTAATGGGTGGTTTTAAAAGATTCCTTGGGTTTCTTGCTGATGCAAATGCTGATTAACTGTGATTGGGACTCCAGCAGATGTCCAACACATAATTATTCTGAAATACTAAGGGAGCTGATATACTGCTCTTTATAAGGTACAATGACAAGTATCTTTAATCAGTAGGTTCAGGGCACTATTTGTGATAATTACTGATGAAGTCTTTAATCTTTGGTTGCCTGAGGATAAATGGCTGATCTCTGGAAAGAGCTAAATGATTTCCTAGCTGTAGAAGAAAGCATGTAACTAATAATGTGGCAATAACTGGTTTCTTTAATCACTGACATATTTCTTTTCTGTGGTTCTTATTTTCTGATCTGGCATATGCAGAGTATAGCAAAGCAATGATCTGCATTTTTATAGAGCTCAAAACTGAGATTAATTTTGGTTTAGGCCTGAAACATAGAGTTGAAAAAGCCTTGCAATCTTTTTGCTATGAGTGGTCAATGAAAATGTCATGAAATCAAGTGGAGATTCTTGTGAGCCTCCAGGTAGGGTGATGGAGACTTGTTCTGGAGAAAATCCTTAGGAATTGCTCATATTGGATTGATAATTTATTCCTTTTGTTAAGCAATAGAATTTGCATAGGAAGTTGCTCTTTTCATATGTATTTTTTTTTGCTGGTTTTCTGCATTGTTTAGGTATTGAAAAGAATCAGATTGCTGCATTCTCTTTCCAAATCTCACCTAGACTTGCATAACTGAAAGGGTTTTTATTATGGCTAATTTAGAGAGTTGTGAGTAGTGTGGTAAAAGGCAGACTAAGCATGGAGGATTTATTTCTCTTTCACAGCTACTATTACAGTTATATACTGAAGAATTTATTTGGCTTCCCTCACCATAATTTCTCCCTTTGTCTGAATCCATTTATGTGTACATTACAGTCATTCACTTAGCTGACATTCTTTCAATTCAAGGTTTTCCTTTCTGGAGATTTCAGCATTGACTTTTCAGGAATTTTATAGAAAGGGGCTTGGGCAGTACATTTTTTTTTTTCCTTTCCTGAAGTGCAGGAGCAGCAGGAACAGACCTTTTCCTCACTTCAGGAACTGGACCTGGCAGCTCTCTGCCTTTTGAACGAGCTCTTTATGTTTCACTTTTTCTTTCTTCTCAGTTTTTTTTGTTCCAGTGGTACTTTGTTTAAAAATCATGTTCATATGCCCTAAGGAACACTAATCCTTAGTTTCTAAGGAACAATAATTCCCACTGACTGATGATGAGAGAATTCCTGCAGGGAGACCACATCAACTCTCAAAGCCTCCGAGCTGATGGTCTTTCCAGGGTGAGCAGAGATGTCAACAACAGCACAGTCCAGATCCATCATCTGAAAGCAAACCCTTTGCTAATGGCAAGTGTCCCAGACAGCAGCTCAGGGACTGAGGAATGAGAAAAAAGATTCCCTCTTTTTCCAACCACTTTGGCCTTTCTGTGGAAGCAAATCTTCAAGTGACAGAAAAGCCTACACCTCTGTTCACAGCTACCCTGTCAGTTGTAATGACCCAAGAAACAGCTTCACAGCTGATAAGAATTACAAGTTTTGGTGCAGGGCTAGGCAGAAACAGTTCCTGCAACACCAGTTTGTTCAAAACCAACTGACCTCACTCAAAGGGTCTCATATTTTCTCCAAGGATCAGACAAGATTCATCAGTCTGACAATCAGAAAATAGTGGGCTAAGAGAAAGAGATGGGTCAGTGTGTTATGATTCTCAAAAGCACTGCCAGATAGAGGTGAATAGCATTGGACAAAAGTTAAGCCAAGAAAAGCATTTTTTTTTTGTTGCTTTATGGCAAAATAAGAATAATTTTAGAAGCTCTTCAGGACAAGAATAACTCCTTGTGAAGATGACTTCTTGACTTAATCACATATCTGGAATCTGTAATCAAGTGTTGTGATGAGTGCCAAAAAAAAAAAGAAATTTGTTTCAAGATTGGTTAATGCTTCAAGGAAGCTCTTTGCATAACCAGAAGTGTGTGAGTATTCATGCAGTTACACATATGAATACTGGGGTGAAAATATGGGTCTAAAGACTTATTTAGGGTAAGCCAGACACAGAGGTAAATGAACTACTTCTTTGACTGGCATAAACCTTGAGAAATCAAGCTTCCAGTCAGTCTAGGTTTACAATAGTATTTACCTCTACTGTTCCCAGCTTCACAGTGTGGTATTTGAATAGGGTCTGATGTCATGTTAGTATCTGTGCACTCAGTCACTGCATGATCCCAGGTCAGCTGGGTGTGTCATGAAATGTGAAGGAGCTGCAGCATCTTTGTCTGCTGCCCCTGGTTCCCAGCAGATCAGATAAGAGCAAGGCACATAAGCCTTTTCCCACCACTTCTCTTCCCTGTCTTCTTCATAGATTCATAGAATGGTTTGGATTGGAAGAACATTTAAACATCATCAAGTCCAAACCCCCTGCAATGAGCAGGGTCATTGTCAACTAGAACAGGTTGCTCACAGCCCTGTCAAACCTGGCTTTGAATGTTTCCAGGGATGGGATTTTTATCAGGTCTCAAGACAATCTGGCCCAGTGTCTCAGCACCCTCATGACAAAAAATGTCATTCTTATATCTAGTCTGAATCTACCCTCTTTTAGTTTTAAACCATTATGCCTTGTCCTGTCTCAACAGGCCCCGTTAAAAGTCTGTCCCCATATTTCTTATAAGTTGCCCTTAAGTATTGAAAGGCTGCTATAAGGTCTCCCAAATATTCCCAAACTCTTTCCACGGGTAGGATAAAGCCATAAAGTCAGTTGAAGGCACTATATATCTGCTCTTTGATAACCTATGGCAAAAGTCATTGCCATCTCACAAGATTTTGTTAGGCCTAGATGCAATCTGGAATGTCTCTGCTGGAATTAGGGCTTCTGGCATTGGCAGACAGAATTGGCTGATGAGAAGCAGGGTTGGAAGTCTGAACAGGACAGTGGGACACCCCCAAGGCAGTGTTAAATAACGTTCATGTGGGTGGTAAAGCTCTGGTTCTGCTCCACATATTGTGTTTCTTTTGTAAACAAATACAGTTCAACTCTCCAGAGTTGTCAGTCTCTTTATCTGCTACTGAACTCATTAGAAGTCTTTTATTTAAAACCATAAAATTATGGCCTGCAGAATAAATGGTAAGCTACTCATAGCTCAGGAAATTTGATTGGCTTTGAGTGTAAATTACTTGAGGGCTGGTATATGTACTATGCATAATACAGGAGGTATCTATGGGGCTGTGAAAATGAACCTGTGAAGATGTGATAGTTATGCAAATTTATACAGTTCCAGCTATTCAAAAGTTCCCTATTTTGTTGCAGTAAATTATAACATATCAATGTAATTGCCTTAAAGTAATATACCCAGGAAATATTCTGATTAGCCATTATTTCTGTTTCGGTGTTAGAACAGAAATTGCGGGTTTCTGCAGTGATAAAAAGGACTGTATATTATTTTATCATTGGCTTTTCCATTTGATATATGTTTGCATGGATGTGAAAGACCTATAAATGATTCATTGCCTGAGAGTGTCATAAGTGAAGACTTTGGGAATGTGGCATAATCACAGGATTAGACATTGAGCTGTTTCCTGGCACCAAAAGGCAGAAAAACCACACCCCCCACATCAAAGAAACCACACCAGCATTACAGCACTTGGGCCAAAGAGGAGCAATTTTTGTTAGACCAATTTTTTGCAAGAAGGAAGGTACCCCTAAGCCAGGCTGTAAATGATTTTTCTGGGTGTGATCAGTTGAAATAAAATAATACTCCTTAAAAGCAAGTTTTGAAACATTTCTTAAAGAAAAATCTAATGGATCTCACTGGGTCACTTTGACAATTTCAATTACCTGAGTGATGGGACTTTCTAAAACTCAGAATTATCCTCAGCAAAATAAGTCGGGAAATAATGGAAATTGATTTGACTTGTTTTTACAACAGACCTTGGAGCATGTTCTTGCGACAAATCTTCTGTTGATTATTTTTCACAATACAATTATGGACAAAATTCAGGTAACTTGAAAAATAGCACATTTAGACCCAATAAAAGGATTATTTGCCTCCCCATTTCTGTAGACCATAAGAGAGCTGGTTTAACAGATTGCCGGAAGGTGCCTCTGTGAACTTTGTAGGATTTGACACAATTGTGCAAAATGACAGCACTGACAATTCTTGCAGTCCTTGTTCTGAAAGGATGGGAAATGTGAGGGCTGTGATATAAACCAATATTTGGGTAATTTGAGGAAGACTTTGCTTGAAGGCATTCAATTTCTGAAGCTGTCAGGGCTTTTTTTTTTTTTTTTTTCTCTGCTTTTACCTCTGTCGCCTCTGTGAGTATCAAATACTTGACTGTGATTGCTTGCAAAATACAAGACTTGTTGGATTTCTCTTCTGATCTGGTTTGACAAAGACTATAGAAGTCAAAATCTTTTACATACCTCTTTTGGGAAAAATGAGAAGTCAATCATGAACCAAGTAGAAGGTCTGGGATATGTAGAAGCATTTGTAAATAATAATAAAAAATAACAGTCCTGTCAATAGAGACATGATTTCTTTCCACTTGCATATGAATCATAGGAACCTACTTGGTAACACTTGTGGCTGTAACAGACTGTAGGAAACAATGAAATAAAAACTCTGCCTTGGTAACAAAATGTCAAACTGCTTAAAAAATGAACTCAGAAAGGTTGAAGTAATTTGTCACTGTCAAAAGACAGTTAAATATTTCCTCTTTAGCCATTGTTTGACATTGTTGCTAATGTTTAAATTTTCCAAGATGAGGAAAAGATCAGAAATAGTGTTGTGATTGTTTTATTTTTTATCTCCATTTGTGAAGACAAAGGTAATTAACCAGAATGCAGCAACTACTCTGATTATAGACATTTCAACAGTGAATTCTGGGCAAAGATCTCAATAAATTGACTTGGGTGGGTATGGTTGGCACCATATCTCTTCCCTCCTATAAGAGTCTGTGTGATCAAGAACCAAAATAACCCACTAGGAATCTGTTTTCAGATCTTACCTATAATTTCAGAAGTCAAGTCAGTGGTAGCAAAATGAGAGGATTCAGTGATCTTGGCAACTTGCTGCAGTACCCTGGAAAGCAAATGGTGCAATTGATAAACATCCTGCTAATAGGCAGGGGTATCAGAAATCCCAAGACACTCATCTCTATACCCTTGTTATTAAAATAATTCACAATTCTTCTTGGTTTCTTGATGGCCCCATGCCATGCTGCAAGACAGTAGATGACTGTTCCCCACAGCTAATGCCAGTGAGTGATGATTAAAGAAAAAGCTCAGCCTATCAGATTGATGTGGAATATAGTCAAACAGACTTTTTTTTTTAATGCATATGGCCTCTTTGAATTTTAGGTTTCCCAAGAAAGGAAAATATATTCTGTTTTTTATTGTATATATATGATGTTTGAATAGTGGTCCTAAGATTTTGCTTGTGGCAGCATCTAGCTCATGAATGTCTTTTCTACAAAATGTGAAAAGGAAATGAGGACATTCATCACTGCATTTAAGTGAGACTTAATTTTTATCACCTCTTTAGTATCCTTTCTGCATTCTGTTGTGTCTGGTTCTTTATATATTTCTTTCTTTGGAAAGGAGGATCCCTGTCTTTGCCTTTGAGTCTTTCCTTCTGCACAAATGGTGCTCCAGTGTTTGAAGCAAGCAATTCTTCCTCCATACACAGACAAATTTGTAGCTGAGGATAGTTTGAATTTAAGACAGTAGCAGGATGTCAGGTGGTTGGGCTTTTAGGCTTCAAATGGCAGCTTCATGTGCTCAAAGTCTTCACACAAGTCAAGCACAGTTTGTTGGGAAATTTCAAGTAGCTCCAAATAAGTTTTCGTTGGCATGACCTGCTGCATAAACAGAGCAAGATTGGTTGCAACAGGGACATTTCATTAATGAGACTGTTGAGTACATCCTGTGCTTAGGGCAGGATATCAGTCAGGATAACCCCAACTAGTCTGATTCCAGTGATAATACGTACCTTAGAAATAGAACTCATTAAATATTTGATCACTTTGATATTTAGTTTTGAGATGATTCCTGTCAACATTTTGGAAAGGCAAAAAAGAATCCAAATTTCAGAAAACCCAAATGGTTTATCAGTGGGACAAGTGCAGTGAGATTTGGGTTATTTCTAGAATCTGACAGATGTGCAGAGAATGCAGTGTCAGCCTGGTTCTCCTCCTCTATATTGTAGCCCACTGACATTCCATTTTCCCAGCAGAAAGGAAACCCCAAACTCTGTGGTCAGAGGCAGGAAGGAGTGGTGAGACTGCAGAGTTCAATTCACCACCTCTATGGGAAACTGTGAAATGGGCATGTACCATAATAGATTGGAATGTATTTTCCATATAAACACCCTCTCTACGTCCTACAGTTTCCTGTTCCCCACGATAAATAATTGCTATGGCATCCTGTGCTATGTTACATGACTCAGCACATAGAAATTTATCTAACTTGGCAGTGTACAGGTGAGTTTAAGGTATGGTTTATTTTGTATTTGTAGCTCATTAAGATGTTCTAAAAGGTTTGTTGTGGTGCTTAAGTGACAGGTCTTGAAATGTGAAGTCACAAGGGCTAGATAGCTTGCAAACACTAAGAAATATGTCTTGGGAAAAAACCAAAAGAAGGGTGTTTCATTTCACTTTGAAGAAGGAAATACTTCTTTCTAAGTTGACTTAACACGTTTCTTTTTTTCCCCGTTTGGGCAGTGAACTGTAAAATCAATTATTCCTGTAGCTCTTGTCATACGTGAACAGAGATCCAATCCTGAAGTCGCTTTCTCTCTGGCAGTGACTGTCAGTACATAAGAGAGCCTGGCATTTCTAAATAGGAAGCTGCAGTCCTTGTTGTTGTTTGTATTAAATAAAAAGCATGCCAGAGTGACCATTTGCTTTGGGTCTGTGCTCCAGAAGGCAACACAGAGCCAAGCAGTTTGGTATGTGCAGTTTGGTAGAAGTTCACTGTGTTTAATAGCATATTCTGCCAAACACCAGGAGAGAAATGGCACCTGCAAGAGAGCTGAGTTAAATTTGTTTAAGTTCAAACTAGCCCAGATGCATTGGCAAAGTGTCTTCAGCCAGTTCTTGTATCAGCCGTGGCCATTATCTCTTGTAAGGACCAGATGAGACTTTCACATCCCTACATACATCTTCACTTCTATCTCAAGTCCCTTCAGTTCCTAATTTTTCTCTAAGAGGACTTTCAAGCTCACACTAGACCCAAAAATACATGCTCTGGGACTGATTGTCAGCTTCTTGGAGTCAGCAATTACTGCTGAGTGAAGAATCCAAATCGTGATGTCTGAAACATTTCTCCTCTCTGAGTGAAGAAAATGCTATTTGAATTCAAGATGCTCCACATTTACTTTACTCTGTTCAAAACGTAAATTTTTAATTTTTTTTTTTTTTAATAAAACACTGGGGTAGAACTTCTCTGCCCAACTCTGAACTATCTGCCTCTGAGCTTTTAGTTTAATTTGCCTTCATACACCATCCTTTCCTTTCCTACACAGTGGAAAGCAAGGAGCATTTCTAGGGAATTGTGCATTATAGGAATGCTGAAGAGGGACTTTTTGTAAGGGTGTGATGTGGTAGGACAAGGGGCAATGGTTTTAAGGGTAGATTTATATTGGATTTTAAGAAGAAATTAATTTCTGTGAGAGTGGTGAGGCACTGGAAGATGTTGTCCAGAGAAGCTGTGGATGTCTCAGTCCTGGAAGTGTTCAAGACCAGGTTGTTTGAGGCTCTGAGCAATCTGATCCTGCCCTTGGCAGGGCTTTGGAACTGGAAGAGCTTTAAGGTCACTTTAAGCCCAAACCATTCTATGATTCTATAACATCAACATCTGAAGTAGCAGGGATGAACTGTGTTGCAAAAATGCCTGTTTTTCTCTGTGTGCTGTGAAGGGAGTCCAGGGAGATGAGCAGAGCTGGACATGCTTATGGTCTAAATATAAAAGTTTTCCTAGATACTAATCTCAGCAATCTTATGCAAGCAAACTGTGACATGTATTAGAACTTTGGTATTAACCCCTATGTAATTGACTGTAAACTTTCATAAACAAAGCTAATAATATTGTATAAAATCCCAGGGAAAATTATTTATTTGTTTAGTTACTTAGCTATTTATTAATATACTTAATATCAGACAATATATAGCATTGATATAAAGAGAAATACTCTCCCAGCTGCTAACCTGTGTGATTACTTAGCATAAAGCCATCTTCACCCCAGCAAGAGCCACAGCTGAGCACACCCTTCACTGTTGCTAGGCATACAAGTTGAATCAAAACATTTTTGACATTTTCTGATGTCCTGAATGCCAACTGTAGTGGCACAATTGTGTTAATATCACTGAACAGGGCCTCCTTTTCCGTGTGTGTGTGTGTACATGCAGGTGGGAGAGACAAAAATATGTTAACAAGTGTTCTTTTAAAAATTTAGTGTTTTATGCTGCTGCCTGCAGAGATGAGTAATAACAAGGCACCTCTTCAGCTCAGGGGTCCCTGTTTGATCGCTGAAACAGGAGTGGATTTGCTTTCCTTATCTGTGAGGAGGCAGCATGGACTCTCTTTAATCTGAAAGGACAATGTATTAAGGCCCTCTTTGATGTCTCTATTGTGTTAGTTTTGGTTAGGAGATCAGAATTTGCACCATAAGTGTGTATATATTAATAAATATTTAAAATTAGGTATGAAGACCAGCTTTAGATAGAAAAATAGATAGATAGACATTTATATAAATCTATGTATCTAATCTGTCCCCTTTTTTGCATAAAAAGGTATTTTTGAATATTTTTGGGGAGGTTTCCCCACAAAATTATAATTATTCAGGGTTGCTCTATCATCATCTCCTAGCCAAAGGATATCTCAGTGTGCTTTGTGAATGTTCCCTACACAGACTCTTAGTAATAACAATATGAAGATATGGACTGACGTGTCATTTTCAGACACAAATGTAACACAGGGAAATAAAAGCACACCAAAAGGGTTGTAGTGAATAGGGTGACATCAGGCTGGCAATGTAAACAGTGAGAATCTCCAGGGCTCCATCCTTGTCCCAGTTCTGTTCAACATCTACATTAACAACTTGGATGCAGAACTTGAAGGAATACTGAGTAAATTTTTTGGTGACACTAAATTGGAAGGAGCTGTCGATTCCCTTGAGGGCAGGGAAGCCCTGCAGAGAGACCTCAACAAATCAGAGAGCTGGGCAATCACCAACAGTATGGTGATGAACCATACTGCTGGATTCTGCACCTGGGAAGGGGCAATTCTGGATGTACAGACTGGGAATGAGAGCCTGGAGAGCAGCTGTGGGAAGGGACCTGGGGGCCCTGGTCAATGGGAAGTTGAACACCAGCCAGCAGTGCCCTGGCAGCCAGGAGGGACAACCCTGTCCTGGGGGCATCAGGCACAGCATCCCCAGCCTGGCAAGGGAGGGGATGGCTCTGCTCTACTCTGCACTGGGATGGCCTCACCTCGAGTCCTGGGGGCAGTTTTGGGCACCAAAGATAAGAAAGATGTAAAGCCATTGCAAAGTGTCCAAAGAAGGGTTATGAAAATTGTGAAGGGCTATGAAGATAGTGAAGGGTCTAGAGGGGAAGACATATGAGAAACAGTTAAGGACTAGGAATTGGATTCAATAACCCTGACAGGTCCCTTTCAAATGAGGAGATTCTGTGATTCTATGATCTATGATTCATACAACTTTTCTTGTGACAGATGATTCAGTGCTCATCTTAGAAGGATGCCTCATGTCAGACACTGCTCTGACTTTCATGAGACATTTTCCCCAGTGCTTAATTTTCTACTAAAGCAATGTTTTTACGGCTTTAATTTTCTCTGTGGTGATGTATAACCCCAGAGACAAGGTGGAGAAAAAGGATTTTTCCCCCTTTTTATTTATCATAATTGTTCAAAAACTTCTATAGAACACCCTATGTGTGCTTTTACATGAAGAGCTGTCATGATTGTAGGCACTTGTGATGATGTACAGGATGCAACTTAACCTCCAGTCACTAGGTTCAGTTTTTAAAGTGATGTGGGAAAGAGATTTCAAACAATTGCATAGAAATTAAAAAATTATGAAATGTCCCCCTAAAGAAAAATCTGGGAAAAAACCTACAAGAAACCAAAACATCTGTGCATGAACTAAGGTATTTTGGGGTTTTTTTAGGACCTTTAAATTCTAAAATATATTGCTATATGAACTTTATATTGATGAAAAAGAAAAGGAAAAAAAAAAGCCAGAAATTTTTTTTAAATGAGAAACCATTTTTTTTCCTTCTAAGCAGGTCAATATGAGGCATTTGGAATACTGTCAGTATTTTTTCTCCTAGAATAACTTCAAGGGAAATCAGTGTAACCTGTGAAACATTTTTGCTTTACTAGAATGATATTTTTAGATGGAAATTTTTCTTAAAAATACTTTCTTGGACACTTCTTTTTCCTTGGCCAGTTGTAATTAAGAAAGCTACTACCTGTATTCAGAACAGTTACTTATAGTATTGGAACCATGAGACACAATCATTAGAGCTCACCGAGAGAATTCTCTCCTACCTGTTCACAGAATGCTCTTTTTCAGGCCTGATGGTTCCTATTTTTCAAGGGTCTCAAGTCAAATACTTTCTAACTGCTAATTTTGTACAAAGTGTAAATTATCACTGAACCTGTCACTAAATCTGACTGTAATGTCAAATATTTTTTCTGCTGCATTATTATCCCAGGGGTTTTGACAAAGTAGCTCTAACTTTTAGAGGTAATATAAATGTCAAATTGTATTTATGAAATACCAACCTACATTTTCTTATATAACGGATTTAGTGAGAGGCATAACATAGATAGTTCCATATATTGTTAATGCCTTTCTAATTATTGCTCTTTTTTGAAGCTTTGGATTAGTGTTATTAGTGTCCCTGAAATAGCATTTAAATATAACATAATGATTTTACTTTTATTTTAGGGCTTTGGATAATGAACCAACATAACAAATACAGAGTAGTAAATCAATATAAACAAGGCAATTTATTAAGTTGATAGAATATGCACATCTTAGTGCAATATTTCTATTCTTCTTAAATGTTTGATCCCAAGTTTTACTTTTTTTAATGGAAAATATTAATTTTCTCAGTTTTCCTTAACTGTTCCTCCAATAAGGATGTTGTCTTCCTGTTGGTGGATATTAGAGGAAAGAGGTTTATGGAGCTGGCTTATGTGGGTGCCACCTTATCCTCAGTAATGTTCTGTGTTCACACATCTGCTGTTGACAGATGAAAAACAGAGATACATTGTTTTTCTGCCAGATAGAACAAAAATTTGTGTCCCATGCCTGTTATATGCAGTCGGTGGTTGCTCTGTTCAATAAAAATATTTAAAATTCCAAAATTGGGCTGAGAAGAAAACAGTGTTACCACAGAATGGCATCCACAATTTGGCCTCTGTGGGCTTCCACGTCTTTAAACTGTGGGGTTTTTTTAGATTTGCCAAAATTTTTCACTGCCTGGCACAGAGATGTAGATGTTTATATTGACAAATGAATTAATGAGGGGGAGTTGTTTGGGTTTGGCAATTTTCCATAGCTGAATGGAGATGTAAATATACATATACATATACACACACATAGAGTCATTAGGGGTGGGAAAGACCTTTAAGATTATCAAGTCCAGCTGTCAACTCAGCACCACCATCATTTTCATCATTAAACCACAAATGCTACATCCAAGGGATTTTTGAACACTTCCACAGATAATGATTCCACCACTTTCCTGGGCAGCCGATTCCTACATGTGGCAATCCTTTCAGTGAAGAAATCTTTTTTAATATCCAATCTGAACCTCTACAATGACTCTGTGTATACATATGGGTTTTTTTTTCTATATATACAGCAAACATATTTATAAAAATATTCTTAGTCAACCCAAATGCAGAATTTTGTTGTGATTGTTGGTTGGTTGTTGTTTTCCTCATGAAATATTATCATTAAAAGTTTTTCATTTTAAATCATCTAGATTCTTTTTTTTCTCTTTAAATTTCATGTAATTTCTGTCATAAGAATGGCTCAAAGGACATTCTTTGCCTCTTCAGTATTCTCTGAGTATTCATTTTAACGTAGTACCTTGATAACCTCTTTATGAAAAAATAATTTCTGACATGCAACCAGTTTCAGAAAATGGAGTAAAAACTTGTCTTCCACCACTGCTCAAGCACTTTCACTAATGAAGTGGAAACACTAAAGTTTTAGCT
>VZTZ01014656.1:0-33161 GCA_013400955.1 Drymodes brunneopygia
GGTTTTTTATATTTTTCGCCCAGGCACAGAAGCAATGGCTGAGGCTCCCACTGCAGCTTGGAAATACCCAGAGGAAGCAAGCCATGAGTCTGAATAGGGATGCATGAAGCATTTAAAACTTCCTACACTGCTCTCACCTGTCCTGAAGGTGTTCTTGAAACTCCTGACAGCAGCCAAACTCCCCAGTGAAATCTCTGGCCCTACTGCTCCTTACCCTGTGCCCCGTGAGACTCCAGACCTGCTGCTGCTGTGCCAAATTCTATCAATTGTACAGCACAAACCTGAGAAGGCAAAACCCTTCCAGCAGTGAAACACACCTGTGTTGGTGGCCATCAGTGTCCACACCTGGGAGCAAGTGTTTCTGCAGTAAAAAGTTGGCCTGAAGGTCAGAAAAAAGCTGAGAATAAGGCTGCCTGAGCTGCACTGAAGTTCCCAGCTCAGCATTAGACGAAACCACCAGCATATGGCAGCCTCACAAAACAACCCCAAAACCCTTTGAGTTTAATATTTCATTTGCAATATGAAAAGCTGAGGCTTCATCTTGCCCTTGGCACAATAAATGGACTGACTGAAAAAAGTGCTTTATAACTGCAGGGAGCCCAGTGACCCGTAAGAGGCTCTGCAGCATCCGGGGGCTGCATCCCTGGACTCAGAACGGGAGGGAAAAGGCAGAATTCACCAGTTGCCAGTGGAGATTTATGCTCAGCTGGTTAAATCCCTGAGCTTTCCTCACAAGGAAAGTGCTGCTCGTTGTCACAGCTTGCCGTGCTGAGTGGCCAGGGCTGGCAAAGCAATTATTACTGACCTGGAGGTGAAGGGCACGCAGGCACCGCCGGGATGCTGCTGGCATTCATGGATCTCACCACGCCCCATCTGGGAATCCAGCAGTTAAATCTGCTCCATCCCATCCTGTGCCACGCATGTCATCATCCTTTTTCAGCTCTCTGCTGCCAGAAAAACTCCACGATGATGGCACCTGACGCAGGCTGGAAGAGATGAATGTTTATTATTGTTAAATATCTCCGAATAAATGTCTGGAGAGAAGGGGTTGGCTGACAGTAAGAGGTGCTGTACAGAGCAAGGTGTGCAGCCAGAAGGTTCCAGCTATTAAAACTTGAACTGCCAAAGCAGAGTGCTTCCAGGAGCTTGCCTGGGTGTTAAGCAAGTGGATAAAAACTTGAGTTAATGAATGATGTGTGACAGAAGAACAGCAGATGGTGACAGGGTGCAGGAGGTCTGGCATGATGCACAAGGGATTGATTAGGAGGAGCTGTCACTTGGACACTTTTGGGATGCTGCATTTCTGGAATGTGGGGTGCACAAGCTGTTTTTCCTGCAAACACAAGAGTTGTGCCCAGATTCAGGCTGAGGCACACACATGTACACACACACACAGAGGTCCATCCACACAGTGCTAAATAAAAAAATTCTCAAACCCAAACCCTGGCACAAGGCTGGGCAGTCAGATCTGGCTTTCATCCCCACCAATTGTCACTAATCCTCTCCAGCAGCTTTGTCTTGGTGAGTCATGGGCTAAGCATGAATTCAGTTACATGGACCACCCTGTTCCAGTGCTTCAGCTGATTTCCCTGGCCCTCTCATTTAGCATCCTAGAAGTGCCTTCAGGTTTCCTTTCAAACCCATTCTCCATGGTCTGGTTAAAATTACGGAATCAATACAATAAAAATAATTTTTAAAAAATAGACAAAAAACAACACACAACAAAAAAACCCCCAAAAAACAGCTTTCAGTGCTACTCCCCCAGACAAGACTACTGATTATTCATACTGGTCAAGGTTTTGAATGATCAAGGCATGAAGGAATGGGTTGCTGCCTTCTCTGAGGGGAAAAACACTCCAAGAAACAGTGTTTGACTAGGAAAACATCTATTGCAGGGTGTGCAGTCACCGTGGAAAATGTGAATCCAGGAGCAGCTTTATGAGGGGTGACTCAGCCATTGGTCATCCCCAGAAGAGTGGTCAGGACAGAGAGGAGCAGAGTGACAGGAGAGCACCTGCATTGCAGAGCTGATGTGACTCAGCTGAGTTTCATCTCCAGCCTGGCAGATTTCTGTCCTGTCCTGCAAGTCCCATCCCAAATCCAGCCAGTCTGTCTTTCCCTCCCAGCTGCAGGCCTGGAAGTTTGGGACTCACACTCAGGAACTTTTCCCTTCCCTCCCAGAGGTGAAGTTTTGGGGAAGAGAGGGTCCCCTTCAATGCAGTTTTCATTCAGGATGAAAAACTGTTTTGGCCACAAGACCATTAGAAAATTCAGGTGGGTTTCACCAAACACCCCCTGCTAGTATGATTAGGATGATGTTGATTAAAGGGGCAGCTGATTCTGCTCTGGAAAAGGTGGATAATCAAATTAAGTCAAAAATTAGTGGAAAAAGAGGGTTGTAATTTTATAAAACCCCAAGTATTGTCTGTTCTCCAGTTCCTCTGTTTTTCAATCTTTTTAAAAAGCTAGAAATGTGCCAGTGAAAGGAAAAGGCCTGATTTCTGCACAAGGACTATTCCCACACTTCTTTTAACTTGGAGCAACTTGCTCCTCAAACCACAAAACACCCCAACCTTGCACTCACTGACACCCCACTCCAAACCAGGATGGGCTGGTCCCCACACCCTGCAGTCCTTCCCTTCTGCCTGGGCATCTCCAAGCTGTTCTCCATCCCACAGAGCCACTGCACCAATGGTGTTCCTGTCTCACCAGGGTGACCTCCAGAGAAGACAGGAGTTAGGTGACTTCCAAGGATTACAGAAATATTGCCTGGATGGTCTTCCTGCAAACACAATATTGGGATCAGAAAGAGCTGCATGAAAAACCAAAGCATCAGAGCTGCCATTTCTCCAGCTGGCTCACACAGCTCCATTTGGAATAAAAAAAAAACCCATTTATTTTGTGTTAGGCACACAGGAAACTGGTACAAAGCAGCATTGGGTGCCCACCTCTCCTTGTGCGTGCCCTGGCTGGGTTTCAAGGCAGCAGTGCACAGGCTCAGAGGGCACCTGATTCCCCAAGCACATCAGCTGCTGCCCAACCCTTTTCCTTCTGCTTTGCATCACTTCTTGATTTCTTTGCTAGTCTTGAAGCAACTTTCCCCCACCTCTCAAGGTTCCCACTTCTCCAACAGCCCCAGTGGGATGCCCAAAGTTCTGGGGCTCTGTTTTGAGCCAGTGCCCCAATTTCAGGTTCTGCTCAGGGTTCTATTATTGTGTCATCTTTACTGTCCTGGCACTCAGCACCACCATGAACAAGCCTAACTCAGCACCAGCCCCTTGCAAAGCCAGGGTAAGGCAGAGCTAAAAGCTGCAGGCTGGTATTTGTAGCAGCAGGATTGGGTTTGTTGATTTTATTGCCTGTGGCCACTGCTGGAAACAGTGCAGGGGAGGCACTGGGGAAAGTGAGCACTTTCAGCTGTGGGACTGCAAAGAGCCACATCAGGGGTCTCCTCTCTCTGATTTTTATTAAATTTACTTCTAATTTTTTTTTCTTATTTATTTTCTACAAAGTCTGAGCCTCTTGAAATAAGTGGAAAATTTTCCAGGGAACCAAACAGCCTTTGGATGGAGTTTTCAGGGTGTGTGAAGCCACCACCACAGTGAGAAATGCACTGGGATTTTGGAAGCTCCTCTGTCACCTGCAGTGAGACACAGCTGATCTGGCTCTCCAGGAAAAGTAGTTTTTTGTCACAGCTGAATTGAAGAGGGTGTAGGTGATTGTAAAGGTGGCACATCAACCACAGCCTCTATCTGCTTTTGAGGCAGTTTGATTGAAATAAAATACTGAAGTGCTTGGTTTCACTTTTTGTCATTGTTCATGTCTTTCATACCCACATTCCTTGGATAAATACAGTGAAATCTCACAGTGTGAGCCGTGGTGGAAAGCAGGAGCAGCTGGCAGAGGAAGGAACAGCTCCCAGGCTGTTGATTAGAGCAGGAGCTTCCTGATGGGACTGTTTGCCCTGTTGACCTGCTTAATTAATTGACTCATTATCAGCCACACACCCAGGAGCCATTTAACATCACCCATGAGAATATTTTCCCTTGATATCCAACACGCAGAAAAATAAAAATCTAGTTATTTTTCACATTTCTCTGGCACGTCATTTTCCTGCTGAGTAACACATCCAGCTGGATGTCTCCAGCTGGCCATGGAAGGATGAGAACCGAATTTGCAAATATTACAGCATGCTTCCTTTTAACAATTGTTTTTTATAAAAGGGAAATGTTTTATATAGGCTTAATTCCATATAAGAGTGGCTCCTACTTAGAGGGATAAGGCCTGCTTGAATATCACCTCTGTTCACTGAGAGAGCAGCAATGCTCAGCTCCACAAGGGCCACATGATCCCAGAACACCTGAGATGTGTCCGCTGCACCAGGAATGACCCAGAAAGTGAAGGAAAGGCTCAGGCCACCCAAAACACAATTTTTTGAAGGTCCAGTGACCAAGGAGGTAAAAAGGAAAGTAAAACACGTGGGTCAGCACAACCCTGGGTTGAAACATTTTGTTTTGAACTCAGGGAAGGCGAACTGAAAAACATGGGCAAAATCAAAACTTAATACAGAATATGTTGCTTGCAATTAAAGAAAATTACTATTAGTGGAAAATTTTATTAGCTTTACCAGCATGGTTTATATCTGCTGGAGGTAAATCCATCCAGCAGCTTTCAAGCTGACCACAGAATGACAGAATAAGCTGAGTTGGAAGGGAGCCACAAGAACCATTGAGTCCAGCTCCTGGCACAGCACAGCTCCATCCCCAAGAGTCACACCCTGTGCCTGAGAGCTTTGTCCAAACACTCCTGGAGCTCTGTCAGGCTGTGCTGTGACCACTGCCCTGGGGAGCCTGGTCAGTGCCCAGCCACCCTCTGGGGGCAGAACCTTTTCCTGATATCCAACCTAAACCTCCCCTGACACAACTTCAGGCCATTCCCTCAGGTCCTGACAGCAGGCTGTGTGTTTCCTTCCAGAAGAAGGAGATCTGAGGCAGAGCACTTGGAACCCACCCCTGAGCAGAGCACAGGCCAGGCAGGTGCATGCAGAGGACTTGTCATCACCACGTAGTCATTTATAGCTGCAGTAATTTATAGCTGTAAAATCACTTTTATCTTGCAGCAGCATCAGACAGATCTGTGCACCATAAATGCAGTCATCACACCTCAGCAACACATCCCCTTTCCTCTTCTACTGGATGATTCATGTAGCTTTTAACTGAACCAAAGAAACCCTCTTCACCTAAGCAAGCTCAAATAAAGGCAGTGAAGAACTTCCCAGTGTTTATGAACTCCCAGGAAGGTCGTGTCCCACATTCAAGCCCAGCAGATGTTCCCAAACACTACCAGCACCTGAGCTGCCACAGAAATTGTGTGGAAACAGCATGGAAACAGGCATGAGGCCAGCTGAGTCTGGTTGGAAAGCAAAAGACCTGACTTTAGGGAAATTGGGAAGAGTTGGCAGTTGCTTTTGTTCTGGACTGCCAAGCCATCACAACAAACCTCTCACACTTCTCTCTGTTTCTCTCCATCTCTTTGGAACTCCACCATTTGCCCAAGAAAGCGCCATTAAAACTGTACCACTCAAAAAGGGTTGTTTGACCACCATCCCTTGACAAAAATCATAGTTTGGCACAACGTGTTGATTGGCAAATTCTTTCCCTTGGCCTATAATTTCTGCTCAGGTTGGTGGCTGAGCTGAGGGCAGGGCTGGCCTGGAAGCAGCAGATGGTGGATTTGCATCATTAATTCTTGCTCTGTTAACATTAAGCAAATGCTGAATGATTTGAATGAATATATTTATTATTGTGAGCTGGGTGGCGGCCATGGGAAGAATTTTGTCCAAAACAGGAGGAAAAGTTGATTGCTCAACTTTTGTGAGGGGCTTTTTTGAGTGATGGGGCTGAGGATCAGCCCTTGAATGTCCTTTCAGCCTTCACAGAAGTGGTGGCATTCATGGGCAGTGCTGTTTGCAGAGCAGTGGAGGTGTCCAAGCATTTACTGCAGCAGCTTCTCTTTTATAAATGTTACATCACACCACTGAAACCCCAGCCACCAATGCTTTGCTTTGCTGGGCTGAATTAATCCTCTAATTACATTTGTAAAAACACCTCTGAAAATTTGTGCCTGTTCTGTCACAAATCATCAGTTCTCCCCAACCATGCTCTTCCAAGGAAGCTGTTGTGGGATTTCTGCCTGTTCCCATGCAAGCTGCAGGCAGCATCAAACACATTTCAGGGTTCAGCCATTCCTTGGTGAAGTGAATGCTCTGTGGTGGTGGCCAGAATGTCCACAGACATATTTTAGCCTGTCTTCCAGCACTGTGAAATTCATTTAGCCATTCAACAAGGAGGTTTTGCACCTCTGATGTACAATGAGATAATTTGAGGAGAGTCCTAGAAAGACTCAAAGTAGAGAAAGTCATCAATGGATTAACCCATGATAATTTTGAATTCATTTTACCATAAAGGACACATGAAGTAAGTTTAGAGTTCAATCAGTGCTTCCATGCTGGGAAACAGAAAATACAAAATTAAAGATGGAAAATGCTACTTCAAAATTCATGGTGATGATGAGGTATGAACCCAGAGCATCCTTTTCCCTGAGCAGAAGGAAGGAAGGAATCCCAAGGAAGACGATTCTTTAGCAGTTTAGCAGGACCAGGCAGAGTGTGGGATCCTGATGCCCATGGAGATTCTAATGACTGAGTTCTGACCACGTGCTCCATTTCCAAAATGAGAATTTCCAATTCTGCCCAGGAGATGGCAGCAAGGCACTCAGGCAAAAAGCATCACTTCAGCCTTACCAAAAGCCTGTTTTCCCTGAAGCTGTATATTGGGGGGAAACCTGCAAGTTTTACATTCACTGGTTCCTGTGATGGGACCAACTGAGTGTCCTGAGAGGGGACACGTTTCTGACTGCTCTGTGGGTGCTATCACTGGGATTTAAACTGGATTGTCCTTCTCATGGCTCTGGTGAGTTCTCACCTGATCAGAGCAGCCTCCATCCAGGGATGTCCCTCTGTTTTGGACACAGGGAAGCACCAAATACTCTGAAGAAATACGGCTGTGGCTCAGCCACAGCAACAAAGAGGCAACAGGATCCTGGAAAACATCTCCTGATCTCCACCAGCCACGTTCTGACTCATGCCCAGCTTGTTTGTCTGTGTTGTTTCAGGGGTTTTCTCTTGGACTCTGTCACTACTGTAAAACATGGTTGCATCCCTTTTTGAACCCTGTTGAGTTCATGGCTGGTGTCATCTTGGTGCTGCAGAAAAAGGACTGAAAATGGATGGTGTTGAGGCAAAGCCAGTATTTTCTGGAGATTCTCACCTCTTTTTGACCCCAGTGCTCTTCAGTGTTAACCCTGTCACTCACATGAACTGAATCCACCCACTGAAAAGCCAGAGCATTGTTGGAGGCAAATTGAAAATGAAAACTGAAAAAACTGATTCTGTGTCTGCTCTCTTCTGCCATCTGGATATATTTGAATGCAGCCTGAATGCACATTTTGTCCTCTGCTCTTTGGTCTGTTTGAATTGCCTTGGGACCACCACCATTTCCATTCCCAGGGAGCTGGGATGGGGGAAAAAGCTTTTACAGTATCACTGCCCAGGCACACAAACTCATATTTGGGTTGGGGTAATGAGAAACTGGAGAAACAAAGGTTTGAAAGAAAATTTTAGGAAGAGAAATGGCAGGAAATGGGGATGCAGCAGGCTGGATCCTGAGCTGAAATGTAAGTGCAGGATTCAAAAGATGCATCTCAAAGCCTGGTCTGCAAATTTGGGAAGTGCCTGAGCAAGGATGCTCTCAAAAAATCCAGGAAGGACTTTTACCTCCAACATCAGCAGTTTCCTTCCTTCTCCCTGGCACAAAGTTAAGGACCACTTTAGCAAACCCAGCATCCATCTGTCTGATTGAATACCCTTGTTGGTGTTCCTGGTGGGGTGCAGCACAAACCACAGATTCTTATCCAGGCATTTTTTCCACTGTGGTTGCCTGTTTGGGTCAGCATTTACCAACACACATTTTCCTGGTGTATGTGCTCAGAGAACTCATCTAGACACAGCCCCTGTCAGTGCAACAAGACACAGCAGAGCAGTGTGGAAATCAGATTGAGGAGCCCAGCTCCAGCATGGGGAGGCAGGAAAATGATGCTTTTTTCATAAGAGAAAATTATCAGTAAGGCCACGGGGTTAATTTTAAGTGGTGTAAAGACACAGAGTTCCCTTAAGAACATCCCAATTCTCATGGTCTCGTTTTCCTCAAAGAAGTCAAACTCTGCCTCTTTTCTGCTGTAAGCAAATTTTTTCCTGTATTTTCTAAGTTAAACGCAGTTTCATTGTTTCACTTCTCCAAAATTGCCACCGGTCCACTACATTTAGCTACAGTGGAAATCCCAAATGCTGCATGGGCTGTGGTCAGCAATGCCCCAACACCAGAGCAGCTTTGCAGAAACACTGGACCCTTCTAATTCCCTGTATCATCTGCTTGGAGCTTGGCTCTGCCAGACATCATTTTGCTAAATCCCCCAGAGCTTAGGTGATGAACTCCTTGGGGCAGGGACAAGCATGCTGCTGTGTCTGCCTAGGCCCTGTCACCAACAGGTCTGATTGTAAAATAAGTTATTTGTTCTCATTACTTTTGACATTTCAGCTGTATCTGTTAAAAATCTCTTTCTTATCCCTCAATACTGCAAGGAGGTCCATTAAAAGGAATGCCTTTTAGGAGTCAGGGAGAGGTTTCTCTACACCACCTACTCCGGGATAATTTTGGCATCCAATTTAGAGGGCCCACAGTCAGATCACTAAAGCCACAGCAGAAGGGCTGTCTGCCCTTCCCAGGACTGGGTTCGGCGGCTCTCCATTGCCATCTTCAGGCTGGGAGCAGCCTTGGTCCTTCCAGAAACCTGGAAATCCCAAACGGACACGGCAAACTCAGTGCCGGCTTACCCAACATCAGCTGAAATTCAAACCCTGGGAAAAGGTGTCAAATGTAAAGGAGAGGAAGGAGCTCTGCAAGGCTGGCACTCAGCTGCCCTGGATAACACGGGTATTTCCCTCCCTGTAAGTGCACAAGGCTTTAGAGAGTAAATTAACACTAACAATGCTGTTTAACACACACTACTTCTTGCTGGGAGTCAAAGTTTATCACCGAGTTTTCTTTAAAGCACATAAATTGAAACTGCCCGAGGGATTTTTAGCTCTGTAGCCTCTATGGTTCCCCCAAAAAAAACCTTTTCCTGACAATATAAAAGCTGAGGTTCTTGGGAGATTTTAATCATAAATTCACTTTAAAAGGTCTTTGCCAAACATTTCACATCTGACAGACATGGTGGTGGGTTTGGAAGAGATGAGGTTTCCAAGGCTTTCAGGGTCTCTGATGAGAAATGGCATCTTGGAGGGCCAAAGAGCTGTAATCACAGAACAACATAGGTAACACATCCTAATAGAAATCAGAAAAACGTGGGAAAATGTGGGTATTCTGGTCCAACAGGGCCAGCATGGATGAGGCTCCTCAGACCCAGCACTGACACCCAGTGAGCATCTCCATGCCACTCCAGTCTGCAGACAGTGTCTGACCAACCTCATGGTGAAAAATATTCTCCTAATTAGATCTGGTTGGAAAATCACTTTCTGGAAGCCCAGGAAATCAAAGAATCATGGAATGGTTTGGGTTGGAAGGGACCTTTGAAAGCCATCTATTCCCACATCTATTCCCTCCTGCACTGAGCTGGGACAAACGCTGCTACTCGGGAGAACATTCCGGCAGCCAAACTCTCAGGTCTCAGGGTAGTTTGTATCAGGTCCCACGACTGTTTATGCTTTTTCCCACTGAAATGCCAGCTCTCAGGGCTGAAATGGATGATCCTGGTGCTCACCACAGCCACCTCAGCAGCACTCAGGGAGCGGACTCTTTCCATCGCGGTGTCCATCGCGCGTCCTTCCCGAAGGGCAGCCATTGTGCAGAGATGGGAGAGGACCAGTCCAGCTTCTTCAGGAAGATGCTGTAGCTGTCTCCATACTCAGTAACCCAGCGGCTCCTGCAGAGAGCAGGGGATAAGGAGAGGAGCTCCACCCTGTGCTCTGTGCACCAGGACAAGGGACCTGCCTCCTCCTCCTCTCCAATGCTTGAGCACCCACCCAGGCGAACAAAAGCAGATCCAGGTGGGGTGGGGGAGAGGGGGAACAGCCTGTCTCCATCAGGAGCAGGGCACACACGGCTGCCATGGGGATCAATCTCTCACCTGGACCAGCCGTTACACAGGCTCGGTCTCCAGCCCACATACAACTCCAGAATCACAGATTAAAATCTGCAATGCAGAGCTGAAATGTATGTGTGCTAGGGGAAGGTGGGGGGCATGAGGCAGCGGGGAGGAATTGCCTTTCCAGTGAGAAATGAGAGCTCAGGAGGAGTTTATGCCTGTTTGGTTCATAGTGTGCAGATGAGTCACGTTGCAAACAGCTCCTGCCCTGTTTGATTTGAGAGAACCCTTTCCCAGGGGAAGCCTGGGCATGGAAATGATGAGACATGCCTCCTGCCCCAGCCCCACAGGGATCTTCTATCCACAGAGATGAGGCTGTCCCAGAAGTTGTCTCCCCACTCCTATCAATCCCACTGCAAAACTTTTCAAGAAAAGGCTGGTCAGGCTTTGAGAGTGGATTTGCCCCAGATGGAATTTCTTTGGGCTCACTGCCATAACATGGACTGGGAGAAATACACTTGAGAAACACCTTCCAATTCCAAGCAGCTCCAAAACCTCCCTGCCCTACTCCTACCCTGTTCCCCAGCCCCAGCAGCCACCCTGCCCTCCCAATCCCACTTCTCCCTTACTGATTGAAGCGGCTTTCTTCAGGAAAAAGAGGAGAAGGCCTTATTGGCTCTGTGTAGAGTCCACCAAAGATTCCTTTCAGGGGCTGGTAATCTTGCTTGTAGATACTTTTCCACTCAAGGCCAGAGTAGTCTAGTGAAAGAGAGTCCAAATAATTTAAAGATTTTCTTTTCATCTCTGTCTCCTGTATTGCGCAGTCTGAGAGCTCCCCTTCCCCTGAGCTCCATCAGCTGTTTGTGCTTCCAGTGCTCCTGTTGGAGCTAGCACAATGAAGGGATTAACCAGGGGAAGATGCAGGAATTGCTTCCCTGGGCTAGATAAGGTCATTTAGATGAGATTATTCAGCCCTTATTTTCTATAGCCTGTGTGAGGGAAGCCACACAAGGCAGACCTGGAAGTGATATCTTGTCATCTTCCCATCTGGATATTGACTTGTCACCTGGCATAAATTTTCCCCTACTGTCTATTTTCTTTTCCATCGTGCCATTAATCAGGGACTAAACCAGGGGAAAGATCCATGGCTCACTTAACCCCTAACTGAACACCACCACATCTGCTGTGATGTCTTCCCCAAAAATCCCTGTGGGAGCTGGTTTGAGAGGTAGCATCTCCCATCTGACTCTCCAGAGATGTCTTATCTGTGTGCTAACAGCTTGGTGTGTGTCCTTCTGATCAAGCTGATCTGTCTGGGGATAAACGTGCTGCCACTTCTCACAACAAAGCAGGGAGGACACACAAAGAAGAGCTGCTCATTGTAGACATTTCAGATTTTCTGGGTAGTTTAAAAATGACCCATTCCTATAATGAGTCATTGGTAGAGTATTTTTGTTGTTTCCACTGAGGCTGAGGTTACAGGTGTCTCATACATGCATGGCCATGTCAGGCTGTTAATGCAACCCAGCAGCAGTTCCTGTGCAATGACATTATTTTTCAGGGAGACCACATCGAGCAGGGCTGTGCTCCATGGGGTGGCCTGTCTGGAAATTGGGGTGAAAGAAACACCATTTACAACACTCCAACATCTTCTAGAAGATAACTGTTTTTCTCTGCCCTGCTTGTCCCCGCTGATGGGCAGATGGTTACAGGGGAATCTGTGAACCCTTCCTGTGTCACTCACTTTCCTTTCACCCTCCTCAGTCTCTTCTGGAAATAGATTAAAAAGCATAAAACCAGGCTGAAGGCCACCAATCATTCTTATGGGGCAGCTGCCACAGCCTCCATCCACTGACCTTGCATTAAAATAGATGAGCTCAGATTCTTGGTTCTGTTTTTATCAGCATTGTCCAGCCCCTCCTGGTACAAATCCTGGGCAAATTGCTGGTAGGTGACCAATTTGGCAGGTGGCAGCTCCCTCAGTGCCAGCTCCCCTGAGACACGGGAGGAGAAGAAGGTGAATTAGCCAGGAATCACCTCCAATTACTCACCCAAATCCTACCCTTTGGATAAGGTAAATTGGAGTCCCAGCTGGAATAAATCAGGGGAGACCAAGTCACTTCAGCAGAACTTTGCTGAGGTGCATCATTTTTGGTGGTACATGCCACAAGCAGGGGAAGGATCTATGTTGGTGCAAAGCAAGTGGAAGGAGCCATGCTGTCTCCACATGGCCCTGGAGTGCTAAAAGGAGACCCTCTGCACCAGGTCTGTGTGTCAAAGGGAGAAAAACTGCGCTGCTGGGACACACAGGGGCAGAGCAGGAAGGGAAAAGCCCTCAGGAGTTGTGTTATTAGTACAAGACAGCTTCAGATGGGCTGGGCAAGGCAATCTTTGAAGCCCTCAGATGTAAGTGGAGTCCATGTGGAGACACATCTATCCGAGCTGCTTGTCCAGATTCTCCTTCTATTGAGTGGAGAGAGGAAATGCACCAGGGCTTGCTTCACCTCATTGTCAGGGTGGCATTTCAGCTACAGGAGATGGCTGTGTCTTTGCTCCTTGGAAGGATCCAGACACAGGCATCCCACACTGGGAGAGATCAGCTCAGGGAACAGACAGGACATCCCTGGCCATGTCTCCTGTTTGCTTCTGGAGCACTGCTGAGCAATGCCATCCTTTCCACTCTCAAGCAGGAGCTCAGAGAGAAATCTCCACTGCTTTGGGATGGTTGAGCATGGCAGAGTGGTGTTTGCTCTCCACTGCTTTTGTTTTCCTGACTTCCATCAGCATTTTAACCCAAACTGTGAAATGGTGTGGCTGAGGGCTGGCTGCCAGCCCCTCTGCTGCATTTGCTGTCAGACAAGTCAGCATTTGAAGGCATTTGAACCACCCAAACCCCTCACATCCAGCCAGAATCCTTTTCCCTCCCTGCACTTCTGCAACTTGGGGTTGACTGCATCTCCCTCTATCCCAACAGAGCTGCGAGGATGAAACCCTTAGAGACCTTTGCTGGCAGTGGCTCTTCATGCACTGAGGTGTTTCTAAATCCTTGTTCCCCACACCCCTGCTCTGAGCTGGCCTGGGAGCTGCACATTGGTGGTGACAGGGTGCTGTGCCCACATGTGACTCCTCGCCGGGCTCAGCCCAGCACCAAGGCACCATCAGAAGGTGCCATCCATGTGTGTCCAGCCAGCACAGAGCAGGGGCTGGGGGCTGGCAAGGGCCCAGGCAGACAGTCCCTTGGGCAGCTGGACACACATGGATGCCATGCTCCCCAGCATCAGGGGTTACCCTCAGTTCCAGCTGTCGCATCAGGAGCTGGGGGGGGCGGGCAGCAGGACAGGTCGTGGATCGGCTCAGCGAGAATCTCCAGTTTCCCCGCCCGCCTTGGCGACAAGTCGGAGGCCTGGCACTCTGGCAGGTAGCACTTGGGTACGTCTGGAAGAGGGAATGGAGGTTTCTGCAGAAAAAAGTCCCGTGTGAATAGAGAGGCAGCAATTGGGGAGGACAGTAGCTAAAGCATCATCAAACACAAAGCCTGGGCTTGGGTGGGGTCAGCGTCCCTGGGGATACAGTGCCCACAGAGCAGCTCTGTGGCCCTCACTGAAGTACAGGAACCATCACAGCATCCTCTGTCTGCCCATCTCAAAAAGGGACAAGAGCCTCCAGGAGATCCTGGTGAGAATGGCTCACCAGGCAGTGCTTTCTTCCTTAACCCGAGGAGTTCCCCACCTTCCCCTTGGGAGTAGGCTAGTGCCCAAAATTTCACAGATAAAAACATCACAGTTGTTTTACCCTCTTAAAAAAGAATAAATCCTCTCAGGGCCAAGAGGGAAACCTGGGCCTCTCAAGTACCTCATCATCACACTACCCAGTGGGACAGCTTTCTTTGGCAGGCATTGGGAATTAATAAGGAGCCAAAGGGAGCTGCAACCCAAGAGATTCAGACACAGCTTCTTTCCTTCCTATCTCCCAAACCACACCAGCACCTCCACAGGAAGCGTGCAGCCCTCCAAAAATAAAATTTAAAAAAAATTAAATGAAATTAATAAAGGAAAAGGAGAAAAAGAACAAGAAAACTGAGGCGGACGGCTCGGAAAGCGCGCTGCAGCAGGCAGGGGTTAAAGCCTGCCCTCGCAGCCGGGCTGCGGGCTCCTGGAAGCGGAGCAGCCACCTAAGGCTGGGGCTGCCCGGGCAGCGCTGGCCAGCCTGGAGAACAGCGGGAGCCCCGAGCTAATGAAGGCTGCTGGCAGCGGGAGCGCTCCCCGGGCCAGGAGGAGGGGACAGGGGACCAGGGGAGAGGAGAGGGCTCCCCAGGCTGCTGCCCGGCCGGGGATGGCAGCGGTGTCGGCAGACAGCCCCTCTGCCCCGGCGGGCACCCTCGCACAATGATTTCTCTGTTGTTGCCCCCCTCCTTTTCCTCCCCAGCCTTTTTTTTTCCCCCGTCTCTCGTGAGCGTAGGAGCCCAGAGCGCTGCAGCAGCCGAACTTGCCCCCCACCACTTCTCCGCAGTGGCCCAGTGCAAGCCGCAGCTGTCCCCACCGGGCTGCCACAAGCAATTAAGCCAGGGCAGGCGGAGCGAGGCAAATCAGATTAAATAGCTCAGGGGGTCGCTCGCACTGCAAGGAGATTAGAAAAAAAACAAGCCCAGCTTCCCCGCAGAAGCCTTCTCGGGCCCGTGTCAGGGCAAGGAGCCATCTCGGTCCCGAACGCGATCCCGCTACGCACGGCGGTGCCGGGATGGGTCCGATCCTGACCCACCCCACGGGCAGCAATCGCAGTGCAAGGCTCAGGCACCGCTTCAGCGAGCAGTCATTAGTGCCCTGACTTAATGAGCGTAATTAGCATCGCTCCCCACCAGCAGCTTCACCGGAGGGTGCGCGGGGGATTTCCCGCAGGAGGGATGGGGGCAGCAGCCGGGGGCGTTTGGGCGTGGTGGCACCTGCTGGTGGGTCACAGCCTTGGGGACACACAGGGCAGGCAGCACCCACTCCTGCTGCCCCTTGGGCACCGTCCCGGGCCCCGGCTGAGCTGGGAGGGGAGCTGACAGCTTGGGCTGGGCATCCAGGGCAAGGAAAGAGCACGGTACCGGTATGTGTGCCTGCGTGGGTGAGTTATAATCGTCGTGCCAGCAGTAGTCCTTCATGTATATGCTCTTGTACTTGTCCAGGGCGGCGGGCAGCTGGAACAGAGGAAAGGCAAACACCAGGAACCGCTAAGCCTCGGGGGAAGCCTTCAAACGGGATGATACAAACCCAAAATGCTCCCTCATAACTCACTAGAGGATGAGCTGCTCTCCTGGGCCAGCTGGGGCTAGTCCAACGGGGTGACCCCTTGCTCAGTTAAGCCCCAAGCAGGGTGGCTGGGAAGGTCCTGCACTCTTTTGGCAATGGTTTCTGGGGCCCTTCTTGCCCCGGGGTTTCCCTTGCAACGAACTCCTTCACCCTGCCTTCCCCAAACCTCCTCTGACTGCCCAAATGGCCCCAGGCAGAGCACTAACACAGAGCTGCTGAAATACTTTGATCAGCTGCTGAGGTCCAGTGTCACTCAGGTTAAATCAGCACATGCTTCCATCTTCTATTTCAGTAACATTTGCTATGTGCTTATCACTTATTTAAAGAGCTGGCTAATGTCAATGCTTATTCTGTAAAGCCATTGGGGAAACCATGGAGGAAAACTGCCAGGGGATATAAAGCCAGTGACACCTACACTAACACCAGAAATCCTGGCAGTGCAAATTTCTGGAGACAGGGAGAGGATTTTAGGGAGAGAGCACTGTCTGTGTGTCTTGTCCCTCAGCATGCACCATGAGCACTGCTGGAGCCAGGAAAGCAGGTGAGATGAACCTCCAGGCTGGCTCCTGAGCTGTTTCTATGCTGAAGCAGTAAGTGTGATAACTCATCAATGCATGGCAAGGGCTGGGAGAGGTGAGCTCTGATTGCAGGAGTTGCTGTGATCTCCACTGTCACACAAACACGTCCTCCACACAGGGGTGGCCCAGGCAGGGGCTGCACTGCCATGTCCCTGTGACTGGGGACACTGCAGCAGCACACAGCACCTTAGGGAGGGCTTTGTGTCCCTTGCCAACAGTCACCCACCTTGGGCAAGGATGTATTTTTTATTCTCAGTCCTATTTTTCTAACATCTCACTCTTTTCCCCCTCTGGGCTTCCCAGACCAGTGTTTGCCTTTGGCCAGGATGCAGAATTCCATTGTCACCAGTTCCTATTATCTTTCCAGACCAGCAGACCCAGCCAAACCCATTACTGAAACACCAGTGAGGGTGAGAGTCCTGTGTGTACCTCACCTTCCATGCCTTTGCATCCCTCACTATCTCCATGGTGAACCAGGAACCTGGACCAGAAAAATCACTCAGTTAAAAAACCAGCAGACCAGATCTTGCCCTCCATCCCACCTCAAGGGATGATCTGAAACTGGCTACTGGCAGCAGGAAGGGGATTCAGCTGGGGCTGAAATACTCAAACTGGCAGAGTAAACCTGATTTTAGCGAACTTCAGCAAAGCAAAATACAAAATATACCCAACCAGGACGTACGGAGATGGACACCTCAGGGGATGCAGCCTGTTGGAACCCAGAAGGGGTGAGATGGATGCCAGAAGGGATGAGATGGATGCATCCCAGCACCAGCAACCCCAAAGCTACCCAGAGGGTGAACAGAGAGGTGAACAGAGGTGTTACCCCTCCTGGGAGAGGGAACATCAGTGTTGGGATCCAACAATGCCTGTGTGGTCACTGGGTTTCCAGGGTCAAGGGAAAACTCCATTGTGACACCCTGAACTTCAGAACCCTGGAGGCCTTGGCGGAGGAAGGGGAGCCTGAGGGGGGTTGGTGTTGTTTTTTGGGGGCAAAGACACCCAGCAACCGTGCTGGGGAGCAGTTACCCACTTCTTCAGCTGCAGCCAGCCATGCTGGGGACACGTGGCCAGGAGAGGGACAAAGCCTGCCCTTTGTGAGCTCCTTTTGAAGTTCCCCCCTCCAGTTCCTGCTAAAGAGATGAGCAAAAGGTGGGGAAAGTGAGGAGAAAAGGACATACTCTGTGGCTGTGCTGAGCAGAAGGGAACAGCATCCTTCCCTCCCTGCATGGAAGGATGGGGAACACTGCAGAATTAGGGCAGGCAGGGATCTCCACTGGGAGTCAGAGGGTGGCTGAGGACACCTGAACTGTCCCCTTCAGATGCTGCTATTCTCTTCCTCTGGTGAGGCAGCAGGGGATGCTCAGATGGAGTCCTCTGTCCCAGAAATAAAGAGGAACACCAAACCAGATCCACAGAGCAGTATTTAGTCCTTAAAAAACATCAAGCCTTGACCAGGTTTGGATGCATTTCACCAAAAGGCTGATCTTGCCTAATTTTGGATCTCCCTCTGAGCTGATCCATCCTGACTTCTGGCTCATTCAGCCCAGTTCATGTGACCAATGCAGGTCCATAGCTGGGGCTGAAATAAACCCAGAAACCTGGGTTTGGTCAGCTGAATCTCACCCAAAAGTCCAATTTCTGTAGCTGCACATTAGCCTAGTGCAGCCATCAGTTCAAGAACGAGATTCTCTGCCACTGCAGTGATGCAAATAGTGGTAAATGCTGGTGATGAGGCAGGAAGAGGAGATCTCAGCTCCAGGAGGAGAGCTCTGTGTTCACAGGCTCCATTGGAATGAGCTGAATTCCACAAGTTATTTCTCTCTGCACACTGTTGTGTACCAGGGTGCAGCTGGAGCCCAGGGATGCTCTGGCAAGGGCTGTGTGCTGCTGACAGCTCTGCACTGGTCTCAGGAAAGAGGAGAAGCTCTTTGTCCTCACTGCATTTTATGCAAATAATTATTAGAATAAATAATGCAACAAGGAAAGAAACTATTTCCAGAAATGTGAAACTCCCATGTTCTCCTGTGCTTATATTAAAGGGATTACACTCCATTTCCTTCTTAATACAGCTAATGCTCTATGGGAAGCCCTCAGGCCAGGGATTAAAGCACTTATTCAATTAATTAGGAACAAACTTCTGCCTTAAAGTCAAACACACAAATATCAGTAAGCCCTTGAGAGTGTCTTCCTTCCAGGGCAGAGAAAATAGATCCTATTTCTGATGTAAATGAAACCAAGCCTGCATTCTAGAATTACCAGGAATAATAAAAATTAAGAAACACTTTTAAAATATCACTATTTTGTAACACAGCAGAGTAGAAGAGGAACAGTCCCATCATTCTAAACTCAGCTTTGGAATCCCCATCATGAGGAGCAAAATCAGGTCCTACAAGGATAATATAAATGAGATACAATTTTAGGATGTAACATTAATAACGGGCTCCAAGCTGCAGGCGCAGAAGTGCTTGGGAATATTTGAAGTTAGGGATGAAATCCTGGCCCTGGTAAACACATAAAAAGAAAATGCTTATTCAGTAGGATCCGAATTTCACCTAAGGTGTCTGATTCATTAGTGAGATAGGAGACAATTTCCAAAACCTGGCTCCAAATCCTAATCTTTCTTGATGATAGCTTGATCCTTCCGTCTTCTCCCAGGCACAGCTCACATGAAATTAAAAGGCATTTTGCCAGAACAGTTTAGGCAGGAGCAGCCCACTATTGCAGCTCAGTTTCCCATTTCTTCTTCCCAAATATCAAAAGATGGGGCTGATAGTTGCCAACATAATCCCAATTAGAAGTGGATAGGAACCAAACTCGCAGCTCTCACCTTCCTCTGCCTCCAAGAGAACTTTTTTACCTCCTCATTGCTAATGCAGATATGGAGAAAGCTGTGCCCTGCATGGCTGCTCTCTGTGCAGCTGTCTGCATGTCCCTGAGACAGAAGATAGTGCTGAAGACCAAACAGACACCTGCAGGAGGAAATTGCTCTTAAATAATTGGTTTCTTTTCACAATACTCCAGGGAGACGATGGCTCAGATTCCCAGAGTCAGGAGCTTAAACCACTCACCTGAATGGCAGGGCCCCTTTTTCTCAAGGCAAGGACAACTCCAATCATCCAGAGAGGTTTCCAGAGGGTTCTGGTGCTTTTGGTCTCTCCACATTGTGCTACATGCATGCACAGAGCAAAGTACAAATCAGCCAGGACCTGAAAGGCAAAGCCAGGCATTTCTGTGTTTTAGTAGCACCTTGGGAGAATTTGCCAATGGACCCAAAAGTGTGATGGTAGCTGAGCTCAGGTCCTTTACAGTCAGCTAGGAAGGGTTTAAGTTAGAGTCAAGGACCTCAATTATAATATAAAACAATGAGATTTGTGTACCTGACCTGTGCAGCTCCTTCCTGGCATCCTGCTGATCATTCCCCCTGTGCTCAGAGGTACCTGTGCACCTCTGGGAAGTCGATCTCATAGCCCCAGTAAGACTGCAGTTGCATAGAGAACATGATGCAGAGATAAATTTCACCTCAATTTGGCCCTAACTTACTATTTTTGCTTTTTTTTCCACCTGTGAAACACAAGAGTTCTCTCTAAACCTGTGCTCCCCTCGAGCAAGGAGCTGCTCTGGGCACTGGCAGGGTTTGGGGAAATCTCAGCTATTAACAATTCCATGCACAAAAACATGGCCAAGGAGGACATACCTCCCTGTCAGCCCAGCCCCTGACAGGGGCTCCTGGGGCCAGGAATAAGATTCATGGCCCCCATGAGGATGTTGAAAGAGGGAAGTGATTGGTGAGCAGGACCCCCAGCTTGTGGAAGAGGCAGGGTGTAATCTGGGAATCTCCATTCAGGTTATCACCACCAGGAGCCAAAGTGCAAAGAGGGGACTCTTCTTCAAGGGATGAGTGTTGACAGCCCATTCTGTCAGCAGGAGGTCAGCCACCCATTTGGGTCTAAAAACATGAACTCTTGTGGCAGTGCAGCAGTCCAGCATGGGCACGTTTCCCATGGAGTTGTTTATTTCATCCTTCTCTCCTGCTTTCCTGATAAATTGATGGGGGCATTTATGACACCTAGTGAGCAGAAACAAGCACCATCCTTCAGCCAAAATCCAATCCTGCTGCTCTCTTCCAGCCACCTGAAGCTCTTACAGGACTGAGCCCTCACTCCTTGTTACACAGACACTCCTCTGTGCAGGAGACAAGGGCAACTGGTGAGCTTGGTCGTGGTGCTCCAAATCTTTGGGCAACTCTGCTGTAACCTGCTAAAACAATCAATTGTTTGTCCCTGATTACCCCCCCACCAAAAATCATCCATCAGCAGGGGATGGCAGAAATCTCATCACTGCCTATGTGATGTGATATAAATCATGGCATATTTATGCACCTGTGTAAGGCAAATACATATGGGTATTGTTGGAGAGCCTAAATCTGCTCCCTAATGCCGTTGTTTAAACAGCCCTTTAACCACATCACTTTTCTCCTCGTTAGGTTAAGTCGCTGGAGGTGAAAAAGTCCTTCCAAAATGGTTTTCACTCACTCACTCAGTCCAAAGTAAACATGCCTCTGGGACCATTATGTGTATCAGGTATCCGAGGCTTTGTTAAGAGCTTGCCTGTTAGGTAAATTCTGCTTCTCTTTCTCCTTGGAAGAAGCAGGTTAAAATTAGAGACAGGCTCACACGAGTAAAGCAGAGCAGCTTTACAGAGAAACAGGAAAAACAGACAAAATTCAGAGCAGTGCACACAAGAGTCCCAAGGCTGGGGAGTTTCTTGGTCTAATGTTATTCTGGCTACAATATGACTTTGGTTTGACTCACGCCTGTCACTTGTGATCACATTCATCACAGATTTCATGGTCTGTGCTGGACATTTTCACCAGCAGTCAGAAGAGCCACCCTATGGAGCCAAGAGCCCAGAATAACAAGCAGGAGCTGTTGCTAACAACACATAAAGAGGAAATGTGCATCTTTAGCACATCATGAAAACCCTCCAGCTGGATGCCCACAGGCCTGGAGGAGCTCCTGGGCTTTCCCTGGGTGTCACCTCCCATTACAACCACATCTGCTTCTGAAGGGCAAGTCTGGCAGGACAATGACCACTCCGATTCAGCTCATCCAGCCCCCATCCACACCTGAGTGCAGTGAAGAAGAGCCTTTCCATTGCCTGCTCCAAGGTTTAGGCTGGCTGTGCCACTGGGAGATTCTCTCGCTGCAGCCATTAGAGCTGTTCAGCTGTTCTAAACCTGTCGGGGAGAATAAAGCAACCACCTGCTTCCAGTGACAGGAAAAGTAAAGTGAGATCAAACAGAAGCGGGAGGAGAGAATTTAAGCAATGTGAGAGGTGGCTGCATGTCATTTCAGAAGTCACCTTTGGTCTTTGATCTGTGCTTAGGAAGCGGGCACCTCCTGGATCAGATGGCCATTGCAGAAGTGTGCCACCAAAGCCATCCCACCTTGAAGTCTCAAGTGTTTGCTTTCCCCAGGGATCCTCCTCCTGCTTCCGTCTCAGTGTAAATCATCTGCCCTAAGATTTCCTTTAGAAAAGCTAAATAATCCAGGTTAGGGAGCAGGGAGCAGGACTTCTGTCCTCCCCTAACATCAGGGTGTTCACTGCAATGAAGCTGAGCCTTCTCTCTTAAAACTGTGTTACACATGCACAGGTAGGTTCCCTAGAGATCAGGGACTTATTATAAAAACTCCTATGCAAACAAAAAAGAAGCCCTGGCCCTGAAAAGCTGACAGTCTAAACACACATCAAGACTTTGGAAGGATTTTAAAGACGAAGCACTTTGAGACAAAGCAAGCTACAGATCACACAGAAAATCTGGCAAAACCATGGATAAATCCCACTTTGCTGAATCCCCACTTCTGCTCTTAACAGCTCCTTGGAGCACTGCCTGGGTTTTGCTAACAATGCATTTGTTTTAGCAGCACACTTTGGGGAAATAAAACACTGTGCCATTTTCATGTTTCAAGAACATGCAGCAGCTTTCTGAAGGCCAAGATTCACATCAGGCGTGAATGCAGTTATTCACCAACCCCGGGCATGCAACAAAATAAACCCTCTGCATTTAGTCTGTTGATGCCTCCAGTGAGTGTTAACAAGTGGCAAAATCACGGGGAAGAGAGAGGCTGGTCTCAGGTTACCCCATAAATTGGTTAAGGCTGCAGAGGGGATTACAGTCCCAGAGCCATCCTAAGCACGGAGATGTCATTACGGCAAAATCAAAGGTAACCACGGGGGCTTGGCAGGTAACTGTCAACAGCCACGGGAAAGAGGCAGCCTGGGAAGGAGCTCCACGTCAGGATGAAATTCAGTCACCTTTATTTTCATTTCAGGTGAGGGGTCAAGCAGAAAAGCTATCCCCAGCGGCCTTTATTTACAGTTTTCAAGGGAGCGGCTGATGAAGCATTTAGAGGAAGAAGGATGAACCTGCTCACCCCTCACTCAGGGAGACCAGCCTGATGACAGACAGGGGATGCTGTAATGGCACAGGAGCTGGGAAGGAGCCTTTTATGAATGAAATGGCCGTGGTGCTAATGAAGCTGCTCACAAAACTCCCAGGGACTCGAATGGGGCCCAGGACTTCATCTGTAATATTTGCAGGGAGTCCAAGGAAATTATCTTCCCACCAGGACACTCTGTGGAGCACAGGAGCTCACTCCCAGCAGTGGTAACAATACACAGCCCCATGAGCAGATTTCAAGTCATTTCTTCAACTTTTTTCTTTTACATTTCTTCTCTCCATCCTCCCTAAGCAAGCAACCTGAATTTCTAGAAAACCACTATATGATTTTTTCCCCCTTCTAGACACATTGAAAATTGCCATAAAAACCTTGCAAGGCTTTTTATATTTCTCTGGATCTCTTGCTGTTGAATGAATAGAGTAGCTATAAATGGTTTTGTGTTGACAATTCAGAGTAGCTGCATCCATGCTTGGAAAAAATACCAGGGACTGTTCTGTGTTCTGAGCTCAGATCCACACAGCCCAGCCAGCACTCCCAGTAACAAACTGGTCCCATGGATACTGCCCACTGGAGAAGTTTATAGCCTCTGAGCCATGCCTGGGGATGGGAGAATGCTGTAAATCCCAAAACATGCCTGGTCCATGCTAATAACTGGACAGCATGGACTATTGCAGGTCACTGGCACGGTGCTGCTCGATGCAGCAGTGGAAATGCAGCCACTGAGTATGGTCTGGGCACCCAGTGCTCTGCTGTGCTGCTCTCAGGTGAATGGAAGGTGACTTGCAAGGGAGTTTTGAGTCCTCACAGCTTCCAGCTGACCAGCACAGGAAGGAGGGGGTGGTGGCATCCCACGAGAGCCCCTCCAGGCACAGCTCTGGCTCCTCCATGGACTGTGGGCTGCAGCCAGGCCTCCTGCCATCCCCAGAAACCCCCACCCAGACCATGAAACAGGCAACAAAAGGTGAAATTTCTCCCTTTCCACTCAAGCACTGGAAACCTTCCTTCACCCTCCCTCCTCCTTAAAGACCTAAACCCGAGCAGCAGCCAGTTTTGCAAGGGTTAACCAGCATGAAATGAATGTGGAGAGACAGTCCGGGACCGTAATCACTTATTATTTTCAGGTAATATGCTTTATCTCCCACTAATCTCCTCATCTGGAGAAACACTCACTGCAGACAAGAGTCACTGAGGTTATCTCTGATGATGGGGCTCCACGGGCTGCTGGCTGCGAGGGACCGAGGAGAGGCCAAGGAGAGGACTTCAATTATGGCCTGAACTATGCTCTGGTAGCTGAAAGGCCATTGTTTAATCTACTAGAAATCATCTATTTTAGCAGATAAAGGGATTACTTGGGTTTTCTTTTCCCCAAGAACAGCATGTTATTCCAACTACTAATGGAACATTCGGTATTTAATTAAAGAAAAAGCACGGGGAGAAGCAACACAGGCATCAACATCACTTCTGGGGAAATTCAAATTGATTGTCACCCTTTGATGCTGCTCAATCACCTCTATCTCACTCACCCTTCCTACAACCCAGATTAAATCATCTGGTTCTCTCCATCCTGAACATTTTTTTTCTCTAAGGGATCTCATCCAAAACTTTGGGACTCTGCGATGTGAATTCAGCGCTCTGCAGGAACCTCCTGACTTGTAAAGAGCCAGATTACACTCTCCTTGTCAAGAGGAGAGTGTGGAAATTTGGGTTGGATTTTTGCCTCTTCCACATGCTTGGTGCTGGTTGCTGTTTGTCAGGGCTCTGTCTGCCTGGCCCCTCAGAGTGGCCTGGTGACACAGGTCCCACATTGGGAAACTCAAAGTGGCTTCACCACTCGAGGATGAACTGGAACTGCTGCATGCAAAAATCTGCCCTTTGTCCCTCTCCCTTCCCTTGTTTTTGCCATTGTTGTTTTCAGAGAGGTTTGCTCTTTATTTTTTGTCCCACAGATTAATGACTATAAAGGGCAGTTACAAGTCATTCTCAAGGGCTCCTCTGTGCTCAGCAAGTACAAGTTCCTATTTTTATGTCCTCCACCCCTTCCATCCACAGATTTTGTGTACCCAAAGGGTCTGTGGGGGAGTATTAAGAAGGAGCTGATTACAGAGGCAGGTACAAATGCAGGATGTAAGAATCCACGACTCTGTTGAGAAAATTGTAAACTTAAACAACAAAAAATCCAAATGAAAAGCAATAAACTCATTTCTGTTAACATCTGAACCTCAGTCCTCTTCTCTTTACCAGAATAAAGAACGGGGTATGTTCAAAGAGATCATCCATCCATGTAGCAGTCAGAGCTTCCTCACAGAGATGACTTTTTGCACATCCTCCTGCTGACTGTCCCAGTCCTGGCACAGCCCCAAAATCGGTGACACCTCATTGCAAACACCAGCTGTCTTTTTTTTTGTTTTGCCTTCCCGACCATTTCATTTCTCTGCACACAAATCATAGACAAGGACCAACTGAGTAGCCTGACTTTTTGCTTCCATCATTTATCTGTGTCTTTTCATGGCTGTTTCAGTTGATCCACGCCCACACTTGCCAGCTACATCCTCCTTCAGATCTCTGTGAGGGATCTGCTGCTGACCTGTGTGGTAAAATGTCTCAGACAAAGGGGGCTGTCCATCTTGTCCACGCGGCTGCTGCCTGTCCATGTAGTTCTCCTCCTTTCTCCCTTTCCTCCTGGTCTTTGCCTGGCTCATGCCAATGTTTGATCTGCATCAAGCTCATCACGGGACACACCAACCTGGCTCTGCGCATCTGATGAGCAGGCACCACCACTGGAGATGTGATCACTTCAGGTTTTTGATCTTTTGTCTTTGCCCAAAGTCTTTGGTGACTGTAACTCCATCCTTCACTTTCTACAGGCAGCTCCAGAAGTTGCTGTGAATTATCAAGTCACCCTGTCTGCTACCAGTCGTTGTGTTGAACCAGTTGTTCAGCTTGTTCTTGACCAGCACTGCTGACCTCACCTCTTCATAATGTTTCCAGCAGCTTCTTGCACATATCCTATAGCCCCAGGACACTCCACACACCTACTGCAACACACCGGGTCAAGTGACTTTTTGAAATTGTGCAACTCAAGAGCTGAAGTGTTTCTTGATATCTCTGAATTTGCCAGGGATCAGCCTCTTGCACTGGTTTTGCTGTCCTGTCCCTCCTGCTTTGTGGAAATGAGTCTGCCTTCTGAATCCTCCAGCAAGGAACACAGTGAGGGATTTGCTTGGGAACAGGAAACACACAAAACTTGGATGGTCCCCTGTGGGAACTCACCTACTAGGAACACTTCTCCTTGCTTAAGGGATCTTTTCTTTCCTGGTAACATACAAGTTCCTGGTTGGGCCAGTGATCCACGCCACAGCCACATCAATCCATTCTCAGTCCCTCAGAATTCTTCAGTCTCCTGACCTTTAATAGAATTATGGAATGGTTTGGGTTGGAAGAAACCTTAAAGATCATCCAGTTTCCCTGCCCTAGCATGGGCAGGGACATTTTCTACTAGATTAGATTGCTCTCAGCCCCATCCAGCCTGGACTTGAACACTTCCAGGGATGAGGCAGGCTCTTCAGTCAACCTGTGCCAGAGCCTCACCACCCTCACAGCAAAGGATTTCTTCCTAACATCCAATCCAAACCTGCCCAATGTCAGTTTAAAGCCATTCCCCCTTGTCCTGTCATGACATGCCCTTATAAAAAGTCTCTCTCCAGCTTTCTTGTAGGCTCCCTTCAGGTACTGAAAGGTTGCAATAAGGTCACCTCAGAGCCTTCTTTTCTCCAGGCTGAACAATTCCAATTCTCTCAGCCTCCTTTGCACCTTTGCTAGCAAGATCTTCTTGTCAACCTGCATCTGAAGCAAAGAAATCAAGGAAGTTCTTCCTGGGCATCAGTCGTAGGAGCCCCTGGAGCTGTGAGCACCAGGGAACCTGGCCCCCAGCCCTGAACAGAAAGGCTGATTTCTGTAAGGTGACAAATGTTGAGTTACAGGGGTTTTCTTTTCATGAGTGTAATTCCTGCTGATGCCTCTCCTGTGTTTTGCATCACTGCCTTAAAATGAGGTTTTTCCATGTGGTGTTGCTCCTTTGTCTGTGTACCTGACTTTCAAAGGCACACAGGATTATGCTGGAACATCTTTAACTGGCTCGTTAGCAGTGAGATTTTACCCAAACTGATCTCAGACTCCTGTTTCCCCTGGCCAAAGTTCCCATTAGCAGCAACCCTTTCGCTGGACCACCTCCCCTCATCTCCAACTGACCAAGTTGGAGACACCAGATAGCAAAGAAGAGCGAGCAGCCTTCAAAATATTTCTTTCCAGTAGCCTTTATAGTGTCATTGTGCTCAGCTATCTCTGTGTAATCAGCCCAACTGAGCCCCTTCTCTCTGTCCTGCTTCAGTTCTGGCCCCTGATTCCTGCTCTGTCCTTTATCCTCACACTCCAGCTCTTGCACAGATATTTATAGACTACAAACAAGTCACCCATAATGTTCCCTTCCTGTAAGTAATTAGAGTTCCTTGAGAAGCTTCAAGGCATAGCTGCACATTGTATGGTGGTATCTGCTCACAAGCATGGTCCCAGTTTTAGTTTAAATCCCACAGGGTATTTGTATTGTATTTAACTGGATAATAAACAACTTCATCCCTGTTATTTTACCCTGCTGCTCATGATTCTGTAGGTGCCATCACAATTTCACACAGCATCAATGTGGAGTTATAATTTCTTATACCTGTGCCTCATTCACCCCAAAAGCACGAGGAACAGCTGATTGTTCTCAAGAACCACAATAACCTTTTAAAAAAAACATTAAATTTTGATACAGAATCCATCACCTCTTCAATATCAGGTTTCTTTTCCTAAATATGTCCTTTTGCTTCTCCATATCAAAAGACACCCTGCCTATTTGACCCCTGTTCCCAGGCAGAGACAGCTCTGTGTCAGAGAACTGTTTTCTTCCTTATTTAACACTCCATAGCCTCAATTTTAGACTCCTTCACATTTGGTAGGCAATGATTCTTTATTTTCCCCCTAAATCGATGGCAGGAACAGAATAATGAACCAATTCCCACCAAATTTCCCTGCGAAGAGACTCAAGGATTCATTTTCCACAGTGACATTCTGAGATCTTGGTTTAACCAGTTGGATCCACTTAATTTGCACCACGGTGATTCTATACCAGTTTGTACAATCCACCTCCAAGATGGAACTAATCAAACACTTTCAGAAATCAGCTGCATCAGGAGTTGCTCCCTCTTGCTGGAGAAAAACAGCAAATTAATTTGACAAGGTCTATTTTCTATCTACACACACTCGTTGGCATCAGTTTCATTGCCTTCCTTTAAGAAGGAAATTAATCATTAATTAAGAGATGCACCCAGCCATTTCTTGCCTTTATCAGTGAAGGGTTGAAAGTCCAGGCATCACCAAATCATTTGCCCAAAGCTTTTAAATAATGAGCCAATATCAGCTTTCTATCAGCTCTAAAATCCTCCCAGTGCCCCAAAATGAAAATCCAGCACTAATGGCTCACACAATATGTTCCTGGTTCAGAGAGTTCTGAAGCCCTTGGCTGTGAATCACTAGGACTGGCTGATAATAAAATATTTCATTTATGTGGTTGCCATTTAACATAATCCCTAGTTATTAATGGAGCCCAAAATACTCTTTCACCAGCACCTGAAACTAACACACTATCTGATTTTTTTCTGCCCCAGACAAACATAGAAAAGAAATACTAATTTAATACTCCTCCATTTCCTTGTGGTGGTGGTGGTGATGGCAGCCACTGCCTTTATCTGCTAATAGTTTCAATTATTTTTACCTTAGCTGACCATAAATTTATGTTTTTCTGTTTCCATTACTTGTCCCAGAGCGGAGGTGGCTTATTCAGACGAATTAAGAAAGATTTTGTCTTTTACCTTACCCTGTAGGAGTGATCACTGTAGAATAACCAGTCCAGAGCACCAAACTCCATTTCAAATATTCCATTGCACATAAAAAAAAAAAAATTAAAAAGCATAGAGATGCTTTTTTTCAGCCCAGGTCAATTTCTTGCTTTAAGTAGGAGGGAAGAAGCCCCTTGCTTAACACTCCTCCCAGAAAAGACACAACCCAATAGTACCAAGCCATTGCCAAGAGAACTTTATTACTGTTGCAAAAATAAAACGAGGAAGGAATCAATTCATGGGATCAGAGTGAGGATTTTAAAGTACTTTTTGTGCATCTTAAGCCCAGGGAGAGGTTGGAGGAATGCAGAGTGCTGAGAACTTCTGCAAACACGTTTCCAAAGCCCTGGAGCGTGTGCTTAATCCAGCCACAAACAGGTGACTTCCTTCTGTCTCCCACCAGGTTCCTTTTCCTCCCAAAACACAAAAGTCAGGCTTCTTTCCCAGTTTTGGTGAATTGCTTCTGATGCACAAACTTACTGAAGCCTGGCCACATCCCTCAGTCCCTGGAAACTCTGAAATTCCCACTTGCAACTGTCTCACTTCCAAGGTGTCTATTTAATCCCACTTTTATCAGGAGCACAGCTCCGGGTAGTTTACAGGGGTTACAAACAATGAGGCTTTTATCAAAACTTCGGCTAATCAGTCGCTAACAAGCTCTCACTCAGGAAGGGGCTAGGCAGGCCCAGGCTAAAACTAACCTGAGGGGATAAGAAAAAGGGAGGGAAAAAAGGATTGGGAAGAGAGTGTCCTTCTCAAACCGGATTAGAGCCCCAGTCAGGCACAGAAACACTTGTGAGAGCACAGCAGCCATAAAAAAACAGTGAGCAGTGGACACAGAGCAGACACTGCTCCTTTCAGCCATGGGGTTTGCTCCCAGCAGCCTCAAGTGCTGCAGCAAATACAGTTTGTGATGAACTGTGATTTATTCCTTGTGGCCGAGTCCAGGGGCTCCATGACACTGAGCAGCACAGAAATGCTCTGAGAAAATATTAATATAAATATTCCAAAATGCTAACCCTTGGTCTGCAGCCCACAGAGTTTTAACAGAGACCATGAACTCGAAACAAAACCAAACCAATGTTAGGTAGCCTGAACATCGTGGGATGAGGACACCTCCCCAGGAAATACTGCAGAGTCTGAAAAATCAAGAAAAGGTTTGAGAACCTCTGATTTTATCATAAGGTAAGGTGGCAAAATTAGATGGCCAGAACTTCAGTCCAGTAAATGAGTAAATACAGAGGGGGAGGAATATACATCACTCTCCTTAGGTAAGGGATAAAAATTACTTTAAGCTGTGTGCACATATACAGAACGCCCTTCTCAAATTCACAGCAGTGAAACAGTTATTGCACACCACCAGATATTCTCTGTTAGCCATTTGCAGGACAAATCAGAGGTTGAGTGAAAAAAAGAGATGTTCTCACAGAATATTAATAGGTGTAAAGTACCCAGAGCAGGGAGGAATATGCTTGGTGCTAAGGAAGGCAGTGATACTAGATCTTAAATTTATTTTGAGCTGCTCTTAGTCAATTCCTTATTGTTCTTGAGGGTGAAGACACTGGAACACTTCAAGAGAAAAGAAAAATTTTCCATCTTGCCTCTGAGGATGAAGAACTCATTCCCAATTTCACTGATCACTCTGGAGAAAGATACAAAATAATTTTTAATGAGCAGATTTTATGTGGACCATGGAGTTACCACCTTGTTCCTTGCCAGCCCTGGGGAAAAAGTGAGACTTAGATTGCAAATGCAGCCAAAACAAACCAAACCTGTGGTTCCTGCTTCACTGCAGAAATCTGGAGCCATTGAAGGAATCCTGGTTTCTCTGTCCCCCTGGTAAAGCCAAGAGCAGCCAATATGGGCTGTTATGTTCTGTTCCCCCTGTGCTTAGAGCTCAGCATCCTTGGGAAACAGAGAGAGATCCAGGTGGATGCAGGTATCTGTTTCCACTGCTGGGCTGGGCACTCAGGTCTGAAGCATTTTCAGGTTTCTGTGCTCAGCTGCACACACCTGAGATCCACAGCAGCAAAGTGAAGCCTGTACCTGCACGTTCAGAGCAGCAGAGCCTCAGAGGCACAGCCAGTGTCCTCCTGCAGGGCCAAAAGTGTTTTCTGCATGCACAAGGACAGGCACAGCACCTGAGCCAACAGTGGGGACAGCACCAGGCAAGGATGGGGAGGACCTTGCTCTCCTGCAGCGCTTGGGAAGCCTTGGAACACTTTCCACGGCAGCTGGCTGGAGAGGTTTGCACTCAATCCCAGCTGGCTGTGGATACAGCTCAGCCCAACTCGAGGTGCCATGGGCTCCTCTACCCAGCACACCTGAAACCCAACCCCAAATCTGCTCCCAGTGATGGCCAGTAGCCTCACACTCTTACCTTGAAACTGATTTCAGTTTTGTGTTTCGTCACCTCTTGCCAGCTCCCCAATGTGTTTCTGCAAGGCAAACATCTCCCAGAGCTCTCTGGAAATAAAGCAGCGTTTAGAAAGCAGAGAGGCAGAGTGCTGGATCTCTTCATGCTCTCCTCATGCCTTGGCAGAAGGGAGCAGCAACAGGTCTGTACTGAGAGCTGATGATGTTTCGAGGCAACACTGCACGCTACTTGCAGGATAAATGCATTAAGAAAATTAAATGTTTTTACAGCCGTCACACCATCAAAGCTTTATTCTCTCCGCTCTTTAAATTAAGTGTTGGTTTGCATATCCATGTCATCCCAGCTATGTAATAACCTCTCTAAAGCTATTTTTGTTTCACATTCCTTACTATTTGGTAAAGCAACCTGGAGTTTTCTGAGGACACGCTTTTTTATTAGAGCTAATTCAGCATTATTTTCTAACCCGTTTCCTTTGTTGGAGGCAGAGAAATCAGCTCAGGGAAGCTCGGAGGCAGCACCCCATGCCTGTGAGGGAAACTGCCTTCCCCACCTCGCCATAGCCGGGCTGTTCCTCTAGATGGCTCTGCCTTTGCCCAAAAACATCAAATCCCTGGAGCAAAAACCTCAATTTCAAGCGATACGGCGATACCACTGACTGCTCCTCTCCCTCCTGCAACAATCGCGGGGGTTTTGACCAAACGGATAAACACAGATTTGTAGTAATTTTAGAGAATATTTTTGGCTTAGCTCCTCAGACTCAGAGGGAAATTGCTTTTTAACAGTCTACCTGTTTCTTGTCCTTTAAATGTCCTCTCTAGCTGTGATTTCCGCATAAACTGCTTGGTTTGGATGCCTGTTGTCCCGTCAGACTTCAAACCGGCATTTTCCAGCACTACCCTGCTCTAAAAAAGATGAGGAGCTGTTATAAATCCTAAAGGCAAGGAAGCTGAGAAGGGAAAAGGCACCTTGTGAAACGAAATGTAAACTTTTCTCCTGCTGTTCTGGGTATCCAAAAACACACAGGAAGTTCTTTCCCGAAGGGATGCAAAATAAAATCAGCAACAGCAACAGTGACGGCAACAAAATAACAACAGAAAAAGAAAAAAACACACACGCACGCACACAAAAACCCAACAAAACAAAAAAACCCCCAAACCCCCCCCCAAACACCTCTCCTTATGATTAAAGGAGAAAATCCCAAATCCTAATTCTTTAACCCCGTCACTTTTAAGTTCTTCTCTGCCTCAAAAAATGTTTGTTCACCTGTTTCAAAACGAAATATGAAGTTGAAAATCTTTCGGCTATTATATCCCCGCTTAGATCACATAGGGGATGAAAATTTGGGATTGGAGTCAGCTCGGGAAAGCTTCACTGGTTTACATGTACTTTTCTAACTATTTTGTGCGAAGGTATAAAGCGCAAAGACTTTTCCCAAACGCTCCTCTCTGCCCCAAACCCTGCTGTCAGACCAAGACACCCGGCGCTTGCAGAGCGCTTCGTGTATACAGCAGAAAAGGGAAATTTTGGCATTTTTACCAGCAGAAAACTGAGTAACAACCCCGTTTAAGAACGGGGTATGAAAGGTACTTCTCATGTATCTGGTAAGCGACCGACAAAGACTGTCTAAATCTTCCCGCACTACTGACCGTATTTTTGTTGTTACACGTGTGCTCTGCGCCGAACCAAAAGATTTGGCGGAGCTGGTCCCTGTATAGATCCCACGTGTCGGGATCGTTATGAACACCGATGTTATGAACAGCTTTTACGCTGCAAAAGGATGCGCTTTCCGTCAAGCTGCGCCGGAGCTCTAAGGCGAAAATAACTTTTATTCACTAAATCTCGCCCCGCGCCCGCCAGCCGGTTCCGCCCGCGGTACGAGCGAACACGCCGCTGGTGTTGGTTTAATTTCGAGCAATTCCTTATCCAAAGCTAATGAACTGCGATTTCAGCCCCGGCTGTTGGGAGAAGGGCGGCAAAACTACACTTCAGGAACAGAGTTTAAGCGAATTCCACCCTTGGCGCTCCCGTCGGGGGAACGGCAGCGATGCTCATCCCTCTCCGACCTCAGCGTCGCGGCCGAAGGGATCGGGGGCGATCGCATCCGTGGGAAAGCGGGATGGCATCCCCGAGCGCCGGGGCAGCGCGGACAGCTCCGGGGAGGGGGCGGCCGGTGGGGGGGCGACCGGGCAGCGCCGGGAGAGACCCCCAGCTCAGGGAGGAGGGAGACGGGCACGGCACGGGGGGTGGGTCCGGCTCGGGGATGCTGCCCCCGCGCTGCCGGGAGCCAAATCCCTGGCGCCTCCCGCAGCTCCCCC
>VZTZ01014656.1:33759-86051 GCA_013400955.1 Drymodes brunneopygia
GGGAGATATCCTGACACCGCGCTCCCCGTCCCCTCGGGGCCAGCGCTGTGATGAGACCGCGTTTCTCCATCCCTTCTAGTCGGATGCTATGATAAGAGCGCTGCCCCGCCGGACTTGTAGGCGGGGGCCGGCCGGCCCCAGCCCTCGCCCCTTCCCCGAGCAGCCCGGGAGCGCCGGTTGTGCAAGGCCCGGCTCCTTCGGCCGTGATTCACGGCTCCCGTTCTTGCCCGCCGCTGTCCGGCCCGGCCCCGGGGCACAGCCGGTGCCCGGGAGTGGGCGGAGGCGCGCCCGGACAGCGCCGGTCCGGCCCGGCAGGGCCGGGACGTGCCGGGCTGGAGCCGCTCGGGACGTTGTGGGGTCACTGCACCCGTGGGCAGGAGGCGAATGGGGACAGCTGATGCCACCACAGAACCTCGCACCAAGGCTTGTGCGACGCACAGCTTGTCTGCAGCCCCCGCAGCTCAGTGCTGCTGGCCTGCCGTCCCCTCGATGTGCCTGAGTGTACCAGTCCACCTCTCCATCAGCTTTTCTGAGAGCCATGGCCCGGGCACTGCCTTGTCACTTGCTGAGATGGCTGCAAGTGCCCCGGCTTCCATGAGGCAGCCAGAGCAAGGGGAGCCCCTCTTCACATTTTCTTTGGCAAGGTCTGAAGTAGAGGTGCAGATCTGTTTGTGCTTTGGGTTGGAGAAATTCTCCTCCTCTATGTGACCTTAAGGTTCTTTTGGGGGTTGGAGGCATTGAGGTGGAAATGTCCTGGTTTTGTATCCATGTACTGGACAGAAGAGGGAGGAAGAACAGGTGCAGGAGAGATGTGGTTCTGTGCCAGCTGGACAAGACATGGATGCTGCTTATCTGTCAGCAGTGGAGCTTGCTGTCACAGAAGTTGACTTTCGCTGTTGTGTCTCCTTTTTTCCACCAGGGAAGGGAAACTACTGGACCTTAGATCCCAACTGTGAGAAGATGTTTGACAACGGGAACTTCCGTCGCAAACGCAAGCGGCGCTCTGAGCCCAACGCCCCCGCCACCGCCTCGGCAGCCTCCTCTCTGGGGGGCCTGAAGGCCGAGGAAGAGCGACCCATCCCAGCCACAGGCAAACCATGTGGAAACAGCCCACCCCCAGAGCTGGACCCCTCACCCTCTGCCAGGGACCATCCCAAAAGCTCCTCTCCCTCCAGCATCATTTCATCCACCCCCAGCTGCCTCAGCACCTTCTTCAGCGGCATGAGCTCCCTGAGCGGCGGAGGCAGCCGGCTGACGGGGGGTCTCAGCAGTGACCTGCACCACAGGAACTTCTCTGCTGGACAGCTGAGCAGTGGCACTTTCACCCCTTCCAGCAGCTCTTCTCAGGAGGTGCCTTCCCCAGACCAGCTGCAGCGGGTGGCAGGACCTTCCCCTGCTTACTACAGCTCCTTCCACCCCAGCAGCGGCAGCCAGGGAGCCCAGTACAACCACTACTACAACTTCACAGTCAACAGCCTCATCTACACGAGGGATGGGACAGAGGTGTAGGGTGCTGGGGCAGCCAGCCAGCGCTGCAAAGGGAATGGGAGTTGGACCGTGCGCTTTTGCAAACAGCATTTCAACGTGGACACTTCCCAGGAGCTCCTCCAGGAAGACGGATCTTCTCACCTTTCAAAATAAGAACACCCCTTAAGCACCAGCAGAAGGCAGATGCAAAGTTTTTTCCCCCCCCATCCTGGAAAACGTTAGGTGGTGTAGATGGTTTGCCATCTAAATTCTGCAGGCGTGAACTGAATTAATGTTTTCAGAGGTTTCTAATCCTGAATGTAGAACAAGAAGTTTAAAAACCATAGCCATAAAGCGGTATTGGCAAGAGCCAAGCGTAGACATCCAGTGAGTCTTAGAAGAGAACAGGAAAAAAGAAAATGAAGAGATTTCTTATGAAGTGCCTTGTACAATGTATTAAAAAAACTCTTCTGCCAGCAATTGCCTCTGTAAGCCCTTGCTTGTGCCCTGACCCTGCAATATGCAATGCACGGGGGAATACCCTGTATGAACACCCACCCAAAACCTCCTCAAACTCGCAGAGGTCTTCCTGTGTCTGGCATATTGTACAGCAGGGCCTTGTCTTGTAAAACAATCTTCTTTCCCTGAGCTTAGTACCAAAGATAACTCTAGCCACGCAGCTTTAGCACAAGAATAAACACTGGTGTATTTTTATACATATTTGTACGTAATGTAACTCTTCTGTACATATGTTTCTATGTGGTTTTATATTTGTAAATTATGCTCTGGAGCTGTACTTATTTATAACGTGTTTTAAACTTCGTTAAAGTTTATTTGACTTTGTTTCCCCCCCTTTTTGTTGTTTTATTTCGAATTTTTTGTTGGTTTTGTTTTTGTTTTTAGTCTATTACTGAGACTTTTCAGGCTGAACAGCTGTTGGGAATAAAATATTAACAATTGTTAGATATTGGCCTGGTTGTTCATCAGTATGTTTGAAGTATTTTAAAACTCTGTGGGAGACAGGTTTTTCTTTCATATTGTTTGGGATAAAAGGTGTAAAAATTTATTAACACTTTCGTTTGCACAGTAGAACAGAAAAAAGTGTGCTCTGCACTCAAAGGAGACTCATCTGAGCTGGTTTGCAGCTTATTGGAGTCTTGCTGAGCAGTGTGGGCACTCTTTCGTTTTTGTTTGTTTGTTTTCCTCAATGGTCTGAATCGCAACTGTCCTTTTTCAGCCCGGTTTAGTAAAAAAAAAATAAACTTGCAACAGTAAAAGAGGCGGGACTGGCTCCAGCGCGGTGCCAGCTAGCAGGAGGCTCAGCCCGTTTTGCAAATCAGTTTCTCTAATGGGATTGCACCTGCTTACACTGTCGGCCAGTGGAGAGGTGGCACCAGCCAGCTAGAGAGCCAGGCAGCGCTTCTGGGAATCCTTCCTGATTTCCTGCTGCTGGGAAAGGAGAATCCATCCTCCAGTAGCCATTGCGCTCAACAATCAACCAACCCCTCATTCCTGCCGTTTTCATGAGCTGTTTGCTGGGGGCTGTGTGCAGTTAGAGCATAAATGTAAGTGTCTTCATGAGGAATGTGGCGTCAATAATGAAGTTAAGCATGAAATTGCAGTTGTTTAAGGCACAGGCATCTGCCGTAATTTAAGGCCATCCCTGCAGGCTATTCAGAAAACAGAATAGTTGGCAGCGCCCCTGCACTGGCTACCTGCAGAACGTACAGGGCAGTGATGCAAGACAAACCGCTGGCCTGATCCAAAATATAATGAAGCCATGACGAAACATCAGATGACTTCCATGTGCTTGGGATCGGGACCAAGTGCTTGCCCCGGCACCGGCCAGCCTCCCTTTGTGCAATCGCTGGGACCCGTGGGCGGGTGGCAACTCCCGCCTCGCCCCCTCCCCCTCGCCCCTTCCCAGCACTGATACCATCTTCCTGGCTCTAGGGGTAATTCCTCCTGATTTTAATTCCATCTCAGGTGACGCAGTGGCAGTGATAATGGGAGGGAAAGGGCAGACTACCACTAGGAAAAGGACAAGGTGGGCAGTCTTGTCCTGCTTCAATCCCACCAGGTGTGGAATAGCTTTGTTTGCAGTTTGAACTGCTGGGTTTGATCTAAGAGCAGTGGACACCGCTGAAAGATTTAGATCCAGTCCCTAAGTAAGCCAGGAACTGCAGACTTGTGTATTTAAGTGACCATTGCACCCCTTCTCCACTCTGCCAGTCTGCTCTCTGACCTAAGCAAGTGTTGGGCCAATGTGGGACACTCATGTGTGTCCAGCTCATGTTCTTCCACTCAGATTTTTTAAATTTACCCTCTTCCACTTCCATCAGCTGTGTCTCTGCAGGCATTACCCGTAAATGTTTGAGGATGCACAATCAATGGCAAATTCTCTTGCCACTTCCATCAGCTGTTTGTTGTTGCACAGTACCCATAAATATTTGCACCTGAGGATCCCAAATCTGGCAGATTTGTATTGCAGCGTGGCCTGCACTTGGCACTGTGTCCTCAGCAATATCCCATGGCTCAACAGAGTTTGTGCCACATCGGCTGGCAGAGCCATAGCCAGAACCTGCCAGAGCAGAGAAGGATTCAGCCACCACAGTGCTCCAGCACCAGTCCTGAGGGATGGTGATGGGCTCAAGGGAGGCTTTGGCAGGTCTGACTGTCCCCAGTGCACCTGTCCAGCCATTAGCACCAAACTCCGCTTCTTCCAGGGAAAGCACATCCTTAGCTGGAACCAGGGAATGTGGCCCCTCCTGCAGAGGAGCCACCCCCGGTGTGCTCAAGTAAAGGGACACTTGAGAGGCCATTTCAGCAAATAGACACCCAGTCTGCAGAGGAGACAGTGAATGAGCCTTTTAGGTTTCCTTTTGCCATTGAAAGAGACTTCTTTTTAGCAAATCTTGAGAGAGGGAGGGCAAGAAGATTGAGTTTAATGAAAGGCACTTAAAAGCAGCAGGGCTTTTGTCATGGGTTTAGGGATTTAGAGAGATTCCCCGATTGAAGGAGGGGGAAAACAAAGGCAATTAGCCTGCTGTCCCACCCCGAGAGTCCCCACTCCCCTATAAATGCCAAGGCCATGCCTGAGTTGGGCAGTTCTCCATGACAATGAGCCTCCTCCCAGCCCGGGTCGGGTGATGGCCCAGAGGCCCGGGGCATAGCCCACTCCCAGGGTAGTCCGCAGAGATCTGTCCTTCCTGGGGAGAAAGGCTTGAACTTCGAGCCCCCATCCTCTCTGCTCTGTCAGCCGTGGCAATCACCCCGTAAAATGTGACCTCCCCATTACTTCTGGCTTTAGGGGAGCAGTGATTTCATGCAGATTAGCTGGTAGCCAACAGATCCCATCTGCTGGTCACTATAGTTAATCATGGCAAGAAGTCTCATCTTTGCTCGTTCTCTCCACTCTTTTCAGACATCCAGAGAGGTGTCTCCCCAGCTGTGGCACTGGCTGTGACACCATGGTTTGTGCTGATGGCTGCGAGCACAGCTGCCTGGTACCTCTGCAGCCCTCCCGGCAGGGACTGCGGCTCTCGCAGCGCACACAACTCCTGAAAAAGGCATTCCCCGCTTGGAAAGAAGCGCGGTCCAGAGGCATTTCCAGAGATGCGCTGGATCAGTAGCACAGATGCTCGCTGGCTCCTACGTGTGGCACCTCTCCAGCGCGGGGTCGTTTCACTCCGCTCAGCGCTGGCCTTATCGAGCTGCCAGCGGAGGTTCGGGCAGGCACCCACTGCAGGTCTGCACTTGAGCTGCTCCGCAGTACAAAGGCTCTGCCAGTACAGCTGGATCAGCCCAGTCCCCTAGAGGAGACCCAGCTCCCACCAACAAAGGGAACTCTTGTGCCAGTAAAGCTGAACCCCCCACCCCCAGCAGCAGCAGCAGCAGCGTTGCGGGGCGGTGGGAGGGGATTCCAGAGGCAGAACAGAGCCATCCGCGCTGGGTTTCATCGCCCGCCAACTCCTTTAGGAGTGGGGCTTCAATTACTGCCACTGGCCATGGGCTGTGGTTTGCTTCTCCTCTGAAGGAGGAGGCTTTGATTTGCCCTGTCGCTCACCAAGGCCGTGGAATTTGGCCACAGTGCATTGTGCCTGTACAGAAGGTTTTATGGCTCTTTTTTTTTTATTTTTTTTTTAAATGCTGTTTAAGGGTGATTTTACCCAGAATTTTTTTAGGAATAGTTCAAATGATACAGCAGTGTTATAGAAAACTACAGGCATCCTGCCCTTGCCCTCTCTGTATTTCTAGAGATTAAAAAAACTTAATCAGACTTCTTGAGATAAGGCCCTATAAGCCCTGCAGATCTCACCTGACTTTGAGTGTGATGTACCTAATATCTGCCCAGCTCAAAAATGAAAGCTGGTCCTGTCAGTCTTGTTCTGATAGCACACAAAATAAGAGGGACAAAGACTCATTTTGTAGCTGGACCAACAAGAGTCAAGACAAGAATCAGGCCTGGCTAAAAGTCCACGGATGGCTGACACCTCAGCTAGAAATAGCTGTGCCAGATGGAGACTGCAGTCATTGGGAAATTGTTATTTCTCCTTAGCTTTTGGGGAGTAAAAAGAGTAGTGTTATTGCCCTCTCAGAAAATCCCTCCTAAATTAATTTTTGTTCCAAATTCTTTTTTTCCCCCCCAATTGCTGAAAGAAGGAAAACACAGATTTACCTTTTCCTTTTTGTCCTGTTTGGCAGAAATCTCCATCAAGCTGAATTTCCGTCCCTGTTCTCCCCCTCAACATTTTCTGTTAAAAAGAAGGTTGATGGAATGTTTTTGACCAAATTACTGAGCACAATATTCACCTGGGTAAGGTGATGAGAATTTGCCCCTCAAGGAATAACTGAAGTGTAATGTGAAACATCAAAGGTGTTATTTTTTTTTTTTTACCTTATACCTGAGCTATCTCTGAATCATATCAAATAATCTTCTCGTTTCATAACACCATACAATGCAGGCTAAAAGTGTATGTGATCTGCTTTGTGTACTGCTGAATGGATGATTAAACTGTCTAACCTGAGGGATAGTCATCCAGGGCCTGCCCCAAACACAGTGAAGTCAGGGGAAATACTCCCACTGACTTCAGAGGGCTTTGGAGCAGCCCCATAATCAGCCAGGCTCTCAAGTACTTCAGGTGGTGTCTATGAGACTGCCCGGGGACACGTAAAAGGAGCTAAGGATTGCACATTTGTGAAATAAAAGTTGCAGGGCTGATCCAGGCACTTGGCTGCCCGAGGAGAGGGCTGTCTCCCCATCCTCCCCAGCTCCTTGGATCATTTCCCCTTTCCTGCAGCCCGTTGTGTCTGGGATTTATTGACAAAGCAAAGCTCTCCCCATGCAGCTGATCCATGTCTGCAGTAGCAGTGACAAATCAGGCCAGGACTGATGCTTAACCTGCCTTCAGACCCTTCAAGGGGTGCTGATTTTATGCCTAATTATAGTGAACAGCAGAGCTGAGCTGGGCCATTTCCCTCCCAGGCCAGTTCAGAGGGTGACAGAACCCACACCTCACCCCAGCACTCAAGGGCCACCACAAAAAGTGACCCTGCAAGACACAGGGGTGGTGCCTCAACTTCAGAACAGTGCAGGCAGTCAAAGTGAACACGGAGCAGAATCGAGCTTGGGCTTCCTTCAGCAGAGTGAACAACACTCAAACGGGGATAAATTACATTCCCTGTGTGTGGGAATGACATTTACACTCAGGTAAGTGTTCTTCTAGTCCAGACAATGGACAGCTGATGAAGCTGTCAGGCAACAGGTTCAAAGCAGACCCGAGCAGGAGGTGCTTCACAGGTGCCTTACAGGTGATGGAGACACCCTGGGATCTCCTTGTTCCAGGAGATTGGGTCTCACCCTAAAAAAAAAGCTGGCTAGGTTAGGGCAGACAAGTTGCTCTCTGCAGGTGCCTGAAGAGCTAATTTAGGCCAAGCTTTTAGATCCCCCCAGGGCAGGAATTCATGGGTATCTGCAGATATGGGACATCTGTCATGTGGGGTCGTGTATCTGGTTACAAATAGCAGCATGACCACCAGAGATGGAGGTTTCAAAGCAAGACACAGCCCTAATCCATGGGTGAGCATCCTTTCTCATGGGAGAAGAAAGCTCCTGACAGGGAATTTCTTTGAGGTGGGATAGAAAGTTTTGATGAGCTTTTTTACTCCACTTATTTTATTGCTGTTCACACACTGCTGTAACCTGTGCAAGCACCTTCCAGCAATGCAGCATGATCAGTGTATTGTCTCCTGGCTGCTGCTAGAACTGCTCATGAAGTGTAAAGCTTTTGGGTTTAGTGACCTGCTGAGCCACTCAGATGCTCACAAATCAATGGGATGGAATGGGGTTCATCCAAGGGTGCTGAGGGAGCTGGCAGAAGAGCTCACCAAGCTGCTCTCCATCATTTATCATCAGTCCTGGCTGACTGGGGAGGTGCCAGCTGGAGGTGCCAATGTGACACCAATCCACAGGAAGGGCTGGAAGGAGGATCCAGGGAAGTACAGACCTGTCAGCCTGACCTCGGTGCCCAGCAAGGTTATGGAACAGATCATCTGGAGTGTGACCACACAGCACCTACAGGACAGGAAAGGGCTCTGACCCAGCCAGCACAGGCCGAGGAAAGGCAGGTCCTGCCTGACCAACCTGATCTCCTTTTATGACCAGGTGACTTGCCTAGAGGATGAGGGGAAGGCTGTGGATGTGCATACCTGGACTTGAGCACAGCCTTTGACACAGCCTCCAGGGCACACTCCTGGCAAAGCTGGCAGCCCACGGCTTGGTCAGGTGCCCAGGGAAGGGGTGGTTCCTGGAGGTGTTTAAGGAAGACTGGATGTGGCACTCAGTGCCATGGTGGTGTTCAGTCATAGGAAGGACTCGACGATCTCAGAGGTCTTTTGCAACCCAGTTGTTTCTGTGATTGTGTTTTCAGGGAAATACTGTCTCTTATTTATCCAGACTGCTCTGCATTTCTCCTAGGAAAAGTTGTTTGTGAAGGGCAGCCTGGCTGGAGATGGCAGGAGGTGAGAGTTGTGGCACACTGAGGTTTGCAGCTCCACTGACCCCAGCACCTGGGGCAGCAGGTTTGAAACCAAGCTCAAATCATTATTTGGTCAGTAGCATCAAAACCATCAGATGTCCCAGTGACAGAAGGTGGGACAACCTTTGCTGGGCAACAGGAGAGCAACACTCCTGAGAGAGCTGTGCTGAGATGCCCTGGCCTTGCACTGCTGAAGCTTCATCAGGGCCCTCCTTTGGACCAGGGATCATCTTGAAGTTCAGGGAAACAGATTTACACCCTGGTCAGGACAATGTGAGTTTATGGCTTTCACAAGCAAAGTGAAAATATAGAACAATCTCTTCAGACCGAGCTCTCAGCTCATGGGAAAGGTAGGGGGGACTTTGTGCTTGCACAAAACCCATGTGAGCTGATGGGGAGCAGCTGGGCTCTGTAGCTGAGGCAGTGTGTGACTAAACGTGGGTAGAGGTTGTCAGAAGATAATCAGAGCTGTCATACTTTGGTGGAGAAAAAAATTAGTGCCTTCCTCCTCTCCAACATTTGCCCCTTACCCTCGGCAGCACGGCAGGGAAGCAGACCTGACAAGAAACCAAGGAGACCCTTCCAGGAGCCAGGGAATGTGTTTATTATCATGGAACAAGGGACACTATTTATTTTCACTGTCCCAGGCAGGGAATATGTGAGCAGTGGGAAAACTACAGCAATGAGCATGTCGTGAATGTTAAGGTCATTTAGCATAACTCTGAATGCTGGCTCGTTCCAGACAGCAGCTGCTTGTCACAGTGGGAAACCTCATTCCCTACCCTGAAAAGGTGACAATCTGGAGAGACAAGTATGACTGAGGAAGTGTTGCAGGCCCTGTTTTACTGCAAGGGGTCAAGGAACATCATGGGAAAGTGATTTGTTAAAGGTCACACAGTGCTATGGCAGAGCGAGGTGTCAAATCCACGCTTTGCAATGCCTCCATCACTAAACTGTCCCTGCTGAATCAACCTGAAACCCTCTGGAATGGCTCCAAACTCATCCCTCCTTTGTGCTGTTACAGGAAAGCACAACCCGTCCCAACACTTTTTGCCTAAATCTTGTCTGTAGTGGCTTTACACAGAGGTATGGGAGAACATAGGTCCTGCCTAGGAAATCCTGCAGCATTTAATCTTCCTCCTTCCAAACCCCAAAAGTGGCCTGCACATCCAGGGACTAGTTCTCTCTCATAGGGTGTAAGACCTGGTCTGAACCACAGGACAACTGGAAATGTGCTAAACCTGCCATAAATAATACCAGCAGCTGAGAGCTGCAGTGACCAGAAACTTGTGACCCCTCTGCATGCATTACAAAGGTGCCCAGGTTTTGCAGTGGGAATGTTTAGTTTGCACACCACAATATTAGAAGAAAGAGTTAAAATGCTTTATGAGCTGAATCCTGCTCTGAGGATCTGATAATCTAATTACAGCAGTTCAGGTCCCTTCTGTACCCCCTGTTTTTGCATCCAGGAGTGATGCCAATCTGATTTCACCCAGTTTGAGCTCTCTCCAAGCAGCAGCCTTGCGTGCACTTGTGCAGCTCCACAAAGCCTCTTCAATGCACTGGGAGCATCCATTCTTCCTGTTCCTGAGGGTGGAGGGATATTTTCCCCCCATATTTTGGTGCACAGTTGAGCTCTTGGACTCTGCTGAAATGCTTTGGATGCAGGAATGCTGCATTTCTCCTTGCCAGTAGCAATCTGTTTCCAGTAGAAGAAAAAGGATGCCCAGAGTCTCTGTGAGGAGGGCACTGGAAGCAGTTGGAGGGATGACTTCTGAACAGATCTCTTTTCCTGGCCAAGTCACCATGACTGGATCCTCAGCTGCCAGGAGGTGTTGGCTCAACAAGTCCAGGAAAATATTTCAATTTGCAGCAGAGGAACTGCCCCAGCTCCCTTCATGTCAGACATCCAGGTGTGACTCACACTCTGACTGTGCAGAGCAGATTTCCCCTGCTGCTGACAGGGCCTGGCCACCCCTCTCACGTACAGACACCCACCTGCAGACACGTGAGATCCAGTGTCTCACCTGCAAGCTGCATCCTGCCCTCCCTGCCCACCTACATGCATGCCTGGCTCTCAGATCCTCACCAAAACTCCCCAGCTCTTTCTAACAGTGGGATTGGTTTCACCAGCTTCAGGTGTTTCCAGCACAGAATGTCAGATGTCTACATCTGAGCTAATCACTCTTTGAACTGATTGAGAATTTCGGGTGATGCACCTGCTTCTATTTTATTTTTTTAAAATTTTTTTTAGGTTTTCTTCAGGGGATGGATTAATTAGTTCCTAGATCCCTACTGCAAATGGAGAGATTTGCTTTAGCTGGCTCAGTTCCCTCTCCACAGAACAGTAAGTGTGATTTAAGTCATCAAGGGCATGAAGGGCAGGGAAGGAGTTGTACTTCACCAGGCCTGGCCTTCAGACCGTGCTGCTGCCAGCTGGGAGATGCGGAGGGAAGGAGGGGTTAAACAGGATAAGACAAACTCCTCAGGATCCATCCATTCATTTCACTGCCCATGGAAGAGGTCCTTTTTTTCTTTTGCTCCAACACCTCCAGGAGCCACAGTGTTTCTCTAATTGTTGAAGGAATGAGGCCAAGTCCCTCTTCTGATGCAAATTCCCCTGGATGCATCCTGCCTTTCACAGCATGGACAACTTCATTTTCTCTGAAAGCAGCACAGGGAGCCACGCTGGGCCCAGGGTGGCTGAGTGACACCGAGAAATGGAATTCAATGGCTCTGATTGTGAAATGCTGCTCAAGCAGTGAAGAGGAACAGCCCACAGGGACCCTCCTAACCACTGAGTCGCTCCAGTTGTCTTTCACTGGAAGGATGCAGGCAAATCTGCCCAGTGCAGGTTTTCCACTGGCATTGCTGCTGGGAGTCTGTCATCACCAGTCCAAAGAAGTGAAGGGGAAATCTCCTTTCTTCCTTGCCAGGGGCCAGTGAGGGAACTCTGTGTTTTCCTCACTCTCCTCAAGGTTTTCAGTCAAGGGGAGGAAGACCCTCCCAAATTGTCCTTTCACATTATGTTTGTAAAACCTGCATGGGGTAGAAAAATCAGGACTGGGCACACCAAATCCCATTTGGACTTAAAGCCCTTCTGGGTTTACAAAGGTTTTTCCAAATCTTAACTGCATTTCTAGTTGTCTTGACACCTGTATTGAAATTTACTACATAGGTTAATTTCAAAATCTTTTTCCACAATCTTTTTCAAGTTTTCCTGCACTCAGGCAATAAATCCAATTAGGTCCATATATGCTAGTAGAGAGCCAAATTTACTTTTCAGGTCCAAACATTCTTTTCTCTATTTTTCTTTATTTTTCTTTCCTTTATTTCTATATTTTAACTTTTTCCTTTCTTTTTTTTTTTTTTTTTTTTTGGTAGTTTTTATTTTTTCACCATCTTTTTTCTTCATATTCCTTCCCTTCCCTCTCTAATCCCTCACAGAAGTTACACCAGAACCTGGACTCTGCTCCTCTGCACGTTCCCCTTTCTTGTGTAGGCTGAAACTGCTGGAGGTAGAGGTGTGGCAGTGATGTTTGATCTTATTTCACATTAAAACTCTTCCACCGAGGGCTGATCCCCCCACGCACTCCTTCACCTTGAAGAGCATCCTCCTCTGTCAGGGCTCTGCGGGAACCAACAGGCAGGGTAAGGCAATTCCTGCTCCAAGTAGGGCTGGCAGGATCGCTCCTCCCAGCAGGCTGCCATCCCCACAGGGCATGGAATCTGTAGCCTCCTCCAAAATAAAGGTGAACGTGATGGCACTGCCTTTAGACAGTTCGTGCCTCAAAGCATATTCTGGTTCCAGCTGAGGATGAAACCTCACCAGAGCCAGGGTTTTGCCCTGTGAAAAAAACACACAGGATACTCCCTCTGAGGAGTATCTTGGAAATGCCTGCGTGAGGGCAGAATTAGGCACTAAAGAGCACCTTAATCTGCAGCCTTTTGTCTTCCCAAATGCAGATGAATGGGAGTTATGCAGTGACTGATTATATAAAGCAGAGAGGCACTTGGAGTGTGTCAGGGACTAAGGAGGATGACTCAGGTGAGAGGAGCAGGCACTCCCTGAGGTGGCAGGCAGGTGCAGGACTGTCACTGATGCACCCACTGGGATCTAAGCAAGTCCTTCCTCTTTGTCACTGTGGTGTTACAAACACTGAATAGCTTCCTCACAAAGCATCTGGAATGTCACTACATGGAAACAGCCCTTCAGACCTCTTTTCTGCTGCCCTTCTCTGTGCCTGGTCATTTTGTTACCTCACTTCTCACCTTCAGGAGCTCACAGGAACTCCCCAGCCCAGCCAGGCAAGCTGCCCTGCTGCAGACATCTCCAGGGAAAGCACAGCTTTCTTGCAATCAGGTCTCCCACAGGACTTCTGGGCACTTGCCCTGTGATGGAGGAGACAGCAGCTCAAAGGAGGAAAGGCTGGCAGCAGCAAATCTTGGAATGCTCTTTACATGGCATGTCTGTGCTGGGGACAGACCATGGAATCACAGGATGCTTTGGGTTGCAAGGGACCCTAAAGATCATCCAGGTCCAGCCCCTGCCATAGACAGGGACACCTTCCACTATCCCAGGTTGCTCAGAGCCCCATCCAGCCTGGCCTGGAACACTTCCAAGGATGGGACAGCCACAGCTTCTCTGGGCAACCCATTCCCAGTGTGTCTCACCAGGCTCACAGTAAAGAATTTCAGATCCTAAGTAGAAGCAAAAGCCCCTGTCTGTGCAGGGTCACTTTATGGGCAGTATCCACAGCAGGGGAGGCAGGAAAGCTCAAGTCTGTTCCCAAGGCATGAGGAGGTCACCCAGCCCCATCTGACCACAGGTGTGGTAGCTGGAGCAACCAGTCCTAGATCTGGTCCTTGTAGTGCCTTCAAGCTTTCCTTTGAATGGGTTCCCAGTAGAGGCCTCCTCTGTGGTGTTTCGTGGGCTGTTCATTGGCCAGTGGAGGAACCAAATTTTGGCTCCTGTGGCCACAGGTACCACCACCACCATTGGTGAGCACCCAGAGATCAATGCTTCTTCAGTCCCTCCTTCAGCAGCAGGTTGGACTGGGGTACTTGGACGTGGAAAAGACAAGGACAGCTGTTAAAAAAAAAATCAAACACCATTTAAAAAGATCAGGGAGTGAGTGAGACACACAGAGAGTGATTCAGTGTGAACAGCATGGCAGACAAGCCAGGAACATGACCAATACCTAGAGGTGTGAAGAGTCAAACAACAGGAATGAAATACAGAGGACTGTGTTAGTAGCTATGAAGCGAAACACAATCAGCTGAAGTAGAATGGTTGCTCCCCAGCTCCTCCATCTTCACTATTTGTGATAATTTTAAAGGCAATATTTGCTAGAGACACAAAATGGCCAACTGGGAGAACAGTGAAGGTTTCTGAGGAAGAGTGGTTTCTGTACCTGCTCCTACCTCTCCCAGTCATTTGGCATTTGACATCACCTTGGTGACAAACAGCCTGCCTTGAGTCTCCAGCCCTCTGAGGGTCTGTGGCTGTTTCACTCTCCTTTGCTGCACCCACACTGAGCACAGGAGCCCTTTCCCCAGCAAATTGGGATGTCTGGTAAACCCTGACAATGTGCTTCATGATTATTGATCCATTTGTCTCACCAAGTGTTTTTCTGGCTTTATCAGGGCTCCTCAGACTATGGGGAATAAAAATATTTCCCCTCCACATTAAAGGGTTAAGTTCTTGTGGAAGAAAGAAGGGCTTGCATTGAAATTACTGGTGGGGACCATGGAGAGTGAGTGGTGTGTTCATCAGCTGGAGTGGCTCCAGCACCTCAATCCTTCCTGAACTGAGGGCCCCAGAGCTGCACACAGCACTCAGAGTTTGGCCTCACCAGTGCCAGAGGGACAATCACTGCCCTGGTCCTGCTGGCCACACTCCTGCTGACACAGGCCAGGTGCCATTGGCCTTCTGGGGACAGATTGGCTGACCAGCACCCACAGGTCCTTTTCTGCTGGGCCACTTTCCAGCCATTCTGCCCACAGCCTGTAGCACTGCAGGGGTTGTTGTGGCCAAGGTGCAGACCCAGCACCTGGCCTTGTTGAACTTCTGGCCTTGGTCCATCCATCCAGCCTGTCCAGATCCCTCTGCAGAGCCTTCCTGCCCTCCAGCAGGACACTCCCACCCAACTTGGTGTCATCTCCAAACTGGCTGAGGGTGCCTTCCTCCCCTCATCCAGATCATCAATAAAGAGATGAAACAGATCAGGCCCCAGAACTGCTCCCCTGGGAAGCACCAGTTGTGACACTCCACCAGCTGGATTTAGCTCCATTTCCCACTGCTCCCCGGGCCTGGCCATCTCAGCAAACTGTGCACCCTTTCAAGCCATGAGCAGCCAGTTTCTCCAGGAGAACACTGTGGGAAATGGTGTCAAATGCTTTCCTACAGTCCAGGGAGACAACATTCACAGCCTTTTCCTCATCCTCTTAGCGTGTCACCTTGTCAGAGAAGGACATCAGGTTATTCAAGCAGGACCTGCCTTTCACAAGACTACCAGAGGAGTCACTGCTGCCTCTAGACACAATCTCAATTTAACTGAAATTCATCTTGGACATTTCTATTTGGTGGGTTACCTCGAGGGTGACTCTGTCCCATTGATTTTAGGTGTAGTCCTAACTGTGGAATACCCCGGTTAGCTGTGGCTCTGAGGTCATGGCAAGGTGGCAGTGTAGTGCCATCAGCATCCCAAATGTCCTGTGGCTGGATAACATCTGGCCACTGTCAGTTCCCACAAGGACATGTGACATAACCCGGACATAACCTGAACATGCGCCATGGTGGCTGGGTACCCACATCTTCCCCTGCTCCCATGTCCTGCCACCATAAACACAGATAATCCCCAGCTCATGCTCAATCAGTCCTTCTGAAACCACTTCATGGGCTCGAATTTAAGCTCTGCTTTATGACCGAGGGAGCACAATCCTTGCAAAGCCCCAGTAATCATAATACGCGGAGGCAGAATTGATACATGTGGGCTTTTTCTATCACTCAATTAAATGGTTAGTTTATGCAACATGCCGTCTTCTTGAATCAAAGCTGGGTCACTGTTAGGCTGAGGTAACATTAATTATTTTTCCGCTTGTCGGATCCCATGAAAAGGATGTGAAAATGGCCTGTTTATGAAAGAGTGCGGGCAAAGGCTGTGAGCTGATTATGTCAAACATATTCAAAGCTTCCTCTGCAAAAGGGATTGTGATCAACAAAGCATAGCCCACACCTGCACCCATTTCACAATGAGAGTTGTTAGGACCATGAAGCTACTGGGGGAAAAGAGAGGTTGCATTAACCCTTTTGGGGAGTGGGATTCTCTGCCGTAGGATTCACACACATGCACAAAGTTGCTTCTCTTAATCCCTCAAGTGGATCCCAAGAACGTTACCCCAGGAGCAAAACCAGTCTTTCTCACCCAACTTTTTCCATGCATTGGCTTTTCTAAGCTGGATGGAACCATCAGAGAGATGATTTTCCTTCTGCTCTTTGCTGAACTCCAAGGGAAGTTGCAGAGAAGAGCTGTCTGTGCTGGAAGAGCAGGAAAGCAGTGCAAGCTCAGCCCCCAATCCCAAAAGTTCTGTTCAGGGCAATCCTGGCACCCTCAGGGCAAGTGCCTATCACAGGGATCACACTGCTGGAGTCAGGCCACCTCCTTAATAAAAAATGTATCTGCCTGGAAGGCAGGAAGAGGGAGAGGTATGCTCTCAGGGAAAGCTGAACTGCATCCCAGCTGCAGGGTAGTTACCATACCCCTTTTTTTTTTTACTTACCCCATTTTCTTGCAGCCCTGTTGGTTCCAGTGCTGCTGGATAAGATGGTCTGAATTCAGCACTGAGCAGGAGGTTGGACCAGAGCTGTCCTGTGGTCCCCACCAACCCAGGTGATGCTGTGACAGGCAGAGCTGTGTCCCCATGAATTCTCATGACATTCATGAGACTCAGGGCAACCTTGCATCTGCTGCTCTGTGTGGGACAGAGCAATGTGCCAGCATCTCTTTCTACCTGTTTAGTATCTGCTCTCCTTTCTCTGGTTTGGGTGGCAGTGCCAAGGAAAATAGATTTTGTGTGACCTCCTGTCAGCCTGTGGTGAACCCTGGCCAGGTCACAGCACAAGCTCAAAAGGCAAAGTGGGAGCATTCACCTGGAATTTTCCTGCAGCTCCCCAGGAATTTTGCAGGAAAGAGCTCAATGTTCAGCTTCTGCACACAGAGCCCTGATACGTGGCCAGAAATCTTTTTCTTTTTTTTTTTTTTAGCTCCCAGAAGGCCAAAATCCCACCTGTGTGGGAATTTCCAGCTCATCCTGCTGGCTGATACAGATGAGCCCTCCATGAGCAGATGAGCTCTATGACAAATTCCCTTGAAGCCATCTGGAGTCAACCATGGCACACAAGATCCACCCCAGGATAAAGATGGCACTAAAAACTCAAGTTTCTGTTCGTGCCTCCTGTGGTTCAGCAGATTTTCCTGGCTCTGTCCTCTAAATCCTTCTGGCTCCTGTGCCAACTCAGTATTGTCTTATGGCAAGACCTGGGACAATCCTTTAATTCAGCAAAACTTCTACTGATTAATGTAAGAATTCTGCCTTAATAAGGATGCCATAGACTAATTGCATTTGTTCTAATTAATGCTCCTGAGGGGAGATCTAGAAATGCCCTGCTAAGCATCACATAATATAAAACCAGATTAAGGAAAATCTCCACCTGACTCTTATCAAGTTTGAAGTTTTCCCTGACTCATTGCATGATGGTAAAGAAAATATTTCTCTTGTAGGTATTAAGACACTTCCAGAATGATTTTCCCACGTACGCTCATATAAAATAATGTTGAAATAGTTCTACCTTGAGTACAGAGCAAAAGTAATTGCACAATAAACCTCTAAAAATCTCATGTTTTAACATATTCAGGCTGGGTTTTGGAGTCTTTAAAGATGAAATGTTATAAAACCATCGGCTAAATGCCCTTTGGTTGGGCTCTAGTCTCATCTCTGGGCCATGGTAAGTGGAAATGAGTAAGAAAGCAAGGCATGTTGCTGAGAGGTGTCAGTGGCTCAGGTAAGAAACTGAGGAGGTAAATTTTCATTATCAAATGTTCTCAAAGATACTTTAACCTTGTTTGGAAACAAACAATCAAACAAAACCTCCAAATACACAATCTTGCAATCCTCATAATTAGCATGGAGCAAGGAAAAAGGAGTTTGGTAAACAAAAACTCAGCTAAGCAGCTATTCTTGATTAGTGTGAACAGCGGTCGTCGGAATAATTGTTTTATTTAAAAATAATTCTTTTTTTCTTCTGATAATTTAAATCCCTCAGGAGTTTAAAATAGCTTCAAATATTTAAAAGGAGCAGAAGGGTGAGAGCACTTTGGTTTAACAAATGCTACGAGCTCTTTTGAGAGCATAATGAAAGACGTTATAAATGATGGAGAATAGTCACTATTTGATTATAATTATGTAGAAATACACCAGACCTCTCAATAGTATTTGTGAGGGTCATTACACAAATCAGACTATGGCTTTCTGCACAATAGTTGGTTCAATCATGAATACACCTCTTTAGAAACCAGAATTTCCCACTTGCAGGAGATTCTCTCATTTCAATTATTTATTCCTAGAACTCGAATGAAAAGCCAAAATACCATCGTTTTCCTGGAAATTACACCCTGCGAAATGTTCCTAAATTGGAAGTGTCAGCATGTAGACATATTTTCAATACACTTTTCCAAAATCTTAGTATTTTAATGCACTAAATGGTACTTCAAGCCAAAATGTTTGATTTTGATTTTGAATTTTTTTCCCCATAGGAAAAAATGTTTAAAATGCTTTTTAAACTAATAACTACTCATGACAATTTTGTGGTGAGAAAACAACGAGATAAGACCAAACCAGCTTTTAAAGGGACTTAAATATTTGTGGAAAAATGTAAACAGGAACCCTGCCTGAAGAAAAGTTTCTGTTTCCAGGATCTGGCATTTAAAAGCAATCCCCTCCCCTGGCTGAGAGCAGCTGCTGATGCCAATGGCCCCTGGCAGCCTCTGCAGCTTCTGTGCCTCCAGTCTCTCCTGCAGGTGGGACTTTGCCAGCTCCAGGCACTGTGAAATTGTGCTGGTGCTGCGTGGGCTGGTGTGGACACCAGAGCAACATTGCCAGCAAGGCTTCTCGAGCAGTCCCTGCTGCACCTGGAGACTCATTTTCTCCTGAAAATTATTTCTGCTCCTGGACCGAGGTGCATCCTGCTCAGGGGCCAGATAGGTGAGGCTCATCTGATCACCTGGGTGCCTGCCCAGCCCCTTGCTCCATCTGAGCCAGCCCTGGGCTCCTCTTCCCATCAGGGGAGAGAAACTGGATTTCTCAGAGCCTCTTTAATTCAGTATCTGCATCTGAGTGATGAAACAAGCCCTGCTTGGCAGCTCAGGAGCAGACACCTTCCATTCAGACATCTGCAATTAGGCCAGGTGAGTCCTGGCTATCTATCCACAACTGATTTGGCTATTCCTCTTCCTTTCCCTTGGAAAACCACTGGAACACCTGACAGCCAGTCCAGGGGGAGGAGAGCTCCTCAGGCACTGCCCATGACTCTTACCCACTGTGACATCTGGGACATCAGCACCACAAGCTGCCTTTCCTCAACCTCTTTCCCTTTCAGTATGAAACTGAAGTGAGGACTCAAACCCTGTAATAGCACAGATATGTTACAGTAGTTATAGTATGGATGTAACTCCAGCTAAATTCTGTAGGGGCCTGTAATTTATTTTTTTATGGCATTGACATATGTGCCCTGAGTTATTCATCCCCATGTCCACATCACACCCCTGTGGAACAGCAGGGACCCCTCACAGCCTGGCCCAGAAAGTCCAAGATCACTCCACAGGTGATGTCCACAAACCCTGTCCTTAGTTTGAGAATGGGAAACTCTGACATTCTGACACAACAGCAAAGCAGGAATCAAGTGTTATTGTCATCTTAGACTGTTTGGCAGCCAAGACAACAACATGTCAGAGGGAAGGAGAGGATGGACAATCATCTACAACCTTTCTCCTCCTCACTGGTGGTGGTTTTTCATGACATGTGGTTTGTTTTGTTTGTTTTTTCCTCATTGGAGCTGAGTTCCAAACAGGTAGTGAATGGAATCAAAAGCTGCTTGCTTGCCTTTTGATTTTAACCTGGTGGTGTAGCTTCCCTACCTCTTTGTATTTCTCCTTTTTCCACATCTTTCTCCAGCATCTCCAGATGCAGCTTCTTCTCAAAGAAAATGCCAGCAGGACATTTAATGACTTTCCCTCTCCTCCAAGGGCTTGACTCATAATTATACACGGAAAGATACACAAGAGATTATAAGAGGAGTAGCAGGCAGCCAAAACCAAACTGATTTATGTACAGTGTGTGACATATGGCAACATGAGACAAGATCTCTGGCTTATGGGCATTCTGGCAAGGCACAAGGTGGATCCTGTGGCAATGCCTGGTGTTTGCACAGCTCCTATTTCTGCTGCTCTGTCCTGGTTTTTTTCACCTCATCTTCAGGCCTTCCATCAGAGGACCCCAATCTTCCTTGGCAACTCCTGTCTCAGGCATTGCTTAGACACCTGCACAGGTGAGAGCCACACAGCTTCAAGGGATAAAGCATCTCAGGAAACATTTTTATCCTGTTTTCACAGACTGTAAATAAAGGTAGTGATATCCCATTTATCTCCTTCAAAAGGGAGTGTGAGGGCAAGCTAGTGGTTTAAAGCACCATGCAGGTATTGGTTATTTTTTTTCTATTGTCATGGAAAGTCAGAACATAAGAGCAGCCAGTCGGGCTCAGATCACCCCTCTGCCTGGCCCAGCCATGTGTTTACCACAGGACCAAGAGCAGGAGTTTGGGAAAGGGTTAGCAGGACAAATCAAGACCCTTGTCTTTACCTTTACCTGGCCTTCACTTGTTTCCCACTAAGCTGAAACAATAGCAAAGGATTGACTATTGCCTTAATTGCCTTTCCTTTCTTTATCCCTGTTTCCCTGGAAATGAGGCACTTTGTGAGACAGGGCAGTCAAGAGGTGTCTGCTGTCAGTGGGAAAAGCAGCTCTCACTCAAAGGCAGTGGGGCAAACCTGCTTCCTTCAACCAGGAAGGGAGTGGAAATTTCCATGGGGCTGGTGCTTGTGGGTCCCACCAGTCTTGCCTGCAAACCCTCTACCTTTGATTCCAGGGTCTCCTCACAATGGACTTTTTAATGCATCTTTCTGCCTTTGATGACTACTGCCAGATTATTTTTCTTATCTGACTTAGGAAAGATCTGACAGGATCAGTTAGCTAGCTCCAGGGTAGGTTCTTTGAAAAGCAATGATTTAACAGGGCTTTCTTTTACCTCCTCTTGGGGTTCTCCAAACTTTCTGGTTTATCCAGCTCTCTGACACACAGAACTGCCCTCAGCAGTGCCTGGACAGGCTGGGTCGAGGTGCTGGCACAGCCTGACCCACGGCTGTAATTCCTCCCTCAGCAGGGCCATGAGGATGGGGAGAGCATCTCCAAACACAGCCCCAGGGCAAGGGGAAGCCTCTTTGGGCAGCACGGAGGTCCAAGGTGCTTGGAGTTGTGAAAGGGGGTAAGCACTGAGTTAATCTGCACTAAAAGTGGCTGCCAGAAAGCTCTGGCTGTGCATTCAGCTCCCCTTTTGGCCCCTGCAGAGCCCTCTGCGAGGGTGGAGGGAGAAATGATCCCCGCTCAGCTGGAGCTGGATGCCAATAAACACTCAAAGGCTCAGCTGGCTCCGCTTGGTCCCGAAGCTGCAGGGTTTGCTGGGATGGAGGGGAGATCAGCAGCCATCCCAGACAGCCCAGGGGAATCAGGGGGACACAGGGTCTCAGCAAACACCAGGCAGCTGGGTCTGGTCCCTGGGAAAGGCAGCCACAGGGAGCACTGCAGGGTGAGAGGTGTGGCTGGAGGAGCTGTGCTGTGGGACCGGTGGCACTGTCAGACACAGAGTGGCTCACGGAGGGGTCACATGCTTGAGCAGACCCGAGCAATTCACAGTCAGAGCTATCAAAGCAATGACCCAGCTTCCTTTAACACGCTGTCTGAAATCGTGCTCAGAAACTATAACACAAAATTTTAATGCTCCGCTGTGTCGTTACAGACAGGCCAACAATGATGTTTTACATCTCCACGTCACCTTCCACACCAGAGAATCCCATGGGGAAGGTCTGGAGCGAGTTCAGGGGACTCTGGGGGCTAATGGCATTATGTAAAATGTCCATACAGGCACACAGCAGCTCAGTGAAGTAGAATCCTGGTCTCCTTCCAAAGCTGGAAAATTTTTAATGGGGGAAGATATGATTTCACACACTGTGGACACACTGAGGATTTTGGATTTACCAGATTTGCTGCCTGTGCCTAAGCTAATGCTCTCACAGTAGACATCCCATCCCCATCCAACCCAGTGGAAGGCAATGGACAAAACCATTGTTCATCTGCAAGAAGATGGAGAGACACTCCAGCCTCAGGATGACTGGAAAGTCCTTTATGGCAGAAAAGGAGCCCAGGCAGGAGAGAGGAGAAGAAGCTGTGAGGAGAGGGAGGGGGCTGTGGGAACAGCACAGGGCTTGCAGCACTGGGGCTGCCTGGCTGCTGGGATGTTTGCCATTTGTCCAGATTGAAGCTGGTGATACAGCAAAGCTCCTTTTCTCTTCGTTTTTTTGTTATTCAGACAGATAGAGCGTTTCTTTGGTTGCCATATAGAATTAATTTCAGATCTGATGCCAGAGGATATTTGATATGAGATCTAAACAGTGCTGTGTGTAAATTCATAATGCTGTCTGTGCCGGAACATGTTGCAAGACTTTGAATCTTGCTCTGTGTTAGTGCCATCAGATACACCTTAATGCAATCAAATGTAACACGCCCAACCAAAGAAAAGATGTGACACCCTCGCTCTAAAGCTAACAGAAAACTCGCCAAAAGGGAACAAAATCCCATTTGGCAAAGCCTCAATCAGCTCAGGGGAAATTCAGCATTCAGAGTGTGGAAGTGCTCCCAGTGCCCGGCACAGAGGGCATGGAGGGAATTCTCAGAGCAGGGAGGGAAAGGAGGTGCTGGCAGCAAGGTGATTTAGATAACATTGCTCCTGATCTTGCCTGAGATTCACCCTCTGCTCCGAGGCTGGGAACAGCTCTCCTGGATTCACCTGTCTGGATAAAGAGCCTCCTGCCTCCAGCTCTGCACTGCCTCCCTTCCTGCCCAGGGAATTGCACTCTAATCCCCACTCTTTTAAACGTTTCCACCTTACAATATATTTGGGAAAGCTTGCAGATGGTGAACTCGTAATTAGGCAGTGTGGCCCACGTGCAGTCCTGTGCAAATGCAGCTGGGCTGGATTCCACATCTCTGGCAATCATCACATTCTCTGCCACTTCAGACAGTGGAACCCCAAGGTGTTTCAAAGTGTTTGTAGCCATCTAAGTTTTTTCTCACATAAGTGTCTGTCCCCCTCTGTGTGTTTGGCTGTTGCTGGAGGGAAAATCTTCTGTAGATTAAATATGGGATTCTACTCATACAGAAATTAGGGTGCTCAGAACTCCCTAGATCCAGATCACTTCAGTGTTCCTCCCCTCCTTTTCCAAGCACACTTTCATTTGCCTGCCCATCCCAGGCAGAATGGGATGTAGCACATGCCCAGCAAAAGCCTTGTACAGTTTAGATGGAGCAGAGTGCCTTCAGCAGATTCTTGCTCAGACAGCAAGATGCAAGTTGTGTATTAAAAGCTAATTGCTTTTGCATGGCTTCCTGTAATTTTAATTTTAAAGTGTGCAAAAAATAGACTAAATACCTTTAGTATATTTTTTGTTCATATTCGTCATCTTCCAAGTGATAATTCAGTATTCAGAACATGAAAAACTAGGTAAGACACTCTGAAACGTGCCTGGTGAATGTGAGCCCTCAGCCAACATCCTGCAGTAGTCTGGTGATCTTCACACAGGTCCAGCACTCTCTGTCATTCACTTCCAGGGGGAAGTCCATGGTCATTTTTCACAGCTGGCCCTATAAAATTAACTCAAGTGGTTGTGATGGTGTCACATTTGCATAGTTTGTGGCATCCAACATTTTTTTAGATGAATCACAGAATCATCTAATCCATCATGTTGGAGAATGGGATTCCTGACATCTGTTTTCACATTTAGATGTCCAGGATATTTGTCTTGCCGTCAGTATGGACTTCTCCATTCAGACTGAGCATCATCCCTGTCACGTTATCCCTTAGCCTTTTTCTGGGAGTCATCCTGCCAGATGTCAGCTGTCCCTGGAGCTGGCACTGAGAGGGATGGCCACAGGAAAGGTGGGGGAGTGTGATGAACAATGTGAGTGTCACTGTGAGAGACCAGCCTGTTTGACACCTTTTGCTGCAAAAGCAGCTCTCCAAGCCCCACAGCTGCCTTCCCAACCTGCAGCCATTCCTTTTTATCAGGCAAATGAGGGTTTTGACCCTGTTTTTCTGATGGTTCACCATTATGGGAGCTTTCACACCCAGAGCAATTTTGTGGTCAGAGCACTGGGCTAATAAGCAGAAAATTAAGTTAAGCTGTGGCTTTGGAATAGATACTTACATGCCCATGAACCAGCTCCTCATCTAGAAAATGAACATATTAATACTTTCTTACTCTATTGATTGTCTTCTGTGCTTATCCCAGAAGATCGTCTGAGACAGTAAATGGACTCTGCCTATAATTTTGCTAAACACTGTAGATTCTATTTCACATGCAACTTGACATATTTTGAGTTACTCTGCCCATTGTTCCTCACAATATTGTTAATGATTCAGTACAAAATGTGCATTCAGAGCACAATGAAAATGAACAGAGAGAGCAAAGAAGAATATAAGTACAGGTAACAATTAACTGTGGATGAAGAGCCATTATGATCACTGTTCAATGAACTGCAGACACCACACTCTATTCAATAACTGATTATTCCTCTCTTTTCAGCTGATCCCATTTCAGGTCCCCTGCTGATTTTTGCAGCTTTTATAAATAACAGAGTAGTAAATCTCAAATCTAAGAGGTGGAATCTGAAGAGACTCACCTGTGTGCCTTTCCTATCTGCTGGTGGAAGCTCTAATTACAAATCCGAGTTCAAGCACAGAGGAATGAGCAGTTCATAATAAAAAGTATCTATATCAATCATAACCTACAAGGAAAGATGGAACAAATTGTGATTGCTTAGCATAAGGAGGAGGAGACAGAATGGAAATAGAGTATTGGCCTTTGAATATATGAAACACTGCAGTGGAAAAGAAGGGAATGGTCTGTTCTTGGTGTCCATGGAACAGCACAAACAGTAATGGTGTCTGAATTAATTTTAACCATTAGGAAACACTTCCAGCAGCAAGGTCAGGAGACAGTGAGATGGTTTTGCTGAGCAGACTGGGATGTCTGCAGGACTGGACACCTTCTGAAAATTTACCCAATTCACGGAACAGACGTGAGGTGTGGAGATAGCATTTTTAAAGTCCCTTGCAGATCAGGGTATAAAAGACAAAATTCATAAATCATGATAGAAACTCAAAAGTTGCTGAATCTGAAGAGGAGCCAAAGCCCTCCAGTAAGTCCCTTTTTTATCAAACTGGTGAGTAAGAATGAAATCATACAGTTCAGCAAGCCTTCAGCATGTGTGTGCACTTGGTATGTACTCAAATATGAATATATGTGTGTTTGTACACTCTAATTTTCAGACTTATTTTTCTGATGGTACTGGTGTAATACTGAATGCAGAGTGAAATACCTGATTTCCAAAAAGTATTTGTTTTTCATTCAAAAGCAAAAGTTTATTTAGCCATCCTTATGATGATGGAGGTTCCATTCAGAACAGATGTGTAAACACATTTTAGTAGCAAAACCCATCCCTGAATTTTTAAGTATACACATTTTCAATTGTGACCATGTTAAGATTAGAGACAAAATGCCATTTCTTCTGATTTTTGAGATACTGGCAGCCATAATGATTCATTTCCATGTCTACATTCACTACATTTCTGATTACACAAAGTTAAAACTGCATGACCTATTCAGGTATGATGCAGCATGTGTGGTGAACTGCACTATTTTTAAAACCTTGCATAGACAGGAAGTGTGGAGATCAACGATCACTAGCTACAAAAAAAAATCACAGGTCTTTTGAAGTTGTAAGCATTGAAATGACACAGGCTGCTGAGTGACAGTAAATGAACATTTACAACCACAACACACACTTGATGATAATTTTTTATTAAAATAGCAGTAGCCAGGTATTGCTGTCTGTGAGTTACTTATTTTTCACGTGCACAGGTAGATTTTAGAAGTCCAAATATTATTATGTCATTAGGAAGATGACATTGCTGTAGTGCTATTACATTTATTACCACTAATGCTGCTTGAGGACATGTGGGCCAACCAATAACAGATTTCTGTGGTCCTTAATGAAGGACATTTCCTGAGCAATAGGCAGAATTTGCTCCACGTCAAAAATTGTTACATATTACACAACAGTGGCAGCAGTAAGTGCTTGTGATCATATCCCCTGAGTAGGTAACACTACACTGAGCTCTGTACAGTTTACTTGTAAACATTCCTGGGGAGGGGGATTCCTCTTGGGAGTCGGCTTTGTAACGGAGAACATTGCTAACCTTGCCTTGCTTGGGAATTTATACCACTTCCAGTTCCCTCTTCCTGCAGTTCCTGTGCCAAAGTACAAGTGCTTTCTGCTGAAATAATTCAATCCATGAATTGCATTTGCTGGTACCTGCACCAGAGATTCCTCAGCATCCTTCAGATGTCAGCTGACAGCATCCCTTGTTTCATCTCATGGACTTGGTCAGCACCTGGTAAGCTGGACATGCTCACCTTTTTCTCATCTTTCCCCCTAACACAGCTTTTGCAAGAACTTTGCACACACAGACTGTCCTCAGCACTGCGTGTCTGAGGTCCCAAATACCCTGAAGCCTCCCAGTCCCTGGGAGCTGCTCTGTGCAAGTTAAACTGATTTCAGCACGCCTCAAAATCGGCTTTGCGATTTAAGACTTTAACATCAATTCCAGACTTCTAAACTTGAAAATTGTGCCTTGACTGCTCTTCTCTCCTGTTTCCCAAGGTGTGGGGCAGACACAACTCAGTGGAGTTACACTGGTGCCATTTGCAGAGCAAACAGGAAGCACCAGGATAAAATAATGCCTTTGGATGTGACTTTTGCAGGATGATGACATTCCGTGTGCCTGGGCTGTCCTGTTATCCTGGGAAGCAGAGCCTGCATGCCAGATGCTGGCCCAAGTTCAGCTGCACACAGGCCTGTGGAGCCCTGGTCACTACCAGCACAGCCACCACGGCCCTGGGAGGGCTGTCAGAGGTCTGTGCTCTCCAGGGAAACACAGAGCTCAGGGGCAATGGAGCTCCTCAGAATCCTGAAATGAAGGACAAGTGTAAGGACTGTCCGAGTCCCGCGATTACTATTCTTTTGCTAATGTGCTTCGAGCTGTTCTCTTTATAAATTACTGAATTATCCTTAGGAACAAAAGGTATTAGGGTCCTGCAAGCTTCTCTCAGTTTGTGGTAGGACTAATTCATTAATGTGGCTCCAACAGGAATGTGTGCAATGTTCTTTCTAATTGGACATGACTGGTCAAGAATGACTCGGCCTCCATCCAGATCACACTGTCACTTATGCTGTATAATAAGCTACTACTACTGGCCCATGAATCAATTTTTAAACAATCTCCAGTAATGAACTTGGACGGCCCATTGTTGTTGACAAAGAAATGCACAGTCCTGCTATTGTCAAGGGGCTCAATTATGGGTTCTTGCTGATAAAATAGAGGAGGAGGGAAAGGGGGGGGCAGTCTACGGACAGTAGTGACAGACTGAAAGAAGTGTTTCATCTCTGGGGTCCTTACAGAGGATGACAAGCCAAAAGGTCAGTTTCATAGAGGTTTAACTTGAAATGTCTGAGGACAAAAAAGGCATCTAGAATCATTAGGAAATGCGAAGTTTGACTTGCACCATTGGAAATCCTTAATATATTATTTTAACTGTAGAACCGACAAACTCTCTGCCCACTGGGTGGGAAAGAGAGGTTAAGGGAAGTAAAAGCTTTATATTTCTCCAGTGGGGAGGAATAAAAAGGTTAATTTTAGTAACTCTGTGAAGAGTCTGTGAGGAAACTGTCAGCGTTTCAGCCCATTTGCCATTGTCCCGAGCCAGCGGAGTCACCGCGGTTAGCGGGAGAGGCTGCTGCCGGCACTGGCTGCTGGGCGCCGGGCTCCCAGAGCTTTCCCCTCAAATAACCTCACCAGTCACAGAAATGTCAGGGCTCTGCCCAGTTCCCCCTGCCTGAAGCAGCCTCATCAGCACGGCAGCGCCGCTCCAGAGCCGCACACTTTGTTCAGAGTTACTCGCACGTTACCGGGATTCCCTGAGCCCCGTGGCACAAAGGGAAGGAGTATCTCCGCAGTGGTTCTTAGCAGCTGGGTCTAGTATGGGAGAAGATGTGCTGGAAATGCTCTTCCCAGCTGAAGAACACCTGACAAAGCAAGCTCCTTGTCATGCCCCTGTGAGGCCATGGTTGCCAACTCTTTTTTTTAAGCTTTAAAACCTCAAGCAAAGTCAGGGAGTTGATACCAGGTTTGCTCCAGCAGCAGAGGACACTGCTGTGATCCTATGGAAGAGTGCCCACCCAAGTTAAAAAAACCAAGCAGGGTGAAGATTTCCAAGTGAACATGTCCACTGGGCCCACAAGTAAAAACTTTCTCTTTTTCCTGGTGATTTCATCACAAAGATGGAGAAGGGGGTAGGAGGGCCTGTACTAGGCAATTCCACTGCCATGAGAATGAATCACTTCTCCATCTGGATCAGAAACCTTCTCTCCATTCCCCAGCCACAAAGCAGGACAACCTGAGTGCTTTTAAAGGCCAGCCTTGAGCAAGACCAGTGGGTGGGATGAAATGAGGAGGGGTCCAGCAGGGAAGAGTGGGGAATTAAGCACATGTGGAAACTTTACTGGAGCAGGAGTGAACCTGGACATGCAAGGCTGATGCCTGCTCAGAGGTGCAGTCTGAGCCACACCTGCTGCTGGGAAGGCTGCTGAGGCTTGTCCAGCAGATTGGCTCCTCTCACAGCATAGTCCTTCCAAAGCCCTTCAGCAGACAGGGGAGTGAAGGTGCTGAGGACACCACACTCAGCACAGCCCAACACCAGCTTGATTCAGGGAGAGATGCTGCAGGACCCCACGTGGCAACACACAGGGACCTGGTGGAGCATGTTGTGCAGGCACTTCATGAAACAGCAGAGTAAAAGCCCACATGGAAGCATGTAGCTTGGCATTTTTGGCATTTTGCTCTTGCTCAGATCTCCAGCATACAGGAGAAATTCAGCTGGGGCTAATCTGGGGAGAATGTCAAGAATGGGAGCAGAAGAGGGTGCTGGGTGGGGGGCAGCAAAGCCTTTGCAAAGACAAGCTGCCACTGTTGGGATATGTCCTTAGGACAAGATCCTGTTTGGTGGCACTCCTTCTCTGAGCTGCTGAAATAGCCAGCTTGCAAGTGACTCCCAGATATCTCAAGGAAAGAAAGGAAAGTTTCCCCTCCCCATTTTCCCAACTGGCAAGAAACTCTCTAGAACATGCCCTCCTGTGAATATACCTGGACCTGTGGTGCTAATGGTTTGTGATTCACCAGGAAGGAATGCATCTCTACATCCAAAAACTGGGCTCTGGTTTTTCCATTGCTCCCTGGGATGGAGAAACAAGCAAAAGGAAGGGACTCGAGCCCAAGAAGAAAGAAAAGGGTTGTGAGGTGAAGAGTCACAGGCATGGGGGGATGACAACTGGCTTTCCATCCAGCACATTAAACCACAGCTCATTTCAGAGCTGAAGACAGCCCTTGTGCCTACTGGCAGCATTCTGAGACCCCCCTCATGCCCTGGGCAAGTCATACTACAGCAACCCTGAACCATGGGACAGAGACAGATGTCCCAGCAGAGGTAATTCCCACATCAGCCAAGGTCTCTGTAGGGGTTGAGTGGAGGAGAAAGGTCTTGGGAGCTGGAGCTATTTGGGCACTGGCTGAAAACCCTCTACTTCCAGAGCCAGAGACTGCAGGGGCCGTATTCGGTGCCTGTCTCAAGTCTGGGCGACCCCGTCTGTTCCCATTAGGAGGCCCAGGCAGTAAATTGGGCCCTGAATATATAATTAAGCAAAGGGCACCATCCTGAAGCCAAGGTTCACACTGATTTGTTGTGGCTGGGGTGGGAACAGCCCTCTGCAAATCAGTCGCAGGATGTTGCTCCTAGTCAGCTGGAAACTTGGTAGCTCAACTCCATAAAAGCTGGATCTAACGCTTCAGCTCCCCAGCTGGTTTCAGCATCCTGACCAGCACGCAATCCTGTGGCTTGCTTTTCTGCACGACAGTCTGGAAACCTTCCTTGAGAGCCTCTTGTTTGCTGGCTGCCAGGATTTGCCATGCAGATTCTTGCCAAAGGGATAATATAAACAAAGCATAATGTCAAGTTTCCCACACAAGTAAGATGATCTATTAGCACTGCACTTTGTACTAATTATTGCACAGTGGGTGGGGGCTTGTGAAAGGAGATTTATGCATTCAGCTAGCCTCACTTTTATTATTTGTAAGTACTTTTTGGCAAGGAATGAGCGAGATATGTATTTTATTGTTACGCTGTTGCAAACATCCTAATCTTCCGCACTCATTAAAACCTCATAACAAATAGTAAGAATGATATATTGCAGCCACAACGAGCATCTCATTCATCCCCAGGTGGGGGGACGGGGGGGGAGACACGGGACAGGGAGGACAGAGCAAGTGGGAATTTGGTTTTTTGGGCCATGGTCATATTTGCATCACCTGGAGAGCCCAGGTATCTGAACGGTTGAAATAAGGGGATGGATGAGGAATGGCTGCTGGGATACCAGGGTGGATGGGGAGCTCTGAGGTGAGGTATCAGTGTGGAAGAGGGATGCTGCTGCTGCTTCCAAGTGTGAGTCAACAATCCCAGAAAGCAAAAGCCTATTTGTGCCCTTCCTGGCATGAAGCAGTTAAGTTGTGTATCTGCTCTGGGAAGTCACATCACTACCCAGGAGCAGCCAGGCTTGCAAGACTTGTGCCCATGTGTCAGATCCTGGCATAAGGAAGAGTCTGGGGCATCCTGGAAGTATTTCTGCACTGCCTGGACAAGGAAAAAGGACCCCAGAATTTGCAGAGTGTCTCAGGCTGTCCTTGGGAAATTCACTGCTGGGTTCTGCACCCATGGGGCTGGTGCTGAGTGAAAGCCAAACTTTAGCTGATGTTTTAGGGAAAAAAAAGTTCAGTGGAAAATGTTGACACAGGTTAAAAGGCTCTAATGGTAATTCCAGGGCCTCATAATGGTTGTAGGGCATTTTTCTGCTGGAAACCCCCAGGTAAAGATCAGAAAAGATGACCCAGAGCCATCTTTTCATCTTGGCACATTGGAAAAGTTTGCAGGAAGAGATGAGTGGAGAGGTGGCAGGAAAGCCAGAGGGACACAGTCCCAGCTGCTCCTACCCAGATCTGCACACCTGGCTCATGCTTACCTGGGTGGGATGAGACCTGAGGAGCTCTCTTCAGAGCTGGTGGGGTTTCTCAGCATTTTCCACCCACTCAGAGCCCTTCTAGCTCCACTGTCAAGTCACTGTAGGGGTTGGGTTAAGAGAAGGACTTCCATCCTCTTCATCCATCATTTGTCCCACCCAGAACATTGTATTTTAAATAATGTAGTCCAGGCTGGTCATGAGCCCAAGGCTGCTACCAGCCCAGGACCTTTGCCCTGGTCAGAGCCTGTTCGGATTTCCTTTCTCTCTTCACCTTCTTTTTCCAAAATACCACTCTTGTTCTGTCTCTTTCTTGCCTGCCATAAGTTCCAACACTGAACTGACATTTGATCACAAGGGAGGAGAGTGTGACCCAGAGGCCACCTCTGACCACCAGCACCAGCCTGGGGCAGGGGCAGTGTGGAGCAGAGTCAAACAGAAAATCTCAGACACCCTGTTTCCAGCACAGCTTTGGAATGGCCACGTCTGTAAGGCAACCAGCTCAACCCTCCTCTAGGTACCTTCAGGAAGAGACTGAAAATAAATTCACTTTTTATCCCTCAGATCTCAAAACTCTTGGCATCTTCTTCTTCAGTTCCAGGTGAATAAAGTTTTGGGACTGGTCAAAAGCTACAACACAGAAGTTTTTAAATGTTTGGGAATGGCTCCTGCATTGTCTTCTTCTCCAAGTTTGTACAAGTTTTCCAGCTTTTGTTGGCTTATCCCTGGGATGTTGCTAGAGAAGAAACAAAAAAAGACAGGTGAGTTGGAAAGGGAGAGAAATGGTTGAATTTAGGAAGTCATAGATATTGGCTGGACCTTCAGCCTATAGAAAACACTGAAGTATAGAACACTTCACAGAGATAGTTTTTGGAGTTTTTGTTTGATTGTTTTTAAGATGCCCCTTCTAATCCTAAAGGTTTCATCCCCCTTTCCTCTGCCTGAGCTCTGTTACTGCAATGGCACCAGGCTCCCAGGGCACCAGGAGGGCATGTCCCCATGTGGGAACAAAATAATCACACCCCCTTGGCCTTTGCCCTCACAGGGATATGGGAGGTGGAAGGGTGTCCTGCTCTGCTCCACCATCTGGAAGCATGGACAGATTCTTCATTACACCAGACCCATGACATGGCTAATAAAAATTCAGGGAATTACGTCCATCTGTGTTGGATGCTCAGCTGGAAGAGCAGCACTGGGTGGAGAGGCTGATTTCCAGTCTTGCCATCAGCCTATCTAGTAAGGGATGTTCTGGAGACAGTTTCTGGAGAAAGCCTGGCTCCTCTCTGAGGTAGGAAGCAGAAGGAAGGAGGAGAAACCTTGTGCCTGAGACAGGAAAAATGAGGATTAAGGAAGTTGTCAGCATTAAGTAACTCATCCCTCAGGCTTAAGTTGCCAAAACAGAGATCAAGAAATACACCCAGCAAGGAAGGGCATGATACTGTCTTGGAAGCCACTGGTGTGAACTCAGAATTGTTCCATTAAGGATCAATTGCTCCCAAATGCAGGCACACACTTCTGAATGAGGGATTGCTGAGGCTGCAGCTACAGGGGACCATCCACAAGTCTGCTCCACCACCCCACTGTGGTGTGAAAACCCAGCTGAGCAACCTCACTTCACTGCTCCCCATCACCAGCAGCCAAACCCTGCCTCATGCCTGCCCAGCCACTTGCCCACCCTTATCTGACTTTTTCATCTTTTCAGACCTTATCCTAATAACAAACTTGAGCCAGAACTGGGAAACACCCTCCTTCAGCCGGTGTCTGCTGTAGTCTGGTATTATTTTAGTTCTCACCTTCCTCCCCATTCATCTCCATTGCAATGCAGACTGTGATCCCATCCCTTCTCTCATCTCCCCCAGCAGCACGCTGCTCTCAATCTCCCTCTGCACGGGCTCACCCTGAACAAACCTCTTTTGTCGGGCCACCCCACACAACAAGAAAATTAGCATAATTTGGGCATGTTGAGGCCACCACAGCAGCTACAAGCCACGATTACGGTGCATGTGGTTAGCACAGCCTGCAACATCAAACAGCATGTTTACAACAGATGTAATCCCTAATGATACAACAGGTGTATAACAGTCAATACCAGCATTGTAGCAATCAAATAACTCCGTGGCACGTTCACATTGATCCCGTATTAATCCAGCCCCCTTGGGGCTTTGGGTTATGATTTATATGACTCCCTGGGAGGTTTCGGCACCTCTTTGGCACTGCACCAAGCTGCAGGCAGGGATCAGTGTGTAATTTACCTTTGCAGTGAGAGGTTTTTGGAGCAAGCCAGGTTTGACAATGGCACTTTGAAAAGGAGGGCTTGTCAGAGCACGCAGGGGCACGTTTCTCTCAAAGGGTGATTCATGGGCTGCAGCTCCAGCCACTGTCCTGGTTTTACATGCTCCAGTGATGATGAATTGAAGCAGCAACAGGAGCACAGCCCACATCAGCTCTCACAGGCTCCTGCCCACACTGTGAATTTCCTCTGCTTCCCTTTATACATCAGCCCAATGCGTTTGCCTTAGCAAGGAGGAATACAGGAGAGCATGGGATGAAAGCATACCAAGGGAATGGAGCTTCTGAACAGGAATCAAAGGAAAATCCTGAGCTAGCAGATCCAAAACCAATGGAAATACTTTTCCACCCAGGCACTGGTTAAACTGTCAAATTTGAGACCAAAAAAATGGATGAGATTCAAGAGAATGAGGACTGTTCAGAGGGATAACAAGAATATCTGCAGGCACTTAGGACACAGGGTGCTCAGCCAGGTTAGTAGTAGGAGCCTGGCTCAAGGCTCTGCTCCTGCTGTCAGGAGTCAGCCCACCTTTGACTACTACAGGTCCTCATTTAGAAACTCATCACACACCTAATTTTAGTTTGCACCTCTACAGGCAATTTTCAGTCAAAGCACCGCCAATCAAATATGCACAGATATTAAATTAGAAGCTGTCTTTTAATAACGAGGGCAAAATGCTCTGCTGAAGGAGCCTGGAAAGGAAGCTGGTGTTGTGCATGCTGCAATCCAACAAACGAGCTTCGCTTGCAGTGGTGGCAAGCTGGTAACTTTCATGAGTATTAAATGCAATTAAAGAAACAAACACTCTCCATCATTCCCCAGAGTGAGAGATATTATCAGTTGTGGCTTTGTATTTTTACATAATCACAGTTTAAAGGAACATTTTTCCATGTGTGGAAATTCCCTGTTTTCTCCTCCAAATGCTAACAAAATCCTTGCCTCTGGCTGGCTCCACTCTCTTCATGGCTCTCTGTTATGGCACTCCTGCTTGCCCCAAGGCCCCGGGGAGAAGAGCTGGGCCCAAAACAAACGCCAGAGGTGAATGTGCTGGGGATCCAGTCCTACACCCAAATAGCACACGTTCCCTCCGCTGCTCGGGGTGCTTTTGAAAATTCCCCTCTTCCCAGTGTTGAAAAGGCTTTTGTGATCTCACAGACCTCCTCTCTCAGGCATCCCACTCCAGCGACGTGATCAAGCGGCACGTCCCACCCATCACCATGTGCCCATCACCCAGAAACCTCCCGGGGTGAGTAGCACGAAGGGCACAGCCAACCCAGGAAGCTCCACCTGTACCACTGGGGGCACACCTTGGGATCTGGGTAATGATAACACCTTTCTTCTCTGATCCTGTTAAGGGGCTTGAGCTCAGCCTCACTTCGATGGGTCACACATAGGGCTGTGGCTTCATGAGCTCAGCTGCTCTGCAGTAGTTTCATCCTCTTCGCTCTTCAACCCAAGGGCCAAATTATTTGCCCCCTTGCTGGGGAGTGGGGTCAGGTACAGCAGGCATGGAGGGAGGCTCGTGCTGAGGGTGCCCTGCTCAGGAGGCCGTCTTGCACTAACACCTTTGCATGCCCAAGCCGTCTCACACACCCAACTAGAAGCATCCACACATGGTTGTCCATGTGTCCATCCACACGCCATTTCCGTCCATCTGCAGTCACTATTCCCCACAGACAAGGCAGATGTGCTGCTCCCACATCTTCCAACCCCTGGCCCCAGCACCCTTTGCACCGGGCGGTGACTCCTGGCTGGCTCACGCGGCCTTTGTTGGATTTGTTTGTTTGTTTGCCACGCGCGCTGTTTGTGTGCTGTTTGCCTGCTGAGCTTTTCTCTGCCTGCATTCAGTCTGTGGGCTGGCCTGCTCCGCTCTTGGATGGCATGTCATTCACTTGGAAACCTGCAGAAGCTGCCTGGTTCTCTGACAAATCCCCAGCATGACCAGGACCATTCCTAAGTGCTGAGATGAGGGTCTTGGGGTGTCCTGAGCTCCCCCACCACCGAATTGAAGCTCCAATAGACTTCCTCTAAAAGCTGTGAATTTGATGACCAAACCTTGAAACAACAAAGGTCTGCTTTTCTAGTGGCAGCAGGAAAAAGCCTGATGGCATCAGTAGACTGAGTAGGGGCACTTCATTATGGTTATGTAGTTACGGATGTGGGCTAAATAGTCATAAAATGGTTTGGGTTGTAAGGGATCAAAAATATCATGTAATTCCAAGCCCCTTGCCATAGGCAGGGATGCCACCCACTAGATCAGGTTGCTCAGGGCCCCATCCAACCTGGCCATGGACAATTCCAGGGATGGGGCATTCACAGTTTCTCTAAGCAGGAGACCTAAAACCACGTGGAAATCATCCAGGAAAGTCTATCAATGCAGAGTCCATCTCAGGAGACACTTGGGACCAGACTTTGAAACCTTTATCCATTGGATGATCCAAAAGGCTCATCTCAAGACATGGGGCACCAGCCATGTGTCCAGGATCACTTAATAAAACAGGGCAAGGGTGAGGAACAGTCCCACCATCTCTCTGCCAAGCCATGCAGTGCCATACATGGAATTCCTTGGGGAGGGGCTGAGCTCTGTAGTTATACTGACCAGACCCATGCTGTGCTTTCACACTCTCCTGCATGCACATTCCCAATTTTGCGTGAGACAGACAAGAAGACAGCAAGGCTTTGAAGTTTGTCTAAGACCAAGGCAGTTACTGCTGTTATTTTCCATCTGGCAAGACTTTGAGGGTCTGCGGCTCTTTCCAAATATGTTTTCTGGGAATGTTATCATATTAGAAACCATTTAGATATAAAACATCACCGCTCGTGGGAAAATCTTGTTAACACGGAGCCACCAGCGGAAGCTCTTCTTAAAAATTCCTTTCTGCTTGATAAAGGCTCTCCTTATCTAAACAGTGGTTTGGTGTCCTCCCGCTGTAGGCTGGTGCTGTGTCACAGAGTCAGGGAAGCCTCTTCCTCGAAGGCAGAAGAGGAAAGTCGAGATGAGCTGCCTTTCATGCCATTGTTTTGGTGGCTGGAGCCCCTAGGGCTCATGTTCATTATCACTGCCAGGGGAACTGCCTGGGCTGCTCTGTCTAAGCCAAGGTGCTGCTCTGGTACTGGATCCCGTGGCCATGCACCTCCCCATGTCCTGGAGGCAGCATCAGCCCCTCTGTGGGCAACCAAATTCTTCCCCTCTCTCCTTCCTCTTTCACCCCTCTTCTTCGTCTACCAGAATCAAACCAACCTGGATATCAATCATCTCTGATGCTCACACTCATCCAGCCACACTGGGCTGCACATAACAGCTGCTATTTGATTTTGTTTCTAATCTCTTGTCATTTTTTTGTCCAAATCCCTTTAAGTCTCTTTTAAATAGCTCAGGGACTGTGAAGGGCTATTCCCCAGCTTTGTTTCTTCTTGTGCTTTGCCTTTTTCAAACACCTTTAAATCCTTGCCATTTTTACCTTTTCTGCTCTTGTCAAGCATTCCCTACAGCAAAAGATTGTCTCTTCTCAATTCTGATGGGCACCTTTGCAGAGCAAGGATCCTACTCGTTACCAACATGAACCTGATGCTCAATCACCCTTAGATGCAGGAGTTCTAGCAAGGATGACCATTTTCCTGAGCAGCTCCCAGCTTTCCATGTGGGATGGAAATTTCAGGGTTTGCAGGGTGTGAGGTGAGTTGGTCCCCTTCTGGGAAGAAAAATGCCACTGAGGCCGGGAAGAACCACCAGAACCAAGTGTCCAACGTTTCCTAAACTAGTGTCTGATTATTCAGGATTCTAAGGGCCCATTTCAAGATATTTGGATCTCAAGCTCAAGCCTGGAGCTGGAGGCCTGGTAGCTTCCAAGGGAAGTAACTTTATAGGGTAGGAGAGGGGCAGTCCTATGGCTTTTAGGCTCCTGGCTTGAAGCAGAGAGGCTGAGAACCCAGAGTTAGGTTTACCTCTCCACCCTCAGCCTACATGCCTAGGCCTCTGCTTCTGGTCCATGAAAGCTTGCTGAAGGCCAGACCTTCCTCACAGAGGGAGTACCCGAGGATGAGCAATTCAGCATGTTCCTGCAGTGCTCCACGTGCAGTGTCCTGTGACTGCGGCCGCTGTGATCCTGAGCTGGGGGCTGGAGGCACCAAATTAACCTCACTTCCCTCTGTGCACCTACAGTGTCCAGCCTGGCAGGGACCCCCAGGAACTGAGTCCAAGACCCTCACCCAACCTGCCCCATATCAATCACTGCTGTTGAGGAGCCTCAGAGCACGGACATGGCAACTCCCGTTAAATCCAGCTTGCCCACGGCTAGGGAATTCCTGCAGCCCTCACCCCACTGCTGGATTTTCTAAGCCTTTCTCAGTCCTCCTATTCCTCAGTCTCACTGGGCTGCAAGGTGAGTCCTTGCAAAACCCGAAGGATTCAGTGCAGAGCATTGCTTGCATTTTTGATTCTGCAGTTCAGAGCCCTCGAAAGAGCCCTGCAGCCACTTAGCTCATGATGACGACTGATACCAAACACTGCTTCCTCTTACTGCAAGCAAGTGAAAATAAACAACATCCTACTGTACCCACCTCTATCCAAGAAAGCACCGTAACCAGTATTTACAGATAAACAGAGATACATTGCCTGCTGGGGTCTGCTGCAATGAAGTTAGACCTGAAGATTGAAAATCCAATTGTGTTTATAAATCAGCTGTGACATGCCAGTGTCATGTCATCAGCAGAAGGCAAAGGGCATGTTTACTACAAGCAAAGGCACACGCTACAGTCATATGCATAAGCAAGTTTCTGTGCAGACAGGTTATTTTTTGCATAGTGGTTTTTTGATTTTTACATGACTTAAAGGATAATGCTCTAGGAGCCTTTTTTTTTCCCTCTTGCAATTTTTTTTTATGGTAACATTGTTTTTTCCCCTTTTGTGATTGACTGGAGGTTTTGTCAGGTTTTGTTTTTCTTAATGTTCTGAAGAATGTTTGTGCTTTTTTTGGCACCTTATTACAGACCTCAAAAAACCTGACTAAAACCCTGGCTGCTTCTAAAGTTCCTGCCAAAGGAATTTATGCTTCTCTAAATTTGCTGTTCGCATTTCTCGTTCCAACTGATATTTTTAATAATAAATATGGTTACTAAGAATAACTGTTTACCACCTCTGTCAGCTCCATCCTTTTATTTGGACTCAGATCTCACCTTTGGGTTACCTGCTTGTCTTGAACAAAAATCAGCACTATGTATAGATTTTGTGGGGACCCTCCTAGCAAGTTTTATGCTGTCATTAGGACGTGCAGCAATCGGCCAGCCTGAAGGCTGGCATGTCACAGCCTCCTACCTGTCTGAGATCTCAATTTCCATGGCTAAACCCGGACTTTCCCAATCCTCAATCCCTCTCCATGTATCTCTTTTTTTTCCCTGATGCCTCTTGTCTCCAGCTCCATGGCCAGGCTTCCACATCCATCCCCTTCTATCACGCTAGCCGGGGTTTTTTAGCTGCTTTTTCTTTCTTTTTTTCTTTTTTTTTTATCCTCTAGACCAGGTCCTCTTATTAGATATGCCCTTTTCACTGACCCTGAATTATTGCTACCCATGGTCTTAGAAGAACAGTGCTGTTTGTTAGTCTAAGAGCACATGTGACTACCCTCTTCCTGGCCAACACCAGAGGTTGCACCAGAGATTTTTCAGGCCAAAAAACCGGGCATTTCAGCAAAAGCTACAGGCTCTGAATGTGATCCGTGAGGTCAGAAGAGGACAAAGGAATCATCGTCTATTTGGGGACCTGCCGGAAGACACTAATCAGAAAGACGTGCACGAATTTATTCCAGAGCAAGCGAGAGTTTCCCCGGGCAGAATCTAACCTCTGTCGGTGGCAAACATCCCATTCCCGCTGCCAGCAGGAGCCGGGATTTTAATGCCCGGGATTTTTAGCAGAGCCCGTCTGGAGGGAGCGGTGCCTGGCCGAGCCTGCCTGGCGGCGGCGGGGAGCGGGACGTTAATGGGGAAGGGCATCCCGGTCCATAGGGGTCTGGGCTGGAGGAAGGTTCCCAGCTCGGCGGCTCTTTAGGGTTTGCAACAATTTGCAGATTAGTGTTGGCACTTCCAAGGCTGGGCTGGCAGCGAGACCTTTAACCAAGACAGACAGATTCCCTGCTGTGGCACTGTTCAGCGGGCTTAAATGGAATAACGACGTCTCTCCAGCTTGGGTGATATTGGGTCAATCTTTTTCTGTTTCACTGTGTTTCCACCCCCCTCCCCATCCCCATCCCCGTCCTCCCCCCGCCGCAGGTCACGGCGCAGCCCGGGCAGTCGGGAGGGCTGCGCGCTGCCGCTCCTCTGTCTTTGTGCTTTGGGAGCTTGGGGAGGGGGGTGAGATCATTTTTATAACTCTTTGTACCAACGCAAGCAGAGCTAATGGTAAAAGGCAATCAAATCTTCTGCTCCAAGGCATAAGCTGGTTGCCTGCAGGGTCAGGGAGGAATTCTGCCCTCCCTTCTCTCCTGGGTTTGGAGGCTGCTCGTCATCAGCACAGCTTGTGCCTCACCCCACAAAACTCTCTTGTTCTTATAACTCTTCCTGAATTTTGCTGAGAAAAATGACAGAGGGAATGATAAGTGCTTATGGAGTCCCCAAGGACTCCATTCCCATCAGCACCTACAGCAAGTAGGGCTGGGGCAGCTGCTCATGACTTGGACCTTGGGGCAAAGCATCAGGTTGCCTTTCCTCCAGGGATTTTTGACTGCCTCCCTCTGATGTGTTCTCCCTCCATGGCACAGTGGGAGTTTTCTGCCTTTAAGTCCTTTCTTTTCAACTCCAAATCCCTATGGGTGCTGGCTCTACTCAGACTAAACATTTATGTGTGCCTGCCGGGTGGAAGCCTTGGGGTGGGAATACCCCCACCACCACCACCACCCTGGCATCCCAGCCTGACCCCTTCCCTGGGGAGCAGCTCTCCTTAGCTTGGGTCAAGGCAATCCAGCAAGACACAGGGCAAAAATGCAAGCAGGCACAAGCAGAGAAACAACCGTTGGGAAGGCAGGAGTTCAGAGGTAAAGCCGGCTGTCCTCGGGTAACAAACTCTGGGCCACCCACATCAGAGCACCAACCTCAGCTCCCTCCCAGCAGAAATGACCAGGGGCAAATCTCAAAGGCAGAGCCAACGCGCAAGACACACACACACACACACACACACACACACATTCACACACATTCACACACCCCTATCGGCACGGCCTCGCAGGGGAAGAGCCGGCATCAAAGGCATCGCGGCCCCAGGATGCCGTGCCGGGGAGGATGAAGGTGCGGGGTGGCTTCGCTCCGTCTCCTCCTGGCTCTCAGCACCCTCCTTTACCCCCAGACCCACAGAGGGGTGAGCCCACTGCGGCTGCCTCCCACGAGAAAGAAAACACACACTCGCAAAAAAAAGGGGGCTGGAAATTTTCTTTTTTTGTTTTTTTTTTTTTCTGTTGCGTTCCGAAACCAATAATTAAATTCAAAAAATAACCCAACAACAATTAACGCAAATTAAGAGCGAGGTCTAAGCTACCGGCAGAAGTTTGATTTGAAAAGAGCAAAGCAAGCAGTTCTGGCTGGGAGCTCTGATAGTTTGTCTGGTACAGATGGTCAGAGAGGCAGAGCAAGGGAAGGAGGGAGAGAACGTGGGTGAGAAGACACGGCTAATGCAGGATGTGAGGCACAGAATGCATGAGACCCCCTCGAGTGGCATGTGGGTTACAGCAGAACTTTTATCCTCTCAGATTGCACCAAAGGAACATTTGGGTGGCTGTGGCCAAGCCATCTCTACTGTCTCCAGCGTGCTCAAAACCTTGCCCAAAATAAGGCAACCATGCCCCCAAATCAGACAGCTCTCAGACCAAGAGGGGCAGGGAGAAATGCTCGTGGGTGTGATTGCACCATCCATCCTTAAGCATCTTTTTGAGGCACCCTCTTCTCTGGGGTGAAAATCCACCCTCCCTTCCCAACCCTGCCCATCTGCCCTCCATCCCCCCTCTGAAAAGTTTGGGCCCTTTTAGGTCCCAGCCACTAACAAGGGTCCTACCAACACACAGCTGTGTCCTCCTGTGCTACAGCCTCCTGCTCATCCCTTTGGCATGGGAGGGACTCCCTGTCACTCGAGGCACATCTGTGGATAGTCAGAGGGGCTTGTGCTGCCAGTCCCCAAAATTCATCATTCACTCTAGGTCTGGGCCCTAGACCTTCTCCCAGGGGATAAAACCCCGCAGTCTGTCCCTGGGGCCAGCCTTTTAAAATAATCCCTAAATGATTCTTATTTCTCGTTTAACTGGGTCTCTTTGTCCACCCCAAATCCTGTCCTGTCTGGGGAGATGGAGGATTGAAAAGCGCCCTTTTCCCTCCTGGCTGACCCCCTTGTGTGTCTTTCACTCGACAGCCACAGAACCGCAGCATCCAGCATCCCATTCTCTTGGGATTTGAGCTCTTGGAAGTGACCCCAAAGAAGTGACCGGGTATTTTGGGCAATCCTCGTGGGCAGGGGCAGCAAGCCGGCTCAGTGCTGCCAGCTGCTTCCCCCCACGCCCCCCCCTGCTCTCCGCAGCCCCATCCCCGTGTCACCACCCACGGCCCTTCGCCGGGGGAGCCGCGGCGCGGCGCAGCCTGCCCAGGGCTGGCAGGGCTGCGCCTCCAGAGAGACATCAAAGTCTCCCCTGGAATGTGTGTGGCTCTGCCGCGCTGCGAGAGAGATACGGAGCCAGGGATCATGAAAGAGATACTGCGATGGTTATCGCCCCATCAAATCAAGGGGAAGCTGAGCGTCAGGCTTGCCAACAATACCTGTTATTGTTCCTCCCCTGTGCGGCACTTTATTAAGCGCTATAATCGTTTTAATATTCATGCATCTCCGTAACCATTCCACCCCCCCTCCCCTCCCCTTCTCCTCCTCGGTGCTTTTCAACATATTCCACATTGGAAAGTGCCTTTCTTGCATTTCCTGGGAACTCGCTTTCCCTCCGGGCAGCAGGTGTTTCAGTCCGCAGCGCCCAGGAACGTCCCTCTCCGCACCGGGAAAAGGGGATTTTCTCGTGGTCTTTTGCTACGCTCTCCCCCCACCTCCTTCCATCCACCACCGCCCCCTTTTCCTTCAAGTAAAAGCTAATTAAGCACCACCCTGCTCAAATGACGGCATTGTTTCACTATCAGTGGGACAGAGAATCTTGAAGTCCTTGTCCAGGCAGTGCTCCCGCTCTGGTGGGGTGTGTGCTCCCGGGAAATCCCCTCCATCTCCGGGTGGCTCAAGAGTGGTCCGAGGGTGTCCCTGCACGGATGCTGCAGGGCAGGTGCATTAAACTGGTTATGCATGGGTTGGTTTGTACCAGCCAGCCTTGGGATGAGCAATCCAGGCACAACAGGAAGGTCCCTTTGCCCATCCTTCACGGGCTCTCCAGACTTCATTCCTCAGCTGACCGTGGGGTGGGTCTTTGTGTGGGTACCCCAGAAACAGTAAAATCACTGAATGGTTTGAGCTGGAAGGGACCTTAAAAATCATCCAGTTCCATCCCCCTGCCAAGGGCAGGGACATCTTCCACTAAACCAGGTCACTCAGAGCCCCATCCAACCTGACTTTAGACACTTCCAGGGATGGGGTAGCCAAAACTTCCCTGGGCAACTTTTGCCAGTGCCTCACTATCACACAATAAAGAGTTTTTTCCAAATATTCAATCTAAACCTGCCCTGTGTCAGTTTGAAGCCATTTCTCCTTGTCTTATCCCTTATACGCCCTTGTAGAACAACCCTCCCCAGCTCTCCTGCAACAACAGAAGTCCACATCCTTCTGATGCTGGGGACTGCAGAGCTAACCTGGTCCTGCTGCTCCTCAGCACCAGGACAGGCCAAGCCCCAGCCAAACCATTATCCCAAAAACAGCCAAAAATCTATGCCCATCACCTCCATCCTCTTGCCCCATCCCTGGACCGGCGGCAGCTTGTCATGACATCTTTCCTGTGGATGGTGACCATCATGCTCCTCACAGCAGGTTCTAGTGGCAGGATGTTTATTCAGGGATTACAGCCCCAAGAAATACCTACGACATGGAGATTTATTTCGTGGCGTCCCATCCGTTCTGGGCTGGGCAGTGTTTTCCCAGGGGTGGAGGTGGCTGTCACCCTGGGAACAGCAGCATGATCCACTGCCTGTAAGCCCTTGAGAAAACAGCAAATTTGGGAGTGGTTTCATGGGCAAATACTGCAAAAATCTCCTTCAAATGGCTGTTTAAGGGATCAGCTGCAGATAAGGGAGGGGAAGTGTTGCAGATGGCAGGCAAAGGCTGCTGCTGGGGATATTAGGGATGATTTGGAGAAGTGGCTCCAAGCCTGATGCTGTTCTCCTTCTCTCCTGAAGATTCACAGTGTTGTTTTCCTCCCACCTGGCCCAGTTGTGATCCACCACAAAAAATGGGGCCACATTTTGATGCACTTTCCCCAGAGACCCCACCCCATCAGGACTGGTGACAAGGAGAGGGACACTTCAGCAAAAAGATGAGTCCAGCAGCAGTACCTCCACCTGGCTTCCAGTTCCACACAGAGCCTATTGCCTGTCCCAAGGTTTACTTTACTTTTGAGGCACCTAAATTAATTTTTAAACTCCTTCCTCAGTTTAGTTAACTGAGTGTTTTCACTTGTAAATGAGATGGGGAAAAGGTACCTCTGAAATCATTAGAGTGAAATTAAAATTTAAAAAAAGGTATGGTGGGATAATTGCCCAAATTCCCCCAAGTAACTTGGGATCCCTTCCAAACCCAGCTTTTTGGTTACCATATTTGAGTAAACCCTGTTTGGAGTACTCAGAGCACCTGTGGTGAAGGATATTGGGTATGATCAGAGCCCAGTGGTGGTGATGGAGGTGTGCAGGGGGATGCATGAATGTCCAGGGAATGGGTGAAGGGACAGCAAAGCTATTGGAAAATGGCCATGTATCACTCTCCAGGGACAGGCTGAGTGTGACCCATCCCAAAACAAGACAGAACTTCGAGATAGCTCAGTTTTTGGTCTGGGGAACCGTGTCCCACTCATGCCTGCCCAGCAAAGCCCCCTTCCCATGGGCTGCTCTGAGCCCAGTGCTGAGCCCATCCTGGAGCAGAGCAGGGGTGCAGGATGCAGCCCCAGCTCCCTCAGCTGCAGCTGAGGTATGCACAGCTGGGGCTCCCTGGCAGGGCTCTGCAGTGCTGTGGAGTTCCCCCGAGTTCAAAGCTCTGCTGCTGACTTTGTACCCCGCTGGAAGACACTTCCCCTCGCCGCCTTCCGGGTAAGATTTCATAGCTGCAGGAGGGAGGCCTTTTCATCATTTAGCCTCAGCCTTTCTTTCTCTCTCTCTCTCCCCCTCACCTCATTTTCTTTTTTTGGTAACAATATCCTATACAGAAAGGAAACAAACAAATTAACTGCTGGGTCTCCAGGCTGAGGCAGCCTCACCCACACACAGCAGCCGTCGCCCTTGATCCCCAAAGTGCTGCATCCCCTGCACCATCCCACGGGCACAGCAGAGCCCATGGGGGCAGGGGGGGTTTGCAGCTGTGTGCAGCCCCCTGAGCCCCACAGCAGAGCTCAAGGTGAGGAGGCTTTGCTGGGGCAGAAGGGTTCAACCCAGGGCTTGGCATCAAGGGTCGGAGATCTGCAAGGCTGGTGTGCAAACACGCCTCTGCTTTGTTCTCCTTCTCCCACGGGGATTCTCTTGGGAGCACGGAAGTTATTGGGTCTTTTTCCTTAGAAGGGAGCATAAGTGATGCTGGGGTACCTGAGATTACCTGTGAAAGTCACACCTGGTGTGTAAAGCAGCACAAACCCTAAGGGGCACCAGTGTCTGCTTGGTGCCCTGGGTCCTCCCCGTGCATCAGCAAAGGCCACTTGCAAGGCACAAGCCACCTACAGGCAAGTCTCTTTAAAATTGCCACCAAAGTCAGGCACAGCCACCAGGGAGGGGAGAGACACTCAGGAGCCTTCACACTCCCAGCACAGGTCACACCTGGGGCTGCAGGAGAGGTCCATGAGCAGGGATGTACCGTAAGCCACCATAAAGGGCTTGAGTCAGGGCATAACTGAGAGATTGACAGGCAAAGCCAAGGCCTTGGAGCAGGCAAGGCAACAGGAGAGGGTGGTTTTGCCCTAGACATAAAAACATAGAATCATGTAGGCTGGAAAAGACTTTTAAGATCATCATGTCCAGCTGTTAACCCAGCACTGCCAGGGTCACAACTAAACTGTGTCCCCAGGTGCCACATCCACACATCTTCTACATCCCTCCAGGGATGGTGACTCCACCACTGCCCTGGGCAGCCTGTTCCAATGCTTGACAACCCTTGAAAGAAATTTTTCCTACTATCCAACCCAAACCTCCCCTGGCACAACTTGAGGCCATTTCCTCTTATCCTCTGATGCAAAATATCAGATTATTCCCACTGGTGCTCCTGTGCCTCCATGCCCAGCACCTCTTGGGGCAGAAGGGCTTGGTTGGGATAGGGTTACTGCTAGCAGGGCTTAGCTGTGCTGGGAGGCTGCAGATGTCCCAGACACACCACACATCCCAGGGGTGACAATGGAGGCAGGAGATAGAGGAGGAAATCCATGCAAGCACACTAATGGATCTGGGATTTGGGAATATACCCATTCTTCTTCTTTGTCAGCTGGAAAACAGCTGCTGTCTATCTTAAAGCCTTTAGCACAGCAGAAAAAGCAACTTAACTTTTGAAAAGGTGGGTGGAGAGGAGATGTTTAACCCTGTATGAAGGACTGCAGGACCTGGGCTATGACCCCTGGACTATTTAAAGGGGAAAAATGAAGCACTGCCACTGTCATGCCGAGCACCTCCCAGCGTACAAACCATCTCAGCACCAACTCTCCTTGGAGCACAGTTGTGTGGCCACCCAGCATTTCAAGACAAAAGAGCAAATTTTGGTAATTACCAGATGACCTAAATCCCATTCCTAATTTTGAAGCGATGTAAATCTAATATTTAACCAAGAGAATAAAGTAGCCTAAGTTTATTCTGGGGCACATGGTCATACAGCTTATAGTAAATAGGTAAGGCAGGCAACTTAATGGATAACAATCATGTTCAGGGGTTAGGGAATTGTTAGGAGCTGTTTTGCCAAGATAAGGTTTCTGACATCCATCATTGCTTCTGTCAAACCCAAGAGGTTGTGAGCAAGGTGAGAAGCTGCCGTGGTTTTGCTTTATTAAAAGGCTTTCTTGAGTTTACCAAAGGGATTTTTTAACAAATACTGGTTTTGCAGTGGTGATAATTCCCTGCAAGCAGGTACTGTGCCCTATAGTATTTAAATAACTGGTGCACAGCTATTTTGGGAGAGAATTCCAGAAGTTATTTAATTATTTTTGTCTGTGATCTATCCATTTATCTCTTTATCTATTTACCTGTCTATTTTCATCTATTTTACACAAAACCAGCACTCAGCCCAGGCAGGTTGCTATCCCTGCTGCTGCAGCTCAGCTGAGTTTGATGGGAGCCACAACTTCCTGAGAGTCACTTCAGGGCTCCTGCTCAACAGCCTAATGGGGATTTACCAAATTACTGCTCGTTAGCAGGGCTGCATCAGGTTACCATAAACAGGGTAATTCAGCCCAAACCACCCTCACTGGGACTCTGCATCACTCTGGCTCTCCTCATCCTCTCCAGGATGGAGGCAAAGGAGCAAAGTTTGCCTCTCTGAAGAGCTCAGATCACGTGGGAAAACCGCACAGAGCGTGGAGGGATCTTGACATACAAATGTGCGGCGCCTCTTCAAAGCTCCAGCACAGGAGCTGTTTACACTGTAAATAAACAGACACAAGTAGCGGGTGCAATCCTTTTCCTCATGCTCCACTCTTCTGAGAGAGACAGGCAGCTCCAGAGGTGCCGTGCCCAAGTGCAACAGCAGAAAAATCCCCCTCTTTTTGTGTACTGGGCAGTGGTGGAAGGGGTCCTCTGAAATAAACTGGGCTAAAACGGGACAAGGAGGCTGGAAACAGTGAAATAGCAGGATTTAATTTTAATCAGCAGGTTTTCAGGGGAGGCACACAAAGGTGATGATGGATTTGCTTCTGCCATCCCATGCCCAGGCACATCTGGCTTCTCTGCTGGCATGGTCAGTGCTGAGGAGCACTGGGAAACGGGGGCATTTCAGGTCCATCCCTCCCAAAGAAATGCTTTCCAGGAGGAAAAAAGCAAACTTCAGATGAGCAACAAGTGAATCATTTACTTCTGTCTGATTATTAAAAGAAAATCCAGACTGGGATGACAGGTTTAGTGAGTATGAGAGCTACTGCTGCAGCTACCAGGCTGCAGCTTCCTCTTATGGCTACAGGTTTCACCCAGACTGTCAGGGGGTCCTGCATGTAGGACCCCAAAAGCAGCCCTTAGTGAACTGCAGTGGGAGGAAGTTAAGTTTTTCTCAAGACTGGTGTGCAGAGGAAGAAGGAAGGGAAGAAAAAGGCTTTGTCTTAGTAATGGGGAATGTGGAGCAGGGCAGAGCAGCATCAGTCCCTGGGGAGAGCAAATGGGTGCCCACCCACTATCCTGAGCACCCTGCAGTTGGGAAAGCAAGGACAGGAGCACTGAGCTGCTGTCTGAGGTGTGTAGAAGGTCTCCTGTGGGTGACCCCTTCATCTCTGGAACAGCTCTGTGACATTTCTCAGGGCTTTCAGACCTACCAGAGCTCTGGCCTTGGCCAGCCAGCACCCTCACACCAGGCACTGCAGGAGGGAAGCAAAGCATGCCTGGCCACTAAAGCAGGGTGAGACCTTCCTATGGTCAGGGATGTCCAGCAGCCATCAGAGCCCTGTGCTCAGAGAAAGGTGTGGAGCAGCTCTGTGGGATCCAGCAGCTCTGGTGGGTTGGGTGGCACTGGCTGGACCTGCAGCCTTGCATCACCTCTTGGCTTTCAGCCACCAAATGCACTTCCTCCTCCTGTCCATCCCTGTGGGATTCAACTTTCCTCTGCCAGGTGCTCTGTGGTTGGGGCAGGGCTCAGAGTGGCTGGGTGAAGGTGGTGAGAGAGCTTTAAAATAACCCAGGGTGTGGACACCTCTCTGGCAGTCATGTTCTTGAAGGGCCTGGCTTGTCCAAACCTGTGCCATGTGTCCTCAGCCCTCGGTGGTGGGGGCCTCTGTGGTGATGGAATCAGCTGCAGGTTCCCTCATGGTGGCTGAGCCTGGAAGGCTCCTCAAGGACCAAGATTCTCTTGCAGTGCAGGGCAAAGCCATATGTCCAAATGGCAAACCTTTGGGTCAGGCTGCACCATGGTTTGCAGTCAAGCCTTGGAGAGCTGAGGTGGGACTAGACAAACTCCAGGGATCTCTTTCCACGTGAATGATCCTATGATCTGAGGAGTTTCCCTGTGATCTCAGGACCAGCCAGATGCACATCACGTTCTGCTCTGTAATGAAGCCATATCCAAAACTCCTCCAGACAGGGCTTGGGTCATACTGTCTCTGGATGCAATGACACCTCTGTGCCAACCAGTCCAACGGGATCCTGCTGTAAAACAGACATTGCATGATAGAAGTATGAGGGAGTTGATGCCCAGATCCATGGATGGGCTTTCACCAGGAATTAGGCCCCGTTGTGTCTCCAGGCATAAGAGCCTGGTGCCACTCTAACCTGAGGCTGCCCAGCAAAGCCAGGAGTCACCACACAGCTGTCCCTGCAGCCTGTCCATGAAGCACCTGTCCTCCAAACTGGGCTCCAGCCGCGGCCATCCCCATCTCTGGGTGTTTATTTCCTAATGTTCTCGCTCTCGCCATAAACTATTTCTGAGGCTGGTTCACAGCACCTCAGTTGGGCAGCTAAAGCTGTCCAGAGGATGAGGTGGGTTGGGTCAGGGCAGGATGATGGCAGTAGAGCTGGGAGAGTGGAGGTGGCTGCTCCTGCTGCTTCTGGATGGATGAAAGGCAGGGGGGCAGGCAGAGAGAGCTGCCAGTGCAGGGGATACCCCAGCCCACACTCCCCAGCCAGCAGCAGCACAGACCCTGCAGCTGCAGGCTGGGGGCTTCTCACCAACTGAGCACCCATTGCTGAGGCCTCTGTGTGCCACTGTGCCAACCTCCCCATTGACAAGGGAGCACTAGTGATGAGATCCCATGTGTTTTTGTTTGTGCTGAGGTAATTGCCAGCAAACACTGTAGCTTGATAAGCAAAACATTGGCAAGATGCAATTTCTAAAGCATCTTTAGCTAAATTTGTAGCGGTTGTCTCCAATTTGCAGTTCTGTTTGTGTCTGTGAAGAAGACACACACTTTCTCAGCTCCTTTCTCATGTTCCCACTTGCCTTGCACAGCCATGGAGGCACAAGGAGGATTCCCCTTGCTTTATGCAGCTTGGCTTTGACTGAATAGCTTCCAGTTACCTTGAAACCTAATCTTCTTTTGAACTCTTTTTAAGTCAGTTGCATTCTTGGAAGGAGATGAGCCTGCGAACTTGTATCATCTGATGAGAGAGATAACAGCCCTGCAGAACCTACGCCCAGTGGCAGGCACAAGCCAGAAAACATCTGCACCTGCTCACATGGAAAAAGCACGCGGGTATTAGAGGAGGCGATTTGCCTTTCATGAGTGTGGGGATGTTTATTCCATTGAGAAAGCTTCTCTGAGGTGTCCTGGCTGCCTGTTTTGGGACAGCTGCCCATTGGTCCTATGGGAGCTCTGGGACATGATGCAAGACAAAATGGTGCTGAAAGTCTCTGGATGAAGATAATAATTTTTTTTGGTGGGGCTGGTCAGGTGCTGTCCTTTGCAGCTGGTAAAGAGGGCTTCTGGGAAGGAGCTGAAAACCTTGCCATCCTTAGATCCTTAACTCCCAAGTTCTGCTCTTCTTCTTGCCCTCAGCGCTTTGGCAACAAGATGTTCTAAAAATTTAGGTCTGTCTTCCTTGTCAGTCTTGTTTCCAGTGGCAGCAGCTGCCCATGTCCATCAGAGATCATAAAACAACCCCAAAGAGCACATCATTCCTGAAGATCACATGGTGGTAACCCCCAGTTCTAGAGGGGTATATAGAGCTCTTCCCATTGTCCCTACAGCCCAGGATTTGGGTTAGGGCATGACTTATGGGTAGTCTGTCAGGTTTCCTTCACTGATGTACATCCTTATAGTATCCAAGTGTCTCTGACAAGTGTCTGAGCTCCCAGCTGCAGATCCAAGGGTTTGGTGCTCAGCTTTTCTCCTCCCCACGGAGCAGCCTCGCTCTGCTGTTGGCTTTGTGTCAGCAAAGTTCTTGCCACTAAGAGATGAACCCAAACTAGCAAGGAGAGATGGGGACTACTTGAGAGACACAACCAGATCTGCTTGCTGTCACCCCTCCCTCCACCCAAACTGGCCATGATTCAGTGGTGGCCACCCGCTTTGTTGTCTGCCATGGAGCAGAGGAGCATCAAAAGAGAGGAGGGCTGGAGAGAGCGACAAAAGCCACTGAATGCAACATCAGGGCTGGATGCTGAGCATGAAGCAACCAACCCACCCAAGGGCAAAGATCTGGGCCCTCAGGACTCCTGCGGGGAGCTGGGGTGATGCCACCTTTCTCATGTGCCTTTTGTGCTCCTCCATGGCTTCTTGGATCCCCAGCTTCAAACACAGCTGCTTATCTCCCTGCATTACTCAGTGCTTCCCTACGTGTGCTCTAATGCATCTTCAAAGCGCTGCGCTCGCCGCACTGAACAGACCGGTTGATTCAATTAAAGAGACTTCTAATCAACAATGGTAGTGACTGCGAGGGGTGGGGAGATGATTTGGGGCAGCTGGGAATAAAATTGGCCTAAAAATTGCTCATTGTCAGAGCCATCCAAGGTGATACCTGTAACAATTCAGAAGCCTTCTGTAAAGGTCTCACCCTCACAGGAGCAGAGGAGCCTCTGCAAGAGCAGACGTGTACTAATGGGTTTTCCTTTTTTAGTAGTGTTATTCCCAGTGGGATATTAAAGAGCTCCCCCAGAGCATCTGGGCAAACAGCTAATTCCCCCGAAACCCAGGGCGGTTCATCAGCCCCAATACATTGGCTCTGAGTTGTTCTCAACCCTCTGAATGCCAGATGCGGGTTTCAAATCGTAACAGTGAGGGCAAACAAGAGGAAACAACCAGCCCTAGCCATTTTCCCTCTCGGAATTCCTTTGTTAATTAAAAAAAGGGGAAAAAAGTGGTGAAAATCTAAATTCTGGTTCCAGAGGGTGTGGGCAAAGCCTCAGCTGGAGCAAAACTGGGCTCTTGAAAAAAAAGCAGGCTCTTGGTCTGGAGAACCCCGTGGCTATTGGAGGAGCTTTTTCCTTTGCACATTACCTTTTTTGAGTCACGGCATTGCTGTTTATTTTCACCTTGCTCTCAGCCACGGTGGGATGACATCAGAGCCCCCCCCCCCCCAATGACTGGAGAGGAGCCTCTTTGCCAAGCACCCCAACTGGAACCCTCCCAGTGGGCGCCGGTCACATGAAGGGTTTTGGGGCTATGGGAAAGGAGGCGAGTGGGAGTGGGGCCGCGGGCTGCCAGAACAGTTCATGGGGCCCACAGCCCGCTGCTGCCCACATCTGAGGAGCTGCTGGGAAGGCGAGCGGGAAGGAGGGAGCCGCGGAGCAGATGCTTTGCTCCGCTGGGCCGTCTCCAGCCTGCAGGCCCGCGGGAAGGCGCGCCCGCACCAACGCTCCCGGCGCTTCTCTTTGATAGGTGCTGTGGAGGAGATCGTGGATTGAGAGAGAAAGAGAGAGAGAGAGAGAGATCCAGTCCGGGAAGTCGTGTCTATCTTTGTTCTCCTCCTACCTGATTGCGGGATGACTCATCCCCTTCAAACCAGCGAGGCTATTTCTGACACGAGGTGCTACTTGGCGTGAGTAAAGATGGAAAAGCCTGCCCCATAACTTGGATGATAAAAAGGATAATAATTATGCTTTATATAGCAGACTTACAAATAATGGCTTGCTTCTTTGGCTGTTCAAGACCACACACGCT
>VZTZ01014656.1:86085-218519 GCA_013400955.1 Drymodes brunneopygia
TTTTTTTAAAGGGGGAGAGGTGTGGGGGGTTAATTTGGGACTTTTTTAGCTGGAACGGGAGATCTGTGTGGTCCCGTAGGCTCCTGTATAATAATTCTTTTAGCTTAATATCTTTTGATCTCCCCTAAGTTATTCATCAGCCCCGAATAACACACTGCTTGACAGTCAGAACTTTTGATTGGTGAAACGGTGCTTCGTTTCACCTTCAAACAAAAGCAGGCTCGATGCTGTGCCTCCCCAGGAACCCATGGGCAGGTGTCAGGTACCTCAGGAGAAATGGGATACCACTTGGAGACAGGAAGGAACAGGAGGAAGAAAAAGGAGTGAGGTCGACAAAGAAAGTTATAAAGGAACAAAAAGAAAAAGCTGTCCAAATATAGATGAGAGGCAACGGAAAGATAAAAACCAGTAAAAAATTTGGGGTCTTTTTACCTGTTTAAGTAAAAAATAAAAGGGAAAATAAGGGCTGAAATGAGGTACAGGTAAAGGAAGTTAGTTCAAGTCATCCTGAGGAATCCAGTGAATCTCTGTTTCAAGCCCCACAAGCACAGAGAAAAGAAAGTCTGGAGGATAAAGTGGTCAAGGCTGAGGAAATGAGTTGAGATGCTCAAGTCCAGGGAACCTCACTGTCTCATCCTGCAAAAGCTGTCAGGTTGGGGAAGGCACAAGTAAAGAACACCTCCAATTGAAGAACAGCCCAGGCTCCCTATATTTGGCAAGGGAGGGAAGTGGTCTGCCCAACTGCTCCCCTCTGACCTGGGATCAACAGCGTGGAGAGTGCCAGAACATCTCTCAAACACCAGGAGGGACAGTGCATTTTCACAGTGTAAAGGTTTTGAGACTTGAAAATTGCTGCAAGACCTTGGAGTGGCACACAGGGCATGTCAAGTTCCTCTGGAGATGGCTGGGAGCAAGGAAGCAGTGCCCTGTGTGAGAAACATCAGCTGAAGGGAAGGGAGATCACTGATGGAGCTCCCTAAGGATCAGTGCTGGAAATCATCTCACATCTTCCCCACTGACTTTCAGTACAAAAAGCAGCAGCATGTTGATAAATCAGCTGATCTCAAAAAATGGGGGAGGAAGGAAAGGCATAACCAGTCTGGAAAAATACATGAATAACAGTCCAAAAAATGTCTCACTCCAACAACAGGGACACCAGAAATGGGGTGGCATTGAACAGCACAGAAGATAAGCTGACACACTGAGGGTGGCATTCATCTGACCTTGTATTGGCCATCTGAAAATAGTCCAAACCACTCTGTAATCAGAGAGAAGAGCAGGTCCAAAAATCAAGTTTTCCAGAAGAAAGCTGCAATAATAACTGTCATCACACACACACAATGCATAAGAACATTTTGTAAACCAGTACAGAAGGAAAAAACTGACATTTGCTCTCAAATTTTGTTTTCCTCACGGAGAGGCACAGACGATGCAAGACAGGGCACATGGCAGGGTGCAATCACAGTGACATGGAGCTCCAAGGACATTGCCAGCATCTTCTTGGTAACATCTTCTTGGGAAAAGATGGTCACACAGCAGTGCTGGCCAGCACTGGGACATGGAAGTGTGGGACACCACAGCAGTACAGCCAGGAGCTGGCTACCCCCAGCTTGGGGTTGGATGCTGGCACATCCTCAGCTCGTGGCATGGGATTTTGAGTTTCATCATTGAGCCTAGTTGGGACAGAGTGGTGATAATTCATCCTCAGGCCTCCTACCATTGCTGCTGAAATGTCTGAGGAGCATTTATCCCTTGGCAATTCTGGAACATGGAAGGACTCTTTCAAGGACTTTGCACCTCATGTAATACTGTTGTTTCTATTTCATCCATACCAGCCAGGATTTCAACTGAAGCCAGGATTAATAGCCAAAGGATGACATTTCCACCCCTTTCCACCCAGGTGCCCATGTTTATCCTGTGGGGTACAAAAAGATCAAAAGAAAATGAAATGAAGCCCATCTCAAGGCATCTGAAACAAGGTCACCTTGGCTCTGACCTGCAGGACCTGCTGCTGCCAGGCTGGAGATACCCTCTTGTAAGAGCAGAGGTGTTGGGAGAGACCTCTGTGGTTTGGTGTCCACCACATGCATCTGTCCATGCTGAGACCTGTCTCCAGTGAGAGTCTTGGGCTCACAGCAGCAAACAGCAAGCAATTTCTGATCTCTGGGAAGCAAAGGAGTAGAAGCAGAAGTCAGAAATACCATCCCAGTGAACTGTGGCAGCTGTTGGCCAGCTACCCAAATCAGAGTTTTTCTCTCCAGGTTTTAACTCCATCCTTGCAGCACAGCAGACAGGTCAAAGCCTGCTTTGAAGCGAAACCAGGGCTGTAACCCATATGCCCAGGCAGGCACAGGGCCAGGTTCACACCGTGCATTAGCCCTGGCTCTCAGGGCTTGTGTGTGGACAGTCTGGGCCAAGGCTTTGGTGGAAGACTCAAAGCTGCGTGGGAAGCTCCTCAGGAAAGGGGCCAGCAGTGTGAAAGCTGCCATGGAGCCAGGTGGCAAATGCTGGTGAGTGAACTGACCAGCACAAAAGTGCTCCAGCACTGCTGGGCAGGAACCAGATCCTGCACAGAGACCCACTCCAGCCCAAGCCTTGTGCTGCTCCCCCTGGTTGTGGATCTCTGGCAACACCAACCCACACTGGTACTGGGACAAACCCAGCAGTAGGCAAGACACTCAGAGCATCCAGTGCCAGCAAGAGCAGGGGAAGGCAGAAAGGCCTGCCCCTGTTGGGACTTTGCAAATCAGGCCCATCCCAGGGCTACTCATGGGGGTATGAAAGCGCTGGGAGGGGGAAGGCAGAAAGGCAGAACTGCTGAGGTGAGTCTGAGTCCAGCTTTTCTGCAAGGTTATTGGTATTAATACGTTAGTTTGGGCTGGAAAATTAAATATAAAGAGCAAAGCATGGTATTTAGGCATGAATTAAAGAAAGAAATAGTAAATAGCTGGCAAGAATGTAGTCAGGAACAAGATGGTTGCTATGAGAAATTACAAAGACAGTGGAAGGCAGGAAAGAGCTGTGAGTCTGAGTGGCAGAAGCAGAGATGCAAAGCAAGTCCAGGCTGAGCTGGCATGCTGGCAAATGTGTTTGTGCCCTTCAAACATAATGAGATACAGCCAGGATCCTGTGCTGGTTCTTCAGGGGGAACCTAGGGGTGGTGTTGGGGTGTGGGGGCTTGAACTGGGGGTTTCCTGCACTTGTAAGGATTGAAGATAAACTGAGAAATGGGCTCAGTGTAAAGGACAGTCCTGGCCCAGCATCCCTGAGACTCTGCTCTGAAAAGAATTTGCCCCCTATGGGGGAAATTGAAGCTATGGCCAAAATCTGCCCCTCTTGCCACCAACAGGGACTAGAGGAAAGTAATTTTAAACTCAGCTGAGAAGCAGATTCTTTGTCTAAAAATCTGTTGCCTTAAAGACAGTTGTTGAGATGTACTTCAGTATCCACCCTCTCCAGCCCCCAGCTGCTGCTCCAGTCTCCCATGGATACACAAACCAGCCCTTGAGGATGTCTCAGACACCCCAGCACCTCTCAAATGGCCTCAGATGCCATGTGTGTTTAACAAAAATCAGTCCTCAGAGTTGCTTAGAGGTGCTGGAGAGAGCTCATATGGCCCAGATAACTCTGTTATAGCCACACCCCCAAATTTAGGGATTTATGCCTCAGTTCTGAGTCCAAACAAAGCTCCAGCTGGGGAATCTTTTTCCTGCTCATTGCTGAGTTGCAAGTTGCTCAGCCATAACGGTGGCTGCTGGCAATTGGCTCTTGCACAAACATAATACAAGGCTCTTAAGCAAAGCAAAATTCATATATGCAGCCCTGACAAATCCTCATGAGACACCAACGGAGCCAATGGGTCAGACAGGTCGCATTTCCATACGGCGCAAATCAGCTTTGCTACATCCAAATGAAGGCAGTCACATCAATTTACTCCTGCTGGAGAAGTGGGCCCAAGAAACTTGATGGGAAAGCTATTTCATCTGTCATGCCTTCACTTGGGAGAGCAGGTCGTGAGGCCGTTTACTGAGTGCAGTGCTCAGATGCAATAGGATAAGGCACTTCCATGCCTGGGAGAGACACCTGTCCAGAGAGATTTTAATAATGACTGCCTTGCAGAAGGGTCGTACTGCTGGGCAGCAAATGTCCTCGTTCAGCCTGTGAAGAAGAGCTGCATTTAACCCCGGTGCACCACTTTTCCTGTTAAACCAGACTCCTAGGAAGGACTAATGCGGAAGAAGATGCAATCAAGGCAAGCCGGTGGAAAGATAACCCATCAATTACCCAGCGGCTTGGGATATTCCTTCAAAGGCCCATTCAATTAGACACCTGATTTGCATGTCTTTCCCATTTGCTCTAGGTACTCATTAGGGGCATTTAAATACAACCCTGACTGCAGCGCCACAAAGCCTTGGGTGGATGCTTTTGAGAACCTCATTTTAGTTTATCAGAGTTGTCAGAAGTTGCAATTACTGCAGAGCAAGAAACAAAGTGCTTTATCACCCCCTTGAATCTGCTGGGATTTACACCCCTCTTGCAAAAATAAGTGTCTTTGCAGTCTTTAAAGATCCCAAAGATCAAGATCTCTTAAGCCTCACCAGAAGGACAATCACAGTGGCCCCCCAACACTGGACTGATGTGCAGCTCAGCTCAACATTGCCCTTTCCCCCTCTTTTTAACAGATTTATGCCCAAGTAATTGTTTGCCATCCTGGTCCATGACTGCTCATAGCATGGTTCAGATTAAGTCAGGTCCAGCTGCTCTCCCTTCAGAAAGAGACCAGGGCTGGCTCCTGGCTGCCCTTGGCTGCAGTATCTTGGTTTCTCAGCATGGAGAGGGGACCGCCCTGCTGTCCCCACGCGACAGGTCTGTCCTGTCCTCCCGTCCTCCCTCCCTGACCTTTGCTGCTCTGTCCAAGCCTTGTGCTCTCCATCCCAGTGTTTTTGGGCTGAGCTGCTATTTCAACATCCTCTGAGCTGAATTAGGATAGGAGTGATGTGTGGACCCCCATCCAGCTGTGGCCAGGTGCTCATCTGAGAGTTTGGATTCTTGGATAAGGCAGCACAACCCTGCCAAGCTTGGCCCATGGCTGAGATATCCACACTGTCCCTATCCCATGTGGGCACTGGTCTCTAATGAGCACAAATCTACCTGAAAACTGCTCAGGAGTTTATTTTAGTATAGGATGTAGGAACTAAACATCTTCAAGTCTGCCTTCCCCCTAAAAATTTGCCTGAAGTTGGCCCAAAGTTTCGAAGATTGCTATGAAAGGAGACAGTTGAGCGCTGATAGATCCTTGAGGAAAACAGATTTGAAAAAAAAAATCAAAACCACCCCTCCCTTTCTCCTCCCCCCCACTTTGGCAGAGCAACACAAGCAGCCGTGGTGTAGACACAGCTGCACCCGCACCAAGGGCTTTGGTCAGTGCAGTGTGGTATCGTGGGAGGCAGCCCACTGAACACGCTCTGGCAGGAGAAATCCTTCCAGCTTTGGCCCAGCCTCGGCCAATATTTGTCCTGTTTGCACAGAGCCAGCCTCAGGGGTGACGAGGATCCCACATGTGTGCCAGGCCAGCAGACCTGGCCCAGGCACATGGGCTGCACACAGCAGTACCCCATCCCTGGCAGGGCAGGATGGGTGCTGGAAGAAGTGTAAGAGGAAAACCAGGGGTGGCCCCCAAACCCCATCCAGCCTGGCCCCACCAAACCCTTTGTGCTTTTATGCCTTGTACACCAGCACCCCAAATACAAGCAAGAAAGCAGACAGTGTTTTAAAAGAAGAAAACCATGTTAGCCTTATCCCAGCCTTTGATTTCTGCTTGGATGTTCTTGTACAAGGTATAAAGGTAGTGTCTCTAATGAGATTACATATTATAGTCAGTCAGGAGCTGTTAAAAGGCTGTTTCTAATGGGATTAAAATGTATAGCACCCAGTTATAGCCGTAATTGCATTACACCCCTAAGGAGAGCCTGTAGTGTAAACTGAAGGCAGGTCAGGGATGCAGCACACGCTGCTTCACTTCAGTATCTCCTGAGCTGCTTCCCTGTTTTTCCTTTTTTCCCCTGTCTTGGATGAAGAACAAAGAGGGAGAAGATTTAGCAGAGTGTCAGGAAGTGACTGGAGGCTAATCCCTCTGCTGACACTCCCCAGCACCAGGGGGAAGTAACTGAGATCAGCCAAATTGGCATATCAAAAGCCTTCTAATTATGTCACTGGTGGTTTAAGCCAATTCCTAACATTCTTATTCATGGAGTTTCCAGCACAAGAAAACCTTTCTTAATCTGAGCTGCTGTTGAGCAGAACTTAATGTCATGGATGGGTTTCTCTTTGTTGGTGCTGGGGATGCCAGGATGGCTCCCTGCTCACAGGCAGCAGCCCTGTGTGATGGAAGGACATGGCAGCGCATCTCCCAGTTCCTTCTGTGCAGCAAAATTTGGTGAGCATAGATGTATCACCCAAAAAATAAAATCAAATCCCTCCCCCCCATGCACTTGCACTTTGGTTGTGGAGAGTTGCAGTGGGTGCAGACCAATTTTTCCAAGAAATGATGGTGTGACAGGAGAGACTCTTCTTTCCCTGCATGTCCACCCAAGGTTGTGCAACAGCCTCCCTATCACCAAATCCCACCACGCATTCACCTTCTGGTGTTAAACCCAGCAGGGTCAACACTGAAGCAGCTTAGCTCCATCTCAAAATCTGGGTCTTAAAAACGCCCCTGAGCAACTCCCTGCCCATGTTTGCATTCCTTGCTGCCACCCCAGTGCTATCAATGGTGAGGGTCCGTGCTGGACTGCACGTGGGATGTGCCCACAGCCTTGGCAGTGAGGATGAGCCAAGGACCCAGGGCATCCTGGCAGTCGGTGTCTGTCCTACCTGTTTGGCCACACACCTCCCTTTAAACAGGGACAGCCAGCTGGTTTGAAGGGTGTGAGTTTAAAGCAGTAATAATACTCGGTCCGTAGGTAGCACTTTTCATCTGCAGCTTCAAATCTCTTGACAAATATTGCTCGCAGTAGCAGAGATCTGAAAAGAACAAAGGAATTGGGTCTGTGCCCATCTTGCTCCTTTGTAATATGCAAAGAGGGCCAGAAATCGCTTTGTTCATGTTAGATTTTATTTATTTTCTTTTCTAATGCATTAGAAATGCAGATCCTTATAGCTCAAGAGAAAACAGTACATCCATATCATGGAGCAGATACTGAGCAGGTGACACTCAAGCAAACAGGGAAGTGATTTGTTCTCAAGCTACTTAAATCACCAGCTTTTGTACTTTTCTCTTGTTATTGTTGTTACAACTCAAGAGCCTGCAAAACACTTGGGAGCAAAGAGACTTCTGGTAAGATCTTGACATGGCACTGTCACCACTCAGTGGAGATGAGATGCTCCAGCTCTGTCTGAGATATTGGAGCTGCAGTGTCCAGCAGTTCCTGAGCCACAAATGGGCTGTGCAGGGTATCCAGCACAGGGACACCAGGCCTTTGAAAAGCTTTTTCCTTTACCTTTGCAAAGCTGGGGTTTGAATCTGTGTGTGAAAGTAGCTCACAGACAGTTCAAGTTTATTTTAGTGGAAAGCACCTTTTTTAATGATGCAGTAAAGCATCAGCCTGTGCAGGACCAGCACTCAGCACTTCCAGCTCTTTGAATGGTACCTGCCCTCACCAGCAGGCACTCCTGCCTGCAAAGCCACCCTCCTTTAACCCTTCTGAGACTAACCCCTGGGAAACACCTCTCCCTGTCTCAGGCATCCCTGGCACCATGTGGGACCACCAGTGCAGCTGGGGAAGAGGGGATAATTCATGCAGCAACAGCCTGTTGGGCCCATGTGTGGCCAGCCAGGGTGCCCAGCAGACCCAGGGATGTGGGCACTCCCTGGGCCTCAAATGGGAAGGCAAAACTCTCCCAGCCCACGCAAGGCAGGGCAAAAGCCTGGCACCCTCTCACTGCCCCGCAGCGCTCGATCAAAGGGGCTCAGCCCAGGGGAACGTGCGGAGCACAGCGTGTCCCGAGGTGGCTCTTGGGGAGCTGGGAGTGACACGGGGGTGCTGACCATCAGCAGGGCCATCAGTTGGGCTAAGAGGGGCCCTGAGGACACTGGGCAGTGGGAGCAGGGATGGAGAGGGGATTGGTTGCAATGGTCCTGGGGAGACAGCAGTGAGGACAGAGATCTGAAGCCACCAGGGAGGTGGCCAGGCCATGGAGCTGGCACTGGTTTTTAGCAGAGGACACTGGATCACGGCTCAACCACATCTAATTTTTTTTCCAATTAACACTGTCTCCTTTTCTAACCTAGGAGCTTGAGATGGATATGGGATAAGTGAATAACATATTCCCTCTTACATGGCACAACTGGCAAGAGAAGGGGATATAAGGTCCTGGTTGTCCCAAATCCCATCAGTGCTTCACTGCAGGGATGTTACATCCAGGAGCAGGGCTGGTGACACTGGAGACATGTGGAGCCCTTTCCCAAGCACCTTGTGGCTATTAGAGCAAGACAGGGGTGGTAGAGGGAAACAGGCTCCAGAAGCAGGATGCAGACACCTGGATGTTGAGCACTGAGCTGCAGTGTCGCATTCATCCCTCCATTAGTCTGCCTGACCCCCTGGGTCAGCTGGCAGAGAGGACACCCTGTTCCTGCTCCGAGTCCCTCCCTCCTCAGCCAGAGCCCTGCACTAGGGCTCAAGCTGAAGATGCTGGGAGCAGGGGACTCATTTCCATCCCTTTCCCCTGGGTAAGCTGGAGCAGAAAGGAGCCACGCTGGCTCCCGAGAGCCGGCTCCCTTGAGATGCTGATGGGCAGAGCCGGGAGCCCGGCCAGGGGCTGCGTGTGCCAGATGCACAATCCATCCCCTACCCTGGGCTCTGTGTCTGACTCGCCTCCCCCAGCTACAGCATCACCTGCCTGTTTATACGGGAGATTTGAAAGCTGTTACCTCCAACTCTTTTTATACCTTGGTCTCATCTAGATACTGTTAATGATATTTACTTTCAAGACGCTCACCTTAGATTGGCTTTTCAACATCTAAATTAAGCGTTCCATCCCAGTCTTTGATATCATGACGGCACTTCAGCTACCTTTGATCATATCTACTAAGTATTCTCATTAGTAATCAACATTACTTACTTAAAATAAACACATGTTTTCTTGAAGCTTTGTGGTTACGCTTAATCAGCCGCAAAAATTCCCCTTAAGAGGGTTTGTATCATTCAAGGGCATTTGCGTCCATAACCCTAAACAACAACCGTAAATAGCTGTTGTTTTCCCTGCGCTCTCCAAAATGCCGTCTGCCGAGATCTGACTTTCCAGTGAAAGGATTTGATATCTGTAACATCCCCCCCCCGACCAAACCGCTGTTCGATACTGCCGTATAAACTGAATCGCGGGCAGAATCGCTGCCGGCAAACTCCGCCTCTCCCATCCCGGGCCGCCGGCTTCGGCAGAGGGCAGGAAACGGCTGCCGTGGTCCTGAGCCTGACCCCTGACTTCCCAGCAGTGGCGAAACCGCCCGAGTCGCGGCAGGAGATAACTGGTGGTGCTTTGGATGGGTCCCGCTGGCTCTGCACAGTGCCCGCGCCCTCAGACCGCGCCGTGGCCTTCAGAGAGTGCGGGCCCTTACTGCAAAGGTCCCTCTGACAGGCAGAAAATGGTGAGAAGCTTAAATGTTTTGGGTAGGGTGTGTGACTCAGCTGCTCTTGCTGCACCCTGGGCACATAAACCCTGCCTGGCTCAGGGTCCTGCATCGACACTTCACGTTGCTAATGAGCAGCCCTGACTCACCCCTGCCTGCACTTGAGGAAGCTCCCAGGAGAGGTGAAGAGCTGCCTCCCTCCTTCTCCCAGCTCTGAATGTGTCGCCGTGTCCCCTTCCACCTCCTTTCTCTTGTTCCCACCCTGTTTCTCACCTCCTCCCTTGGGAACCCCATTCTGGTGTCCTACACCTTGGGGTGGCCCCAGATTGCCCCAATCCATCAGCAGCCGCTCATGGTGAGGGATGGCAGAGAAGGCAGGTGTGGTGATGATGGACTCCCACCAGGATTTCTCCATCCCACCTGTCTCCAATGGGAGAGGACCACGCTGCCTCCCTGCCTGACAGGCATGGAGGGATTAGGAACACAAACCCCCCTGCTGGGGGGTGATTTTGCAGGGTCTAAATCTTTCCTGCTGCTGATAACACTTCCTCCGGCTTCACCCCATCCCCTTCACCCTTTGATGTCAACTGGAGGCACCAGGTCTAAAACAGCCACTGCTGTTCATTAGACCTAATTAGTCCCTAATGCCCTCTTAAATCCCATTTTGAAAGGGGGCCGTTCAGCACATCCAGGGCTGAGACAGCCCTGGCTGAAGGCAAAGTTAAGGGGTCTGTGATCAAAAGGAGGGAGAGTGCTCACCAGGTAATTCAAGATGGAGGGATTTGTGGGCTGCTACCAGCTCTCACAGCACCAGCTCACACAGACTGGGCAAGCAGCATCCCTCACAGCTGGGAGTACCCCAAACCCATGGATTCTTCTCCATGGAGGAATCTCCAGTGTTTGGGACCACTTGTGTCTCCACTGAGATGCTGTTTCTGACAGGGGCAGGCATCAAAGGCAAGGTGAGGAAGAGGAAAGGGTCTGAAGGCTTGGGCAGTACAAGAATAGTGCCTCTGGTCTGACTCTCAGTGGCAATGTTTTTCCAACCAGATGTATTTTTAGAAATGTGTTGAATCAACTTTGTTGAATCAACACCTCTTGGGGGCCATCCCTAGGCTGGGGAAAGGAGAGCATCTCCCCCTTCATCCAACTCATCTCCCATGAATGCAAGAGGTATGAACACAAGCCAGGGCTGAGTGATTAGGGCTTTGATTTCGAAAGACTCAATTGGTATGAAATCCTGTTTATCCCATGCTCCAGTGCCACTCAACTCCACTTCTCCTTGCCACTCCATCCCCACCCCACCTCCTTTGTGAAGCTCAAGAGCTGGAAATGGGATATTCCCCAGCCTGGGCCTTTGCCTGAGCCACACGACCAACCTCCCGCCTTTAGGTCCAACTTTCTCTAGAAACCAGGCCCACGTCCAAATTAATTTTCTGTATGTGTTGTTGGAGTGATTAGATCTGCAAATCAACATAGCCACAAACTGAATAATGCACCAGCGCCGAGCGCTGTCGGGGCAAAGCCCCAAGTTCCTCGTCAAGTTCAGTCCTGCAGAGCCTGTAACTAATGATTTTTCTCACTTGGCCAGGAGTCAGAGCTCTGTCTCTCACATGCACACACAAACATTGTACGTGTGCCTTGTTAGCATAGCACGATCTGCAGATAAAGGGAGGGAGGGAGAGCAGAGCACTGGCCCTGGACACTCGTGTGACACCTCACCCTCAGATGAGCTGCTGGAACCAGGGGAAATGGCAGGATGTTGGGACAAGCATCCCATCACCCAGCTCCAGTCACGTTGTGCCACGTGCCCTTCTCCCTCACTGGGATAGTCTGCGGGTCTCCTTTTTGTTGTGTTCTTGAGAGCTGGCCCAAAGTCCTCAGATATCAATGAAAGCCAAGGATGAGGTCAGTGGTCTGGCAGGTCCCACATCTGGACACCGCACCCCTGGCCACATGGTCATGGATATAGAAGGTGATGGTAGCTCCCAGAAACTCCCCCAGTGTCACCTGTTTGAATCCAGGAAGCAGAAACTTGCAAGAGAACCAGCTACAAGATATCTTCTACACGCACAGGCTGGACCCTAGGGTTTCTTTTTTGGACCCTGATAATGTCCCCGCCTGACAAATTATGGTTTCCATCCACATTTACATCCTTCTCCAAGCCACAGGCTCACCACTGGGCCCACAGCCTTCCAGTGCAGAGCTGTAGGCCCATTTGGGACCCACCAGGTGTCCTGGTGGCACTCAGGGTTGCCCTGCAGTGGGGCAGGCAGCACACAGCTCTGGGCTCTCTGCCTCTTGCAGTGAAGGGTCTGCACCCACAAGCTCTCCAGCAGCCTGCTGGGAGGGAGGCAGTGATCCTTGACTAAAGGAAGGGAGGATGCTCATCTCCTAAGTTACCTTCTAGGAAACACCTCTAGCACCTTTTAGCCACCTAAAACATCTACTGTCCACAGCAAGAGACAGGATGCCCCAGAGGCCCATCCTGCTCCACCTTTGGAGACGTGTCTAGGGCACGTAGGCTGAGCTGCCCTGGGGGTATTTCTCTCCACTCTCTAGTGAAGGAGCCCAGAGCCAAGTGAGACCGGGGTGACATTTGCATCACTCGACAGTCAGTCTCTGCAGCACTGACTTGGAGCACAGCAGGTACCTCTGCTCCCTTTGTAGTCACCAAAGGGCCTCTGGAGGTAAAATTCACCCGGCCTGCTTGCAACTGCTTCAAGACAAGAGGAACTGCACCCTCAGTTCCCCTGACTGTGCAGATTAAATCTCCATCAACCATGAAAAGAACAGAGCAAGACCTCTGGGCCTTTTACCTGTCTGCATTTAGTGATAGTTCCCACCCCTGGTGACTGAAGATGGACCAGATAAGGATTTGCATCAGTGGAGAATAAGCCAGGGTAGGTGAGGCCCCCATGGCTGGAACAAGGACAAAGATCAGCAAAATGGGCTTCTGGGTGAAGAAATTGATCTGCCCCACAGAGATGTCCCAGCTTGGATGGGATCTGTGAGGGTGACAGCTCAGGGCAGAGAGGACCCCGTGGCAAATGCCAGCTCCCAGGACAGAGTGGGTGTTTAGTCCCACCTAAAGCCAACCTGTGAGGTGAGTGGCATCCCCTGGGCTCTCAGCACTGCCATGCAGTCACAGAGAGACAGAGGGACAGACCATCTCTGGCTTTAGCTTGACCAAACTGCACCAACCCAAGCCACCTTCCTGGTGCCAGCCCAAGGGAGATGTCATTTGTCAGGACTATCATAACATTTGCTGGAGAAGCACCTTTGTGAGCAGCCTGGTCTCCCAGCCTGACATCCCTGTGTTTCAGATACATGACATTTAATGTAAAGCAGAGCAGAAAACCTTCCCTTACAGTGCTGAACAGGATGATTTTGTGCTCCGCTACAGCTTTAGCTGTGATCTCCAGTTGTTGTACCCTCTCCATTACCCCATTCATTCAATTTCCTTATGATGACAAAATTATAATAAAATGATCATTTTTCCATGTTATTTACTCTTGGTTGTCAGTCAGGTGTAATAACGGTAGAGGAGGTTATTCTTTATATTGCACATCCTAAACAGCCTGGGATATCCTAATCTGACACCAGCAGGAGCAGCTGTATCTCCATCAATCTTCTTTCCCCATCCCATGACTGAAAAGGAGACCTGCAGTGCTGCTGTTTCTACTGTAGCACTTCTAAACACACTCCTGCAAGGTTCTTTCAAAGGATTTTACCTTAGCATTAGCCCTGAGAAAGGAAGTTACATGCTTAACCCAAAACCATCTGTCCTCTGCTCTATCCATACATCCCTTTCCACCTTCTTTGTGACCATGCAGTGGCACTGGCTTGGTCCCAGCTGAGTCAGAAAAGATTGTTTCTACAAGGCTGGGATCCTGGGGGGCTCCAAACCTGACCCATACAATGTGCCAAGGTGCCAGGTGATGGGAGAGGAGCAGCACCACCCTGAGGTGGATCTCCAGAGTTCGACCTCGCTCACAGCAGCAGAAAGGGAAAGGAGTCCTGCAGGTGTAGCTTGTACCAGCTTGCCAGGCCAGGATCAGTGTGAAGGAATGCACCCAGGGTACAACTGCACAGCTTTACCTTGGGGCCTCTGCCATTCACACCATCGCCCCAGCTCACACCCCAGCCAGGTGTTGCCACACAGCAAAGGTTTTGGGTGAAGTCACCCCGGGAGAGGAGCAGCCTGGAGGCCTTTTGCTCCATCCTGGCTGTGCACTGCACACACGGCCACAGGAGGGACACCCTGGGCTACCCAGGTAACCACCCAGCAGAGACCATCTACCCCTTCCATGAGCATCCATCCGCCACCGTTCTGCTGCAGGAACTTGCTGGGGACCTTCTCTTTCCATGGTTTCCTCTGAAAAGCAAAGTTGTAGAGATGGCCAGACAGAAGCAGGACATCCAGGAGCTCGGGAAGGGCATGGCTTGCACCCACTGCTCAGTTTGAGTGCCTTCAGAGACAATAGGTCAAAATCCATGTCCTGCAGGCAGAAGTCTTGTACAGACATCTCCTTTCTGCAGGAGACAGGGAGGGACAGTCACCCCTGGCGGTCCACATCTCCTCTTGGGTGACATCTAAGCAGTGTCGGGGATGTGCCCAGGGGGTCCCAGTGTGCACCAGGACACGGTATAAGGGTGGTGGTCCCCAGCTGGATCGTAACACAAGGGGCTCAGTGTGGGAGATGTTGCCCCGGGCCGGTCTCTGCCGCCCACTCGCAGAGCATCTCCCGGTACCCCACCGCGCAGCTTCTCCTCTCGATGCCTTTGCTCCGCAGCGAGATCAAAAGGCATCCAACCCACTGATCGCTGGGTTTTGTGTCGAAAGGCTCCCTGATTACCTCACCATTAGCTGCGCCCATTAAACAAAATCCTAAAGGTTTTACACAAAGCTGAGGTTTCAGATGAGAGGGCGAAGGAATGACTCAGTGCCTTTAAACGCCAAAGTCTTCTCCTCCGTCCTGTTTGTACAGCACCTAGCACGAGGGGTCCAGGTGCATGCCTAGGGCTCTGAAACACCGCCACAATTAACTAATAAGGGTAATAGCAGCTGTACTCCCACCAGCACGGTTTCGTTTTATTATTTAAATATTCAGTTGCGCTGGGTAGCACCTCTCGGAGATGAAGTTTAATTCAGTGAGGTGGAGAATGACCCCTGGCTGGCCACTGCTGCAGCACAGGCACAGCCGGGAGCCATAGGAGCAGCCCTGGTGCTGGTGAAATTAAGGATGGGGCAGAAGGCAGCAGCCCCAGGGTCCTGCGGCCCCTGGAATGCTGGGGCACAGCTGGACAAGGGGGTTTTCAGTTGATACAAGAAGCTTATATGGCAGATCCAGGTGGTGACATCCCCCTTGGGACTCGTCCGACTGAGACCCCCGGCTGTAGGCATCTCTCCGGCTGGCAGCATCTGGGGACAGTGGCCACAGCAGTATCACCTGGAGCGGGGTGCAGGTGAAGAGGAGCAGGGAGGGGCACACAAACTCTCTTCTCCTCCCTTTCCACCTGGAGAGCCAGCAACAAACACCGATCTCCAACCCTAAAAAAAGAGCCGGTACAAAACAAGCAGCGCAGCGGTTTGGCAGCGCGGCCTGAGGTTTGTGCTGATGATCATTGAGTCAGTCACTGCTGGGCACCGAACCCGATGGGAAGGCAGCCTTCAGGAGGACAGGTGTCCATGGGTACCCCGTGAGCTCCCTGCCCGGCTGACGGCACCGCATCCCCCGTGGAGCGCACGGCTGGCTCCCGGCGCTGATGGGGCTCCTGGAAAGCGCTTTGCCCTGAGCCCGCTGCATCCCCTGGTCCAGCGCACGGCTCGGAGCCGTGGTGGGAACCAGCAGCTCCTATCGCAGAAGAAACAGTGCCATCTGCTGACATTCCCAGCTCTGTTCCTCGAAAGCGGGTGTCCATCTCCCCGCTATGATCGGTGTTTTGGGGTCGTGCCAGCCCCAGAAGCGCCCGCACAGGGCCGTGCTGGTGTCACAGCCCCGCAGGTGACCCACGGGGCTGGGGCATGCGGGCAGCCCGAGACACCCCCAGACCCTGTAGTTACCGGGAATGCAGACCCTAAGCACTCCTCGGGAAGAGCTGGAGGGAAAGGTGCTGGTCACTGCCACCCAGCAGGGTTTAATTAGCCCCTTATCCCCTTCACTGTAATTAATGAACACAGGGAAACCCCTCCAACAGGCTGCTCTTCAAGGGACACCTCCTATCCCTTGCAAATCCTTAGTACGGCTTTTTCCACCCTACACTGTGGTCCCACCACCTCTGATCCCGTGGGGTGCTGGAGTTACTGGGACTCCCAAAGGAATTACTGGAGCACAGCCTTTGGCTGGTATGGTGAGGGCTCGGATTTTTATTAATTTTTTTTTTTTATGAACCCTCCCAGGATCACAAAAACCTCAGCTCCCATACAAGTCCCTGGGACATAACTGCATTTAGCATGATGGCCCCTGCTTGAGTTCCAGACCAGATATAAAGAGGAGATTTTTTTATAAGGAGAGTGGTGAGGCACTGGCACAGGCTGCCCAGAGAGGTGCTGGATGTCCCATCCGTGGAAATGCTCAGGTCAGGTTGGGCAGAGGTCTGAGCACCCTGGTTTAGCTGAAGATGCAGAAGAGTTTGGGGCAGATGATCTTGAAATGTCCTTTCACACTGGACTATTCTCTGGGTCTATAATACATTTATGTACATTGTATGGATTGGATCTGTGTTACACAGGGACTGTGGCAGGAGATGCCACCACTCTCAGCACCGGCAAGGCAAAGGCCACTGCACATCCAAATCTGCTGGGAGAAACCCTTCCCTGGGAGCACCTTTTCCCACACAGGGAGGCAGGTGGGAGGAACCCTGTGACAGGGAGATGGTCCCACCCTGCCACCTCCCCAGGGACACCTGAGCTGCAGGGGACTGGGTTGAAACGAGAACCTGGTGGAGCTTGGCCTGGGAATGGCCCGTGGAAAGCAAAGCTGCTGATTTTCTGATTTCCCAAGCTGACCTACCAATAGCAAAACCATCAAAGCAAGAGACACATTCCTGAGGCCTGACCCAGCGTGGCAAAGTCAAGGAAAGATTCCCACTGAACTCAACAGCCACTGGACTACGGCCACAACACTTACACACAGCCAAGACCTATTTATTATTTTTCCCCCACGGTTTTAATCAAGATTTCATCCCACCAGGGCTCTGTCTCATTCTGCAACAAGGAAGTCAAATTTATCCTACAGAGTCATTTTAAGGTAATAGATAACCAAATATATATAGTTAGATGTATTACCATGTATGTATAAATATAAAAAACACGTTTATATTTTATATACATACAAATAATCTCTTAAACTAGAGGCCAGCATAAAAAATCAGGGTAAACACTATAATAATTTTAATTATGCAACATATTCTGCCGAACATATTTATTTTTAATGGCAGTTGTTTTAATAGCTCTAAGGCCCTGAATTAGTCCAATATGTTCTTAACTATGTTCACTTTAAATACAAATGTTAATGACTTTTCCAGAGGGTCCAGTGCCCTGGATGAGCTTGCTGCACAGCAGCATATTCTCCTTAACATGTTTGCTTTTAATAACAGGTTTAATGATGCACTTGGGGCCTAATAACCACGTTTAGTCACAAAGAGAAAAACCAGCTACAAAATACTTTCTCTAAAAACTAGGCTACAGGGGATTGCCGCACTGTTTCAAAGCCACACCAGCCATCCTTTAATGTGCCTCCATGTGTTTTGGCTCTGCCTGCATCCAGACTGAGAGCCTGGCCATGGAGGAGCAGCCCTGGTCGATTTTTGGAGATGGTTCTGGGGTGACTTGGGGACCCTGAGCAGCAGCTGAGCTTTTCAGGGTAAAGGAGCATAGCCAAATGTGGCCTTACCTCCTCCCAGTGCCAGTTCTCAGTGGCGGTTTGGGGAGACACAGGGCAAGTTTCAAAGGAAGGTGTTCCTGGGCTCCAGCAGAGGCATCCTGGGGCTCTCACTGGCGCTGCTGGCACAGACGTGCCAAAGGCAACGCGTTTGAAAAATCACACCCACCACCCATTAAAAAAAAACACAACAAAACACCAAAAAAAGCACCACCAACAACTACAAAACCCCACCTCCTACATTTACCTTGATGAGAGCTAAAATGCAACCAAACTAAGAGGCAGGCAGGCGACAGCTGCTCTCTCCTTTGATGCCCACATCAAGCCATTGCTGAGGGCCTGCAGCCCCACTCGTGTCAGCCCTCCTGGCTGGGGCTGGGGGGGACCCCCAGGGCACATCCAACCCAGAGAGAGCCAATTCCAGCTCCCCAGAAGAGATTCACCCAGCGGTGTGGCTGGCAGGGCTTCTCTCCCTGGCTGTGTCCAGACCTGTCCAAGCCCAGAGCTGTGTCCAGACCTGTGAAATCTCACACTCCCAAGGGATAATCGGAGCTGCCTCCACGACCTGCGGGCAGAGGACCAGCCCAACCCATCCCTTTCCATTCAGATTGAAGGGTCACCCCCCACAGGGTGTCACAGATGTCCCCAATGTGCAGCAGGTCCCCAAAAAGCATGTGCTGGCAGGGTTGGAGATACCCCAAGGGCAACACGCTTCTGCCTCCGTGCAGAAGCATTCTGGGGCGTGCATCTTGCACCAAAAAAACCCTTTTGGTCTGTCCTAAATATAACCATGGCAGACTTTGCCAGGCTTCAGCTCCACTTGCATGAAAAACACTTGCAAGGCTTGAACCAGCTCTGGTTTTTCTACCTTCTGCCCCGGGGCCCGAGCGAAAAGGGAGGGTGGAATCCAATAGCATGTTGTGCATAAAAAGATTATGCCAAAGATAACCTTATTGCTAATAATAACCCTGGAATCCATCCTGTGAATAGGCCCTATTGAATGCTTGAACACAGGCATTCCTCGGTTAGGTTTCTCTGCCTACAAATATTTCACTTGAGTCTTTAAATACTAATCACAGAATTCAGACGAAGGGGTTTTTATCTTCAAAGTGCTGCAGAGAAAAAAAAATTAAAATTAATTCATTAATCAAGTATAATTAAAGGGTATAAAATATGCCTTTTTCCAGAGCAGGGAGCCAACCAACGCAGCGTGAAGCCATCGTGGGGACTCCAAGCATCTTTCCCACCGCGAACGTGATTTTCCCGGAGCGGCGCCCGGGCAGTAGCCGTGCTTGTTCCCAGCAGCTCTGCTCAAGCTGTCTTCCTGACATGTGTTAGGCTGTATGTCTGCCACGCAGGAAATAGGGTTTGAAGCTCACAGCCAGGAGCAAAAGCTGAGATTGAGGCTTTAATGAAGCTGGGATTGAGTGGCTAGGGTGGTTCAGTGAAGCAGTAAATGCAAACACATTATCACCTGAGAACTTGCTCCAATTTCACACCAATTAACTAGGAATGAGAGAGGAGGGCTGGGGCTGGCTGCAGAGATGGCTGATAATCCTGTGAATGGGCAAAAATGGCTCGAACGCAGACGGGCTTGTGCCAAAACGAGTTTGTTAGATAACGCCAGTCCCGGCAATTTTGTCTTGGGGAGGGAACATGTCATTACTGGAGCTGCTTTTATTAGCAAATATTAAAAACATTTGCCGAAATACAGTTGCCCGTGAGGGAAGCAGGGGTGGAAAAAGTAATAATGCAATAGCTGATTATTTTATTCCTCTGCCAACGCGTCACATCACAGGGGAAGGGAAGGGAAGTAGGGAGGGGGAGAAGAGGGATGGGATGTGAAGGACTGTTGGGGCAAAGTCAGCAGCTCATGGAGGGGAATATCCCATCTTCGAGGAGCCCCTCAGGATGCTTAGTTCTGGATTTCAGGTGGGTTTGACTTCTAATCCACTGCCAGCAGATGTAGGTCTGAACAGGTCCCCAAAACTCACCTTGGCAACAGCGAAGGGGCCCAGCCCAGTCCCCTCCACCCAGGAGCCAGTTCACCTTCACTGCATTTTAATATTTGAGTTGTTCCAAACTTTTTTCCCTACTGTGATTATTTCCATTTTAGGAGTTCAGGTGGAAGAAAGGCAGCAGCAGTTTAGGGGAAGTGCTATTAAATGGATTTCTCTGGACTGAATGCTAAAACAAATCCCACCCTCGGTATGCCAGGCCCCATATCACCCCTCCAGTAACTGCTGGTTTCAATGTCTGCAATCAACCAGGCAGATCCTCCAGATCCACACCAGCCATGAGACATCCTGCACCCAGGAGGCTGAGCTGGAGCAAACTCTTGGATGTAGATGAAATCTCATTTTCCTTTTAAAAAGCATCAGCAATAAAAGGGTGACTGCAAATGCCAAGGCAAGAACCCCTTGCTGGGTTTTGTGGTGACACAACAGGCTGGAGAAGATCTCTGGAGAAATCCTGTGTTGTGTGGTGAACCCTGAAGGAGGTCTGTGCCCCAAGAGGGGTCCTCAGTGCTGCCCCAGCTCTTCTGTGGCAAGGCAGCATCCAGGAAGTTGTGTTATTCCTGAGGGCTGCCTGCCCTGCTCTCCAGCAGGGAGCTCCAACAAAATAATTGCAAGAAAGGTGCAAAGAGAGGAAAAGCAGTCACTGCAATCCTCTCACTCAATATTGAATCACTCCAGGCTGTGGGTGGGACAGAGATGGCTCCCTTTAAAATCAGGAAAGTGTTTTCTCTGGTTATGGAGACTGGATAACCAGCAAGGGACCAGGAAAAACTGTAATATATTAAAAAACCCGAGTATGGTCCACCTCACCAAGAGTCAAGGAGAGTGCTGGGGCTGGCTGCTGCTCCTCATCTCTAAGCAAGGTGGGCCCTGGATGCTCCCTGCCCCACTGTGAGTCTGATTTTCAGCATCCTGCTCACTTCAGGTCCTCATTCCCTTCTGAACAGCTGTGGGAAGGAGGAAAAAGCTGCAGCTTAAATGAGCAAGGGTCAGTAACTGCTGAGCCAGGTGCTGGGGGATTCTTTCCCCAGGGCAGGTGGAGTAGGGGGCAGGGGGACACCTTGTTCCAGTTGTTCCAGTTGCTCCAGCCATGGGAAGTGGGGATCTGTGGCCTTCCCTGCCTTGTGGCATGCAAACCACTCTCCCAAGCAGGAAGAACACTTCCAAGTGGCAGATATCCCATTCCGTACACAACGGTGCTGCCGAGCCCCGGTGCAAATCCACAGGGCTCTTCCTGTCCGCGCTCTCCAGCCTGTAATTATCTTAAAGGCAACAATTACAACTATTGAAACACATGTGATGGGTTTAGGGAGCATAGCTTGGCTAATCCCCACAAGCATCCTGGAGGAGCGGAAGCGAGGAGTTCCCAGGGTGCCGGTGCTTTGCCCGGCAGGTAGGGACCAAGGGGAGCTGCAGGGCACCAGGCTCAGGGTGGGGAGGTGGCAGCAGCCTGGTCCCCAGGCAGTGTGGGACCCCAGGAGTCTCTCAGGTGGCAGTGACCAGGCTGGGGGAGCTGCAGGAGGGTCCCCCTGCTCCTCACCCCACCTCGACCCTTCCCAGGGTCACACAGAAAGTCAGTGACAGGAAGAGCCCATCCTCAAAACCTCTTGTTTAAGCTCTGATTGCAAGCTTCAATACCAAAATATTTCCTCTTCCTTTTCCCATGTCAGTCCAGGACTTAAAACAGCGAGTCCTGCTCCATTCCCTGTGTCAGATACCAAATTAAAGCCATGTTCGCACACAGCCCCTTCTCTCCTTCCTGCTTCTTTTGCTGCAGCTGTTGTTTCATTTCGTGAGCAAAAAGTTCTGCAAATACCTGTGATGCTCTGCTTGAGGAGCCCCAAGGCAAGAGCAGAGATGAATAGTAAGGAATTGCATGAAATATCACTGACCTGCTGTGCTCATCACTTTTTAATTTATATATTTTTCAGGAATCATTAGTTTTGCTGTTTTTCTGAAAGCATCACCCTCCTGGAGCCACATTATATGTGATTTTCTACTCTGCTTTCTTTAAGAATTGGTTTCTAACCTGCCCTAAAAGTGCTGAACCAGCTTTGGGAGCCTGAAAATGCAGGGAACTACAGAGCAAAAAAGAGAACACAAACTCTTTGTTCCCAGTATCTCGTGATCTTAAAGTGCTCGGGGTGATCTCAGGGGTGTCAGGGCAAGGACAGAGCCACACAGGGCAGCTGCTGGCTGCTCTCTTTTCCAGCCCTCTTGCTCCACTTTTCATCTCCCCTATACCACCTTCTTTTTTTTGTGATATGGTGTTTTAAATATTCCTAGGATTCGTGAAATTTCTACATTTTCTCACTCTCCCAAAACTGAAACACAGTTTAAACCATTTGGACTAAAAGTGAGTAATTTTGCCTTTAAAATACCTTTTTCAGGGCTTGTTTTTTTTTTTTTCCAGTTTCTGCTCAAAAGAAGTTCATGTTTGCCAAAAAGAAAAAAATCTTTTGATTCAATTCAAACAAATTCAAACTCCTTTCTAATTATTTAATTTCTGAATGCTTCGTTTCTCTTTTTTTTTTTTAATTTCTGCTTTTTCCATCCCATTTCTCCCCCTTTGTCATTTCTAAAATGCAAATAATTGGGGAAAATTCTCTTCTGAGCCACTTCTGTTGCTGCTGCCACCAACAGCCCCAAAGATGCTCCCAGCCCTGTGCTCCCCTCACCAGGGAAGGAGCCTGCAGAGGGTCCCAGACCCCTTCCTGTGTTACCAGCTCCCTGTGGGTACCTGTCCAGCTGCATCAAAATCACAAGACAGACACAGCCATGGGGCTGAGTGAGACAGAAAAACCCACAGCAAATCCTTGGGTTGACAGGACCCCAAAAGGGCTGTGGCTGTTTTATGAACTGTGTGAGGAGTTATCAGGACAGAGGAGCATCACCCTGGGTGAGCAAAGTGCTGCACTGCCCCGAATCAAGGATCCCCTTGCAGGCAACGTGTCTGTCTTGTATTCTCTGTGTATTTATTACACAAGTTCTACACACCTCAGGTTATAAATTACACAAATGTATAATTAAATGTTTCCATTTACAAAAAAAAAATGTATATGCAGCTGTTGAACACAGAAAGTTTTCTCTCATGGCCCATCTCTGACCAAGGCATCCTCTGGGTGAGCTGCATCTTCCCCCACCACTCCCATAAGTTGCACAGCAGACAGACATTGTCTTTCCATGTATTTATTGATTAACATCAGCATTTTAGAGAAGTGAAGCCCAGTTGCCTCTCAGGGCAGAAAAATTTGGGGTTTAAGTGTCATTCAGTGTTGTGGGCATATGGGAAATTTTGTTGGGGGGCTGCTTTCCATCATGTGAGCATCTGACATTTTATTTGCATTTCTAGAGGGTTTTAGTCTATTTTAAGCTGGGAAAGGGAGAGGGCAGCAGGGCTGGTGGGAGCTCCAGATTCCCTGAGAAGCACACCCTGAATTGGGAGATTAATATTGACCAGAGGAGCAGCACAGGGGTGGGGATTTACAGCAGAGCCTGGTTTTTCACAGCAAGAGTGAAAAAAACTGGGGAAACCAAGAAGCAAATGAGAGGGATGGAATCCTATCTCCAGTTACTCAAATCAAAATGTTCATAATGCAACAAGTTTCTTTTGGGCACAATGAATGCAGCAGAGGGACGTTCAGCAGCCTGCGTAGCCCAGAGATCAAACAAAGTGATCTCTGCCTTTAAAATGTATGAAGCTGAAAGATCTTAAGGGCAAACAAACTTACTTTGATTGCAGGGCTGGGATCTTGGAAGTCACATTCCTTTAATTTTCCTTGAGCTGGTTGCCTTCCCTGTAAAGGACATGCACAGGGTGGTGAGTTTTCAATGGAAACTGGTTTTGCCTCATTTTCCACTTCTCTCCTGTTACAAGGAAAGAAGTGCCGAGCTCCAGAGGCCTACCTGCCTCTTCCTATGCAGACAGAAAGGGCTGGGTGTCTGTTTTTAATTACAGCCTGAAAGAACTGCATTTAAAAGACAACAGAAAGCTATTTAATTAATACTTATCATTAGCACACATAGGAATGCCTAGCAGCAAATTGCAACAACAAAGCAACTCCTTTTTACCTTTTTTTTCCTTGCACTTTGGATAAATTTAAAAAAAATAAAAGGTAAACAAATGATTTGCACCACATTTGAGATGGCTTTTTACAGAGTGAGAGCAGTGGGATAGCAGGCATCAATCACCCTAGGAGAGCAGAGATGTCCAAGAGCAGGCTTCTCCATCTCCAGTTTTTCAATCTCCAGCTCTCTTGGCCAAGAAGCTTATCTTCATCCATCCATCTATCTATCTTTCTATCTCAGCATTTACACTGGGCTCATCCCCATGTCTGAGCGCCTACTTGTCTTCATACCTGTCCATAAATTACATGGGGCCCCCAGGGCATTATAAATAATAATTCAACTCCCAAACCTTCAGAACATTGTTTTAAAGCATTGGCTTACAATTCACCACGTTGTGGGCTCCTCCCAGCTCATAATGGAGTAGAAGGACGTGACAGCCCGGTCAGTGGAGTAATTTCCTAAGGATCAATTCCTTGGGTAGCCACGAGCTGGAAGAAGGGGATGGACATGATGACAAAGCACAGGGGAAGGCTGGACTGCTCTGCTCATGGGACATAGCATCCTCACCCACAGCTCATTCAGGATTTTATACTCCTCTCAATTTTATCTCAGCCAGAGCATCAGTCAGCCAGTCATCCCATGCCCCCATTTGATGAACAGATCTCTTAATGGCACTATTAATGATTGGAGTGTTGAAGCACAGCGTGGCTCTGCTGGTGGATGAAGTCTCCATGGGGCACAGAGGCAGAGGGCTTAGAGGGTACACCCCACATGTAGCCCAACAGACCCCAAACCTCACCAGGACAGGCACCCCAATCCCTCACTGGACGTGCCAACAACAAGTGACTTTGGCTCAGGACAGCAAGTTGCCAAATTTGGTACATGTGAGTTATTGAGTAGAAGCTCCAGTTGAGCCATGACCCTGTTCCTCTATCCCAACACACTGCATCTCCACCCCAAGACATTACTTTCTCCTTGAGGTAGGAGTTAGAAATGTGTCCCAGCCACATCCCTCAGTGGGGGAACATGGGGTCCCAATGGACTATGGTCACTGGTTTGTGGGCATCACTATCTCCTGTATCATGTGTGTCAGATATGCTTGGGATCAGGGAGCTGAAACCGGATTTTTTGCTGGAGAAAAGCAAGAGCAGTTGATATATGAGATGAATTATTTGACAAGCCTGTCCTGGGTTTGTGATCAGCTCTGGAAGGCGTAGGACTAACATATTATCCCTGGGAATATTTGAAGCTGCCAGAGCCCGCAGCCACCCATCAGCGTTGGGTGAGGGGATACCACTTTTTGTGTGACTTTCCTCCCTCCATTTTCCATCTTTTCACCAAACCAGGCTGACCTTCCCTCTCAGCCAGAGACCCAAGGATGAGCAAGCAGAGCCCCAAGCACCAGTTCCAGGGATAGAGTGGGAGCTCGCAGTGTGAGAGTGGCCACAGATGCCATGGTCCCCAGCAGGTGGTGGGACACAGCACACCCATGGGGCCAGCTTCCTTCCTACATTCCAGGCACCAGGCATTGCCCTCTGTGGGAGCACAGCCCCCCTGCAAGCCAAGCCTGTCTGTGCTCCCTCTGCCTTGGCTCCAGGCATGGAACAGGCTTTTCCTGCTGCTCTTCTGCTCCAGAGATCACAGGAGAGAATTTTCATAGTGTCCTGCCCCAAAAAAAGTCTGGTTTGGGCTGGGGGGAGATGTAGTATCCTCACCCCATAGGGGTATCCTTAGGGATGGTTGAGAATTAAACTCCTTTTCACCCTGCAATGAGGATGGACCCTTAACTCATCCTACTGCTTGAGGGCACTGGGATGAGAGCATGGAATGTATTCATCATGCTCTCTGCTTGCAAAACTCACCAGGATTTTGGCAGGCTGCAAGTCCAGCCCCAGTCACCCCATCCTTCACAGCGTTCCCCAGTGAGGGGTTGGGGTCCTCCCAATGCCCTCCTGCCCCTCCTCCCACTCTAGTCCTGACCAGCCAGCCAGGTTTGCAACCTCTCACTTGGATGCAGAACTGGGTGCAATTTCAGGCCTCTCCCAACTTGCAGGGTGTCTTAAGCTATGATTAAGGGCTAAATTACAGCTGGGCAGCCATCCCTGGCTGAGAATAGGCAGATTTGGGGAGGCAGCTGTTAAGGGCAGTGGGGTCCAATGAGCACAGCATCTGCATCAATGAAAGGGGAAGCTGATAATGAGGGTCAAATGGGATCGGGAAGTTCCTTATTGCCACCCCCAGTGCAAAGCCATCCTTTGGGGCAGGGTTATTTGTGAGGATGAAGCTGTTGCTCAAATAAGAGGTATTTTGCTGGTTTGATTCTTAAAGAAGGGTGAATTATGTCCTCATCAAACATCATTCCTGGACCCCACCACCCAGCTGCTCGATCCATGCAAGTAGAGCTGTGAGCATCAGAAACATCCAAGTGCTGTGGTTTTTACATCATTCTCAGCTAAACTGTTTCCCTCATCCCCGTTAATTGGGATGGGGCAGCCTCAGCTCCCACCCTGGAGGAGGCACAGGTCCCTCCTCTCCTGCAGGGTTTCGGTGGGATGGAAGGAGGTGGCACAGGGCCAGCTGTGCTGCAGGGAGCTGAGGAAAAGGCTGCCTGGGTGCCAGCAAGGCAGACTGCAGCCCAGGCCAAGCTTCCCACTCTTCCCGCACATTCTGCAACATCTCAAGCTGAATCACCTCACAGAATTTACTTTTACCCTGTTAAATGCCACTAAACCTTCAAATTAATCCTCCCATTACAGGACTTCCTTTGATGTCAAAGGGGGAAATTTTTTTTGATGGCAAAGGGGGATTTTTCCCCCCTGGTATAATTATTCCTATTTTTCTTCCCCCTTTTTTAGGCACAAGAGATTCCTGCCAGATGCATGACTTGTGGAGGCAGCTCCCACACAAGGTATTTATATATTTATATGTATATGATGAGAATGTGGCATTGAAAGACCTGAAGTTTCAGGCAGAAGATAAGGGGAATTTCCCATTTCCTACTTGGTACAGTGGAAGTTGCCTGGGAAGAGTCTGAAGCAGGACTAGGACCAAAAGCTGTGAGATACAGCACTGGAAAGTAGCTCTTTAAGATAAGCATGTCCAGGGAAAACAGCTGCTATTTAATACAATCACAGAGCAACTTTCAATGCCTGGGAATTATCCCTGGCACTGCTTAAATCACAGGGATGGGTAAAGGGGATTTGCTCCACTCTTGCATGTGTTTCCTATTGAGCATCTTGGGTGCTATTGGGATTGCTGGGCTGAGCATTCCAGCACAGAGCCAGAATCACTGGATAATGCTCAAGAAGCAGCAGCTGTCGGTAGTGTTAAGGAAGATTTCTGTAATAGCCAGTGATGATGGAACAACCAGGTTTACTCAGAGTTTCAATCAGTTTTTATGATTTATTAGGAAAAAGGAGATACAATTGCAGTGCCCTTTACTGAGGATGTTATGAAATTGCCCATATAATTCAACTCTTTACTGAAAATGTTATGAGATAGTCCATGTAATTCAATAGGGAAAAGCATTCTTGCTAATAAATCATTGCATGGAGACTCCCAGCAAACACAGGGCTTTCCTGGGAGTGGATAATGAGCCCTGGGAGGCATTGTCCAGCTATGCCCAGTAGCCCAGGTCCATGTGACTACCTGCCCAGTGATGCCCCCCTGCCCTGGGGTACAGACTGACCCCCCTGTGCCTCCCACTGCCATGCCACAGCTTCAATCTGGCCCCGGAGCACCTGTGCCCAGTCCTGTCCCCGCTCCAGGGGAGTGGATCTGGTCTCCATCGCTGTCAGGGCACTGATTTCAGGGGGGATCTGGGGAACCAGCCCGGCTCGGAGGAGGGCATCCTGAAATTTGGCTGCAGAGGCTGGAGCCAAGCAACAACGGGGGATGCTGGAAAATAAAATTAAAAGCAAGAAAACTTAGGGTGTAAACGAGCTGGGAGCTGGAGATGCTGCAGGAGCAAGGGGATGGGGATGCTCCAGTCCCCAGTGCTCCTGACCATTACTCTCCCTACCTGTTTGGGTGTGAGTAGTGGTAGTGAGCAGCCACGGCAGAGTGGGGGCACAGCAGGTACTGGTTCTCCTCCCAGCAGCGCCTCATGGCTCCCACAATGTCCTGGTCAGAGGCTGAGCACGATCCCAGGGTCTCAGAGAGCTGTGGGGAACAGGGAGCTTTGCACAGGGGATCACCACTCAACACCTTCCCAGCTGGGTTTGTGCCACAGGCACTCAGCAGAGCAGGGAGGTTGGAGAATGGCTTTCCCCAGAGACTGAAGGAAAAGGTGTTGCTGCTGCTGGAAAAAAACACAGGGATGGAGTGTGGACAAGGGGTTCTGTCCACAGGGTTTGTGAGTGGGGGTGGGCTGAAGCCAGGACTTAACTCCTCAGCTCTGCACTACCTCCATGCTCTGAGGGAGTTTCTGAGGACTTGTCAAATCCACCTCAGTGTAACAGCTCTTTTTGCTTTTAATAATAAAATTGCTTAGCATTTATCTTTCTGCAGCACAAGCAGGAGTGGGCACTGGGCAAAGGCTGCTCTGTAAGTGAAAGCACGTGAAATTGGACAGGAAAAGGCAGGACTTTGCACCTGGCCTTCTCACAACTCAAATCTTTGGTTTTTTCTTGTATCTCTCTCTGCTTTGTGGTTGTGCTCCCCTTTGCTGTAACAGTGAAGCTGGATTGCACCAACCTCAGCAGACCCACTCTCAAACACCCAATTTGTGCCAGCATCCACTGCACGATGCCTCAGTGCATGGTCAAGGATGAGGTAATTTCATATGCTACCTAAGTAACTGCTGGGAATTTTTAAGTTAGTTTGTGAAGAAGAAAGAGCTTTCTTTAAAAAAAAGAATTATAAAGGGATTTTTAACATCTCCATGTACACACATTGATGTAAAACTTCTGCTCCAGCCTCACACTTAAATTTTTGGTTGGATACTCTCCACTATGGTTTTTTTAATTCTGAAAATTAGTTGAAAACACCTGGTAGCAGTATTTCTCCTTACACATATACATGCACAGTGTTGTGTGTGCAAGGAACTGACCTTTCTGTGCAAATCCTCTGGCAGCTTCAGCCTTTTTGAGATGTTGAATTGCTCCATCAGCGTTTTTATCAGGCTGCTGTCAGAGCCAGAGAGCAGCCAGAGGATCCTCTCCACGTTGTAAGGCTCCTGGGATAGCAAGGCAATAGGTGAGGAAATTCAAACAGGGGGAGGGAGAAGCATCCCTGTGGATTCTCTGATGTCTCATTAGGGCTGAGGTCCTACCACTGCGTTTTTCTTGGCGGAAGCTGGGGTGGGCTTTTTGTCTTCCCTTTGCTCACCTACACCCCAAGACAAGTCTTTGGGAACAGAGTGTCTTTTGAACCTCAGATCTGTCAGAGCAGTCTGACAGTGACCATCAGATTAAAACAGAAAATGAAGGGATGACTGATGAATCAACAGTGTGACCACATCTGTACCATCGCCGTGAGGAGCCCAGGCTAATAACACACTGTATATTGGAGAACCAGGAATATCCAGCTGTTTACTCAGGGTTGCAGATGCTGCTGTGAGTCATCCAGCTCCTGCGTGACTTAATTAAGACACCCAGCTGGCTGCAGGGCTGGCTGATAATCTCCATGAATTTACAGGGCACATATAGGGCCCGACTGGCCTGTATGGCTGTGTAGCAATCAGCATTGCAACACTGCAGCAGAACTCTGGGCAAGACCATACAGGAGGGTCCCAAACCAATATCTCTGCCCTGCCTTGTTCCTGCACTTTTACAAGCACCAAGAAATATTCATCTGGGTCATTTGGCTGAGACACCTTGTAGGGACAGAGAGGACAAGGGGTATCAACTCACAGAGTCCTCATCTCACCTCCTGAGTTCAGGTGCTGGGTTTGGATGAACTCTCCATAACTTCAAACAGCTGACAGCACCTGTGACCTTTTGTCACTCAATCCTGTCCTACCTTGTCAAGTCATCAGGACTTACTCAGCCTTTTGTGTCCTTATCTGGGTGTCTTATGGCCCCAGTTCTGTTCCTCATCTTCCCACCATCATCTCCCAGAGCCTCCAGCCTCTAATCTTCAGTCTAGTCTGGGTGTAGCCTGCCCTTTGCTTTAGGCTGTCCCCTGGTTAAGGCTGTCCTGAAAAGATACAGGTCAGTGTGCCTGGACTTCCATGACCTCCTCCTGGAGGTGCCTCCAAGACTGTGCTCCTGACACTCCTTCTCTTGTCCTTCTTTCAGCTGCTCCCACATCCTTCCCACATTTCCCCTTCACCCTCCATTCCCACCAGCCTTATTGTTTCCATTACAGATAACTATGTTGACCCCAGTAAGTCGAACTGGGCCAGGACACTGGTGCAAGTACCAGCCTCACCATCCAAGTAAGGCTTTTGCTACCAGAGCTCTCCAGAAGGTTGGGGCCCAGTTTGGAGGACAAAGTTTTGGCATGTGGGCATGAGCTGTGTGGTGCTTCCTGACCTCAGGGACAGAGAACAGCCCCTACTTGGCTGCAAAGACACAGCATCTGCTGGGATTGTCCTGGCATTGTCCCTCACAAAGCTCATCCATACCAGACTTGCTGCTTCACCTTCAACTCTTCAGGCACCATCTAACAGGAAAGTTTTCTCTGCTTTACCTTAGTCTGCAGAAGAGCAGCAACCTAAAGAGGCTGTGCACTCTCCACCCTTGAAGGTTTCCAACACACAAATGGACAATTCCCTGAACAATCCTGTCTGACCTCAAGGCTCATCCTGCTTTAAACAGGTCCCAACCAGAGACCTCCTGAACTCCCCTCCAGAACAAACGGTCTCATTAGTTATGGAAATATTAGCATGGATGCTTCAGATGTGAGCTGAACAATTATGTCCCATGCAGCCATGGAGAGGGATGTGCACAGGGATACATTCATCCAGCTCCTCAGGAATCTCAGGAAATCTCCTGCCCCATGAACCCAAAGCCTGGCACTTGCTGACCAGTGCTACTGAAGGGAGATGGGCTGAGAGAGGAGCCCAGTTACCCTTGGAGCTCTGAGGAACCCCATAAATTCCTGGCTCAGGAGGAAAGCCAAGCTGTAGAGCACAGCCTGGTGATAGGGGTATAGGAACTTAGTGACTGCAAAGCACGGCAGTCCCTCCAGAACTCCAGGTCCTCCCAGTGTGTTTCAACAGCTTTTGGAAAATCCAGATGGCTTAAGGCCACAGAGATACAACACCAAGGGTTTCCCACTTTGATCACTTGTTTAGAAGCAGATCCAATCCCTGGGGATCACAGGGTGGGAATGAAACAGGAGGTATTTGCTTCCAGGTGTTTGGTTTCTGTACCTCCATGACTTTTCTTTCCCTGCCTGATGAGACTTGTTTTGCTCTGAGCAAGCTGCAGGCAACCATGAACGAGGCATTTCTTCTGGACTTCCCTACCTCCTTCCTGGTCTCTCCTCTTGCTCTTGGTGGAGCCTTTCAGAAGCATCAACAAAACCCCTGAGACATGATGGCATTTTTATTTCTCTAGTTGTCACATGTTGCGGAAATGTCCCTGTCTTGCTAAACTTGCACAGAGTGAATCCCTGGAAACCCAGCACTCCACAACGAAGATCAGAAAGTCAAGCCCTGAAAAGTGAGGGAGAAGGTGTTTGATCTAACTCAGCTCAGCAGTCTGTAGCATAAATGGTCAACATGAGTCACACCTCCTAATGCATCATCAGGTGGCAGAATTTCACAGGTAGAACAGAGTAAAAGATTAAAAAAATTTTACAAATACAATATTTGCTATTTTTGCATTTTGGCCAGTTCACTACATACCTGGATATCCATGGCAGATGCTAATGTGGCCTTCACACTCTCTGCCAGTGAGAAATCTCCATGTTGAACAGTCCTGTGAATGATGTCATTGCTGTTCACCACAGTAACGAGTCGAACTGGGAGACCCATTTTCTGGGCAATACAGCCAGCTAGGGAAAAGAAGTGACAAAAATGCATGAGTGCTTGATGAAGAAACATCCAAATTTAGATTTAGATTAAATTTTAGATTTAGCAAACAAGTCATTGTACAAATGGATTGAGCATCTAGTTCAGAAGCAGACAAATGATATTCCCTAGTGGACTCTGAGATATCTGACTTTAGTGGTTTGGTAGAGCACAGAATACAAAATCCAGGGATTCAACGCTCCACCTGCCATTGTACACAGACCCTTGGGCATCTCCACTTTTGTGGATGTTTTGGCAGGGGATTGAGAGCTCAGGCAGCTTCCAGGCAAGCAGGAGAGATGATTTGGGCTTTGGTCTCTCTGATGAGCAGCCTGGAAGAGCAGTGAATATATCAAATCCTTTATTGCTTTCATAAGACAGTTCTACACCTATTTTGGGACTGAGGCAATCAAGGACTCTCATTTAGAAGGCCAGATTATGCAATTAAGAGTGGTTCTCCTGACCATGCATGACCACACAAACCAGAGTAGGACCAGGCAGGACTCCACACCTCTGTTAATGTCTCAGTTAAGAAATCAGAGCCACAGTATTTTCCCTCTTTTCTGCATCAAACACATTCTGTCCTCTCCTAATAATTGTGCTCGTCCTCAAAATAGTTACAGTCACCATCAAAGGGTGGTTTGGGTTTTTCTGCACCTTGCAAATCATCAGTGACACCTAAATTGAGTAATAACCATACATGAGTAATAAAATATAAGTGGTTCTGAAGAAATCCTACCAGAGAGTGGGTGTTTTAATAAATAGCAATACCCAGTATCTGCAAAGTGCTTTTGGTCCATAGATCACAGCATTCTCTCTCTCTTATCTAACCCATCTTTTTTTCCCTTTACCCGTGATATTTCCTCCTCCTCCCGTTGGCACAACAATCTCCACCAGTGGCAGTGGGGTGGTATCCAGGGATGGGGCACACTGAAAGTAAGCACAGAAGTAGTGAGCAATCTGCACCATAATCCTGGACCAATTGACGGAATTCAAGCTCATCAGGTTGTATTTTCCAGCAAAATCGACATCAGCAAACAGTTCCTTGATGGGCTCATCGATTTCATCGCTGTTCCCATGAGCTGTCAAAAGGAGAAAGGAAAGATTAGATCTGCCGGCAGCAGTGCATCAGGCACGAGGTATTTCTGCTCAGAAATAGGCTTGGTCTCAAGCCCTGGGTTTGCTGTGGCCAGGAGTGACCTGAGCTGCCCGTCTGCCCTGGGGGCTGAGTGGCACCCTGTGGATGTCGGGTGGTTTCTGCAGACACAGCACTCTGGGCTCTTGCTTCTACCAAATCTATACTTGCCAGGAAGGCAAATGCTGCATCCCCTTGTGAGATGCCAAGGTGAGACCTGGCTGAGCAGAGGAGTGCATGGGAACTCAAGCAGCTCAAGTACCCAGTGGGGATGCCAATCCATGGGGATGGCATGGTGGTGGAGGGGGGATCACCCGTGAATGTGAGAGGACAGAGGGAAGGGGTGACTCCAAATCCTTTTAGTGACAAAAATGGGGCTGAATTTAGTGCAGCCAAACACCGACCACCTGCATGGAGGCAGCTCTGATTTGTGGCCAGGAGAAAAGGAAGCCTTAAACTCCTTACTTGTCAAACTGGGGATGCTGTCTCCCGTTAGGCAGACGTCTGGGCATGGTGATGGCAATGACACAGCTAGCTGCAGCTGCTAAAGCTGCAAATCCCACTGAGCAGCCCCCTCAAACTTTTAGGGTCAAGGTTTTGTCACAGCAGGGCCATAAAGAGGACAGGCCAAACAGCAGTGCTAACCAGCAAAGACGTGGACGTTGTCTTCAATGACAGTGGTCATCTGAAGCTCCTGTATCTGGGTGCAGAACCCCTTGGGCAGCAGAACAAAGATGTCCACGTTCTTCTGCCCTCTCACGCTCTCGATGGCCGAGCTCCCCGTGTCCCCCGAAGTCCCTGTTTCAAAGTGAGGAAGCACCAAGAATAGCAAAAAATTGCTGTGTCAATCAAACCTGCATCACTGCACTTTGAGAAAAAGGTGCAGAGATGCTCCATGAGATGTTTTTGGCCAGAGCAGCCACTTTGGCATTGCCTGGAGGTCATGAGGCAATATCACCCTGGGGCATCTTTGGGGAGGGCTCTGTGGGATGATGGCTCTCAAGGTAAAGGCCTGCCCAAGAACCTTACCCCCAAGGAGTCGTACTCACCCACCAGAATATTGACATGCTTCTGCTTTTTCTCCAAGAAATACTGTAAAAACTGCCCTGTGCAGGACAAGGACAGGTCCTTAAACGCATAAGTAACACCATGCCAGAGCTCCAAAATGTTCAGCCCATCTTTCAGCCTGGACAGATGCACGACATTCTTGTGTCTGAATCTGCTGAAGGCCCTGTCGATCAGCTCTAGAGGGAAAATGGTTAAATGGCCTGTTAGATTAGAGGAGTGTTTTTCTGACCCATGGCTTCCTGCATCTGTGCTCCTCATGCTCCTGGGTACCTTTCTGCACAACCAAAGGCTCTCAGTTGCTACGGCAGTGACAGATATCCAGCTAGTTATTTGTGGTTATTAGGAATGACCCATCCCAGCTTCATGGTGTTTGATAACTCTGTGCTAAGTAATCCCAGGGGACATGCCACGCAATCAGAAAACTGTACTAAAACATAAAACACAGGAAACCCGAGTTTTACATCAATGTGCCGTTGAGACAGAGGTTGCAGCTGCCCTCTGGTGGAAGTGATAGGTCATAAGTGTTAAAAACATTAAAAAACGGATGTCAAGGCAAGCGTGAAGCAGCAGGAAGCCCTGGATGGAGCCCCAGCAGTGAGCAGGGCCACAACATCAGCTTGTTGCTGTCACCAGAACCCCTATTTACACACAGGGGACACATTTTCCACTGGTGCCAGCGAGGTGACAGAGAACAACAGGCTACAGAAATGAGCAGGCGATGGTGCAGCAGGCTCCATTCTCTTGGGGGCTGTGAAGAGGATGGGGGGAGGCAGGCAGATGCATCTGAACCCCCCAAATCCTCATGCACATCCCTGAGAGCAGCTCCCCACTCAGCTCACCATTGAGTGCGTTCTGCGGGACCAGCTCAGCTGGGATGAAGAGGGAGCACAGCTCCTTGACCAGCTCAGGGTAGGAGAGGCTGCTCCACCTTCGCAGAGTGTCCCTGTCCAGCGAGGGGATGCTCTGGGGCATGAAGAGGCCCCCATCAGGTGCATAACCAGAGAAAAGGGCTCCCTCGAAGTCCACGGCCCTCGTGCCTCCCCGTGTGCTCATGTACTCCATGGCTGCTGGAGGGGCACCACAGTCACTGCCAGGAACAGGCCCTCATCCCAAAACAACTCCCTCCAAAACTTCCCCTGTGCACAGACAGAGCTCCCCAGGAACAAACCACCTCCTCCCACAGGAAGCTGGAGCAGCCAGGGTCAGTGCAGGCTACTCAGCATTTTGCAGGAGGTGGAAAGGCTGCCGGGGATTTGTGCCAAGGCTGGAGCCTCCTTGTCCTTCTCTCCCTCCACCCTGCCCAGGAGACACTTCCCGCCTGAGGAAAAGCCCTGGTGGCGGAGAAATCACTGCAGAAGCACGTCAGGTCCCTTTGTGGGCTGTTTGCAAAAGCTGGAGCTTTAAATTTAAGAAAAATAAATAAATAAAAGGCAATCACTGTGTTGTCAGAGCAGGCTGATTTTCTTCAAAGGGGTTAAACTGAGGACAGGATTTGACGCAGCGTAGGAAGGGCTGAGCTAAATCCTCCGGCGCGGCGCAAATCGCACGGAGCGGCCGCGGCGCTGCTGGGAGAAGCCTTTTCTCCCCCTGACCCCCCTGAACACCACGCCTGTGCCCACCTCAGGCCCTTGGGCCAGCTCTGCAGCCCCTCAGCGCGGCTCCACACGGCGGGGAAGCGGCCAAAGAAGCTGCGAACGCCGCTCCCAGCCCGGCCGCCCTCGGCACCGGTGCTCACGGAAAACTTGTCCCCGCTGCCAGCCGCCGGTGCTGCCGGTGCCAGCCGGCAGGGACGGCCCGCAGCGAACCTGGGAATGGGAATATGTGGGAGAGACAGAGCCCAGCTGCTCCTGCCGGTGCCAGGAGTCGGGACAAGGGGCAGCAGGTGCGAGCTGCAGCTAGGGGGAAACCTGGTTAAATATTAGGAGAGAGATTTTTAACCTGAGAGTGGTCAGGGCATGGAGAGCTTGTGGTCTCTTGTGTAACCCTGGGGACATTCAGACTTCAGCTGGGGAAACATGGAGACACCTGGTTAAACCGTGAGTTTGGATTTAAATTTGATATTGGACCTGCTTAAAGAAGGGTTTGGGTCAACAAACCCCAGAAATCCCTTCCAAGCACAGTCTGGAACTCAGCTCTGCTCAGCCTCCCAACAGCCCTGCCACATCAACGGGGAAACTGAGGCACAGGAGGGAGAGGAGACGTGGGAGAGGTTGTGCAAAAAAATCCAGTTCTTTGCAGGGAGGGGCTGTGCATCCCTTTGCTGCTTTTTATTTTAATATAATCAGCATTTCTTGAAGGGCAAGGTCAGCACAGGGCCGGTGGCTGCACAAACCCAGGAACACACGCAGGGACTTCAGCCCAGGCAGGAGGAGCAGAGGTACAAAGGATGGCTGATAACAACCTGTTGTGAGCCACGGAGCCCGTGTCTGCAGCAAGGGACACATCACCTGCCAAAGCACCGGAGTCTGACCCTAAATACATTGCCTCTCTCTCTCTTTCTTCTTAAGGTTCTAGCTGCAGCAATGAGAAGAACCTTTGGTAGAGAGTGGTCCAGTCTCTGCCCTGGGCACCAGTGTGGAAAATTACTTTTCTACATCCAGCACCCCAAAGGACTCTTCCTGCAGGCTCTTCAGGGAGAGGTAATAGGTAAATTTTGTGATGGCGTTGCTCAAAGTTGAATAGGGCAGCTGTAGCAGAGCAGGAAGCAAACAGAAGTTTTTAGTAATACATCTGAGCTCAGTGAGCCAGAGCAGAGCACACCTCTAGGAAATCAGCTAGGAAGGGAGCTACTTATCTATAATTATATAAATTATGTCACCAACCAGCCTGCATCTCCCCACCATCTCTGTGCTCAGGATTCCTCATGACACTGCAAAGGCGAAGGCTGAGCCACCCAAACCTGTGGCTGTGGCACCACGGTCCTCCCTGTACCTGTAGTCACCAGATCCTCTTGGCACAGTGGCGTGCAGTGGGGTGCTCACCCTGCAATGGGGTTCTGTCCCCATTCCAGATGTGGATCCAAGTCTTTTCAGTAGGTTCTGGATCAAACAGCAAGGCTGGACCTTGTTCTTCAGGGATTGGTCAGGCTTAAATCCATGGTGAAACCTCCCCATGGGCACCCCTGGAGTCACTAAACTCCCAGGTTTACTTGGATGCTGAGGGGTGTGGCTGATATCTCCAAAACAGAGTCTCAGCTCCTCAACATGCTCCAGTGGTAGCTGACACAAAAAAACCTGCAATTAGTATCTCTGGACAAAACACTGAAATATTAGAAATACAGGAAATAGCAAAAGCTGCAGGATATGTGATTTGCCTCCTCTGTTCTCACCTCTCCCCTTTCCCATGATGCTGTACCAAGGTGAATTCAGGATTTTCCTTCCTTGCCCATGCAGAGGCAGAGCACACTTTGAGCTCAGCTCAAATTCAGGCTAGAACAAGGCCAGGATCATATCCATAGGAAGAACTGCGTGAGCTGGTAGTTTTTATTACCAATGCAACAATTCAAAATCACCAATGTACATCTTTGCCGGGGTCACCCAGCACACTTGAACAAGACCTCAGCTGTTCCCACCACCATGGGACCTTATGCCTCAGGTCATTCACTTACCATATGCCTAATTCTTTTAATTATTTTAAATTATTATTAACACAGTATTTTAACTGTGTGAAATTATTTCATTAATGCATTCAATTTTTTTTCCCAAGTGAAGAGCTTGATCAATGAGATTGATGATTCCTTCAGCATTACATCCCTCTGGGATGCAGAAACCCTGCAAAAAACATGGATTACATCAGGATAGCTGCAGCTCTGCATCTGCAAAGAGGCTTTTGCCACAGGTCTATCCATTGCCTGGGTCTATCAGCAGTGATAACCCTCATTAATGAGGGCAGTGGTTAATGCTGGGGTGAAGGGATTGCTGATGTGGCAGTCACAGGTGAGCACAGAGCACAGCCTGGGACACCAACCAGGATGACAGTGCCCTTTCCTTGGAGAGCTTTTGCCATGCTCAGCCCTACAATTTCCAGGCACTCAAGTTTAGAGTGGCGTTTCATTTTGGATGAAGCTCTGAGCAACCTGGTCTCGTGCAAGGTGTCCTTGCCCATGGCAGGGGAGTTGGAACCAGATGATCCTTAAGGTCCCTTCCAACCCAAACCATTCTGTGATTCCATGATTCATCCTATGAATCTTTAATATTATTTTGAATTTTTTTAAAAGGAGAGGAGGAGCGTGCCCATGCTGCCTGTCAGGACTCATCCACTGCAGCAACAGATGAAGACCTGGAAAATGTAATAGCCCCTAATTAACCTGGTCTTACTCAGTGCCTCCAGATTCCTGCTGGGATTTGCAATTTCACTTTGGACCTTGCCCGTTCCTGAGCAGGTCGTGGTCTCTGGACTCATATGTCAGGAATCACCTGTATTAGAAAACCCCAGCTAAGGCTGCTATCAGACTTTACCAATATTTTTAATTTATTTTTTTAATGCTTCATTTTTCATCCCTCCAGATGGAATTTCCTCAGCCTCTCCACCTTCCAAAGGCATCCCAAAGTGTGATGAGGACTGAGGAAGCAGAAAGACATGTATAAGAGCAAAAATTCAATTTTTTCCTGCACAAATCCCCCTAAAATCTCGCGTCTCAGCCCCGAGCATTGCAGCACTCAAAGACAAGCACAGCAAAACTCTCAGCTTCGTGTTTGCTGAGCAGCTTTTTCATCCTCTGCAGCAAAGTGGGCCCCTCTACATGTCCCAGGCACAAGCAGGTGGTTGTTTCGGGGTCCCCGGCGCGTTTCCCCGGCAGAGCATCCCTAGGAGCGCTGCGGAGCCTCCGCCGAATCCCAGGTCAGCAGATGGCGACAGTGCCTTGTGTCCCGGCATCCAGGAGGAGATGCACATCCCTTTCCCTCATCCCGTCCAGCCTTTCCCACCCTCCCACAGCTCCCTCCACCCTAAGGGTCACGGACGCCCAGCTATCCCAACAAAAGCCGGGAAACACCTCTCCAAAGTTTTGGAGCTGAGGAAAAGGAAGCACGGCTGGTGTCCTGCGGCAGGAGGGTTGGATACAACGCTGCGGCAGGAGGGTTGGATACAAAGCTGCTGCAAGAGCTCATCGGGGTGGGAAGGAATTTCTTCATGTTCACCCATTTTCTCCCCGAAGAATCCCATCCTGGGATTTTATCACCACCTTTTCAGCAGGGTCTCTCGTGTCCCCAGGGAAACACTCAAAAAGGGGCACACAGAAAGGACCCCCAAGTCTCCCCCACGTCCAATAAGCACCAAATTTAATGAAAAAGCATCACACAACCCTGAGCAGCACAAAAATGTCCCCACATCTCCCAGTCCTGTCTCTGCCCACAAGCTGTCTGTGGTCTGAAAACCACACACACAAACAAAAGCTTTCAGACGTGTAAGTGACCCAGGCAACACCAGGCAGGTCCAGAAAGGGAGTGGCCAGTATATTTGGGATTTTGCAATGCCATTTACTACCCTGTACAGAGTACATCCCAGTGGGAAGTGTTTTATGTTAGTTGAGAAAAATTACAGGAACTTATCACTGGGGGTTGTTGAAGTTATGTGTCCCCTGCCCTCTCATGTACAGAAATATGAACATTCACAGAGAAAACAGGGAGATTCCAGGTACAATCTGCAAGGTTCTGGCCAGAAATCAAAGTATTTCAGTTCTGCCTTTCTCAGAGGCAGGTCCACACCTTAGTCAGGCTCAGAATCTACAGCAGCAAGGGGGCTAAGGAAGTTTGCAGAATGTCTGTAGCTGCACAGGCAAACATGCTCCCAGAATTATTTATTTGAGCCTCATGCCAAGGAGATATAAGACAGAAACGTATGGCTGTAAATAAATTAAAGTGTACAAAGCTGCATCTTTGTTATAGCAAACTTTGTTACTCTTTCTAAATCTGATCTAAATTGCCAGTATCCCAGCTGATATGAAGCAGAACTTCCACGTGGGTCACCTCCTCTCATCTGCAAATGTGCACATACAGACTTTTCCACCTCTGGTGATTATGCAGGGCAAGGAGCTGCCAGCATGTCGAGCCTTTCCCCCCATCTGGGTGCAATGCTCTTTCCTCAGAGCAAGGTGTTTCACAACCAGGTTAGGGACATCTGAGTTGTGGTTTGGGTCTTGTGTGCCAAAGTGCAGGACCCACTCATAAAGGCAAAGCAGAAAGGGAGCTCAAGGAATTGTGCAGTCCTGGCTTCCCTGGTGGGATATTGGAGAAGCTGTTGCCTGGAGAAGGCTGTGCAATCTGGTTCTACCATGCTGAAGTTTACATTATACCCCTGAGCCACGTTTTTTCTCAAAATCTGCAATCCCATAGCATATGGGCTCTATGACTCCCCCATTAGGGACTGGACAAGGAAGACACTTTATCAGCTTCTCTAGGTGATTTTGGGAAAGTCGGGGTCCATAATGTGCACAATGGGGATACCTGTGCTCAGGGAGGCACTTTGACTATGAAAACACTACAGGACCAAGTGGGATGTGGACAGTGGCAATCCTGGGCTTTGTCCCCAGCTCTGATCTTGCTGGCACCATGGTTGTTCCCCAGGGAGCATCTCCCTGGCCCTGAACCTGGTGAAAACTCAGTTACTGTCAGACTCCATGCAATTCTCTGCCCTCCTCGCAGCTGTGTCCTGCCTCAGCACTGACCCTCTGGCTGCTGCATCACTCTTGGCTCATTGCTTTCCCCAGCCAAGGAGCACCCTCTGCTAGAGAAGCTCTTGGGGGCTATTTCTTGGACTTTCCTTCATTTTATATATAAATTGTGGTTGTATATTTGCCTCAGGGAGAGACAGGAACAGGCTCCTTCCCACGCTTATCTGGCCCCAAGATGTTTTCCTTGACTAATCAGCTGCAACCCTCTGTGAGCAGCACTGAGTGAGCCACTGTGCTTGATAAATCAGGATGGAGGGGAGCACAGCTGGACAGGTGAGTACTGGCCCACGGTGACAGCCAGGTGTCCCTCCAGGACTGGAGTTGATCTGACCACCTGTGGGCACTTGGAAGCTGCTGCCCTTTCCATGCCAGCCTCCTGCCCTTGCTCAGATGAAGGTTTCCTTTTCCCCACTGTGTCTCAGGGGCTCTCCATGTGCATGGATCAGAGGGAGAGGTTTGCACTGCAGGTGTGTGGTGGGGTCAGATGCACCATCTGCATTGGTTAGATATTCACTGGCTCTGCTTTGGGGGACTCTTCCAAGCTTTCCTTACTCAAGAACATTGACTGCTCATGACTCCAACATCTCTCCTTGCCCTGGCACAAACGAGCTCCATAAGCAATGAGCACCATTTTCAGTCCTTCACCCTGACTCCACAAGCTGGGCTGTGGGATGAGGGCAGCCTCATCCCACAAAGTTGCAAGGACAATACACATCCTCTGACAGCATAAACAGAGGGGTCCCTGTGCCTGGAGAGAGGCCACAGCACTACACCACCGATGTTGGAGGCAAGAGAGTGGGAAGTGGGTGGCAGAGCCAGCAGCTTTGTTCCTACTCTAAAGCAAGATCCCAGCAGCAAAGTCCAACTCTTCTGTAACCTCTGCTCCCCAGGTGACCACTGGTAAGCAGGGCTAAGGCTCTTGTGCTATCAGTGATAGAGGTGCCTTGACCTTGAAGAAGCAATACCAACCCTTTGCTCCCTTTGCTACCTTTGCAACAAGATGGCAAGGGCTGAGGGCTGCCCTTCTCTGAATATCAGCATCGATGGAAAGCTTTATCAAGCAGCAGCTCTCTGCACAAGCTACTGCTTTTGGCATTCTTATCAGGGCTCTGATAATGACATATCTAATCTAAACCTGTATGAAATGGCACTTGCACATCTGCAGCTTGGAAGTCACAGTTTGGAGGCAGGAATCTCAGCAGACTGCCAAGGCCATTTTAAAAAGAGAAAAATCTGGGAAAGGTGCTGTATTTTATCTCAGTGCTGTCTTGGTAACACAGCACAGGGAAAACTTGGTGGAAACCAAGAGGGATGGAGAGCTCACGGCAGCAGCGGCAGATTCTCCATCCCATCCAACCTTTTGAAGCAGTGCAGCCATGTGGCCTGATGAAGAAACCTTTGTTCCTCAGGGTTCAAAATAATCATACCAGAGATGTGAAAACCTGGCAGCAGACCAAGTTCTAAGGTTCAAGGGCAGCAGAAATAGGATTACCCAACAATACTATAGGTTGAGATGGAGGGAAGCCCACCGGGGGATCTGTGACTGGCAAGCTTGTGACCCAGCTTTTAAAAAAAATGGCTTGGGGTTTTGGGGTGTCCGACTGGACCTGCACTAGAAAAATCCAGGACTGAGTCATTAAAGGTCCTGGCTTTTAGCCTTTCACATTTGGGCCAAGAAAATCTTAGTGTAGAGCCCAGCCCTGGCTTCCCCAAGCACTGAGGTGCTGGGCTCACTGAAACCTGGGGAGTCACTGGTGGGATAGGTAAGAGAAGCAAGTGAGGTGGTAGAGCAGAAATACATGAAGAAATTCTCAGACCTCCACAAGGCTGCCAGAGACCCTCCCCTGGGCTATAGGAAAGTGCCTCTCCCCATACACTGCTTTGCCTGTAAAGTAAATTTTGTAGTTCAGAACTTAATTAAGAGTTTCAGTTTGAACTGGAGGAGGCAGAGAGATTTTTTTTTTTTCTATAGGAGCCCTAAACTTCAAAATCTGGTCATAATGCCCAACTCATCAAGAAGTAGTGCAGGTAGGAGGGTGGTTCCCAGACACTGAGTGAAAGTGAGAGCTGAGTTTGGGAATCCCAGGGAAGTGTTGAGGGGAAGTCATAAAAAGATGGAACTGCTCCACAGGCACTACAGAGGTGACAGAACCAAACTCTTCTTGATGATGGAAGATGTCGTAACCTGAGGCACCAGCCACAAATTGCACTTTGGGAGGGCTGGGTTGAGCACCTGTCCTTTAAGAGGTGGGTCTTGGAGACCCAGGATGAATATCCACAGAGACAGAGGAGGTGGGGTTTGGGATTTGGCCAAAACCATGGCTGATCCACTGGTGATAATCTTGCTTGAGAAGCTCTGCATGTCCATATCTCTGATTCAGGTGCAAAAATCAGAAATAAGACACTTCAGGGTTTTTTTCCTGACAACCTTCTAATCCCCTATGCTTTATTTTCAAGGCAACTTAAAGACAGAAGTACCTGCTGGCTTCTCTCAATATGTAGCTTCCTCAATAATTTTTGCAGATGACCCATGCCTTTTCTCTTTATACAAACCAGATTCAGGTTTTAGAGTATGGATTTACTTTAATCAAATTATCAATTGACATGGGCTTGTGTTAATGCAAATCAGGTGCATTTTCTTGGCCCTGGAAAGCTGAAGTGATATCATATTTTAAAAGATCCTTTATTCTGTTGGGGAGATGTACAAGTATTCTGAACTTTACTATTGAGATTAAGTTTATCTCACCTGCCATTTGCTCAGCAGTCTTGGCTAGATAATAATTACCTTGGCCAAATTTCATTCAATAAGCATTTCTCCTTTTTTTAATATGAACTGCATTTTTTTTGCTAAAGAAAATAAAAGAACATTGAACTCAATAGAACACAAAGAGGTTTTATTTTTGTTCATTGATCAAGAATCAGTTGGTCACATTTGCAAATTTTCCAACAGTGATTCACAGTCCCCATTTATCCAATAGGAAATCAGGAGCACAGATATGTTATAGCTTTACACAGTAAGCAGAGGAGAGGATACCTACAGAAAACACCTTGGGTTCCAAATGGGGTGAATTCTCTCATGAGTTGTCTATTTCCATTAATGGAAGAATTTCTGCCCAGTTACCAAGAGAGTCCTGGACAATTATATTCCCCTTTTAACATTTGATGAGTGTCATCCAGCCCTCAGGAGCGTGGACATGGACATCCATGGGACAATGTGGGCCTGGGAATTCTGCAGTTTTTTCAAGCCTAATCTCTCTCTCTCCATCATGCAAAGAGAGGAGACTTAAATTGCCTGGAGGAGCAGCCAGAGGCACAGGGTGTGAAAAAGTGGGAGGCACACATGTGCTTCCAGGTGGCCCATGGCCAGAGAATGCTGGCTGACAGGAGGTCAGAGGGATCTACCAGCTCAGGCTGCTGCCAGGACAAGCATAAGAGGTCAGTCACCACTGTTCCCACGAAGAGGACACTGAAAAGGGTCATGTCAGCACAGCCCCATGTGACACTGGGGTATTCACCTGAGGCAGGCATAGAAACGAAATACAGTTCCCAAGGTGATGACATTTCTGAGAGAATAAAATGGGAAAAAGCCAAAAAGCTGTTTGGAGAAATTGCTGAGTCAATGAACCCCTCCAGGAATGCTCTCTGAACCTGCCTGGCTGCCTCCAGCGTGTGTAGGGATGATGTCCCTGAGGATTTTCCCCCCTCCCAGCCAACTTTATCCACTGTCCATCCCATTGGCCAAGGTTTTTCCTCTTCTGCCTCATCTGGCAGACACTGTCTGTACTAATTAACCAGAAACTGAGGCTCTCTCTCTACTGCAGCACAGAGAGTGGGGCTGAGCCGGCAGCAGCACGACAGATGGCAGCAGAAGGCTCTGACAGCATCTCCAAATTGGAAGGAGAGAGGTCTTTTTCATTCTTATCCATGATTTCAATTCAACAAAAGGACAAAGATGCTAGAAGAAGGCAAAATGGAAGAATTGCAAAGAGGAGAAGGCACATGAGTGAAAAGGCAGAAAATCCCTGAGCTGACTTGGGGAGGGAGGAGGAATTCCTTGAGGCAAGAAGCCGAGCCTGGGAGTCCAGACCCAGAGGATGGATGCTCAGATGCCATGAAGCGATCTGGGACACTCAGCCAAAGGGACAGGACTGGAAGAGGAGCCCAGCTCTGAGTCCTGCTTTGGAGGGAGGAATTGGGCTCAGCTTGGAGGCTGCTGCTGGCCCTTCTTCTGATGTGGCACTGGGGAGGATTGCAGCTCCATGGGCTGGAATGCTCCTTCACTACCTGAGTGGCTGTGGCTCCTTTGGGGAAAGAAGATGAGAGGGGTTTGGTCGATCACTACTGGCACCAGCTCTCTATCCACACAGGACCATAGAGGTGGAGCCTGGATCAAACTGCAGCCTTCAGGTGGGCCAGTGCAAGGCCTGGAATTGATTTGGAGTAGTTTTTTTCTTAGGGGACAGTGATGGGTTTGTGCTACTGCTGCATCTGGGTTATACCAAACCCCACCAGAACAGGTCTGTGAGTGAGCCAGTCCCTGCCAGTGTGCCTCCACTCTTCTGCCAGTGCTAAAAACCTACCAGCAGCAGAAACCCCCCAGTGTCAGCTCCAGGGAGCCCACAGTCACCACATTCTCCTCCTCCAGATACGTGCTCCCAGACTGCAAACTCATCAGGTGATTTGGCTCGGTGCTCTGATAATGAGCCTCTTTGCACAATTATTATTGTTTTTTATCATTTGTTTATGGATGCCACATTGATTCCTCCATAAAATGTATTTTATGGGGTTTTCCCTGCCCCCACGTTGTAAATTGTGGTCTGTAAAATGTAGAGCAATTTATCACTGACCATTGCCCAGTTTTACGTTAATGTTTGAACATGCCCATAAACTAATTACATCATCTTACCTCTGGCCAACTTTTAAGGCAGGAGGATGATATAAAACCAAGCTCTGCCTACCAGCAAGGCACCTTCTCTTGTGTTAGGAGCACAGAGAACATTTCCACCATGAGCTTCACTGGAAAATACCAGCTCCAGTCCCAGGAGAACTTTGAGCCCTTTATGAGAGCCCTTGGTAAGTGCCTGCATGTGCTGTGTGCTTCTTTGTCTGCACTAATTTTTGGGAACCAGCTGTGCTGAAGTGCTGATGATGTAGATTGAGACATCTCTGAGATTTCCTATTTCTGTCTGTCACCTTGCAATTAGTGGGATTTTAAATGCATTTGTGTGGAGATGTGATCTCAAAATAGAAGAGAAAGCATCTGTCTGGCTGAGGGTCAAGAGATGATGGGTGAAGTTTTATGGCTTGCAGGAAGTCAGTCCTGGCAGGCTCTGCAGCCACTGGCCAGTGTGGCTGACTGCTGCACACACATGGTAAGCCAGCAGGACCTTGGTGGCTTAGGGGCACTGCAGATCTGCTCCAGCAGGCTGTGAAATTTGAGGGCAAGCAGGACATTGTTCAGCCACTGTGCTACGATACTGCAAAGCCTCACATCCCATCACTCATCAGAAAAATAGTTGGTGGTGTTCATGTGCTAATTGATGAATGTGTCTGATAGATTTCCACTTGTGCCTGTGACAAGGAATGTGGTTCTGTGGGGATTTAGGGGGTTTTGCACTATTTCTGCACAGTTATGTGCCAGAAGGGCTCTAGCTGTCAGATCACCTTCAGGCTTTGGGAGAAGATTTTATAAGCTGGTTCTGAGGAACCCTGAATCTCACAAAACCCCCCACTTTGTTCCTTTATTCTGTCTTGATTTAATCCATTTTTCCTTGCCTGTCAGTGAAGGAAGGAAAGCAGGATTTATTATTGGACAGGAAGGTGATGTTTGGGCTCCCAGTCAAGTCAGCAAGACAAGGGACATGTCTAGTTCCCACACAAAATTCAGGATGACAGTATTAATCTTCCTCCCCAGCAGACACAGGGACATGTGGCTCTTGGGGAAGCATCACCATTGAAAGATTTTTCCACACTAGAGTAGAAATTTTCCCAGCTGTAGGTCCCCAAATCCTGCTACGTGGATTTGTTCAGCAGCAGCAATCTGCCCACAGATGGCTCCACTGCTCACTCAATGTCTCTTGTTCCTGGGCAGGGCTCCCTGAGGACCAGATCCAGAAGGGCAAGGACCTCAAGAGCGTCTCAGAAATTGTGCAGGATGGGAAGAAGTTCAAGGTCACCGTGACCACTGGCTCCAAAGTGCTGACTAACGAGTTCACCATTGGGGAGGAGAGTGAGATCGAGATGCTGAATGGAGAGAAAGTGAAGGTGAGTGAGCAGCCCCTCCTCTGCCAGGGCTGTGGGGGCTCAGGGACATTAAATTTTCTTTCCAGACAGGGACTGACCATAGCACAGGTATTAATTAATGTACTGCACTTCCTGAAGAAGTCGTGCATTTCTGAATCTATTTTAGCAGTCACTTTGGAAAACACTGGAATTCAGTGGTTTAATATCCCATTTGGAAAAGGGGGATAGAGATGCTTTGGTAAAAAGTTTTGACAGGAAGAGTTCTGAGAGATTTGAGGTGGGAAAGGATTGACTTTGTGTCTTGTTGCAACACAAAACATACCTGCACCTTCATTTTGTTGACTCAGAGGTAGTGCAGGAAAATCAGACAATGAATCATAAACCGGTAAATCTCTCCTTTTAAGTCCCAGTAAGCAGTTAACTTCTCTGCTGGCCTTTCCCACTGCTTCAGGTTACCCTGGGTGAGGTGATTTGGCAAGTTGAGGAGTTACCACCCTTGAACTTGGGTCAGCTGCTGTTCCTGGACATTGATTTCCAATAGTTCATACAATGTCAAGGCAACACCACTGGCAATCCTGCCTCACCTCTGCCTCAGGAGAAGATGGTTATTTCAGGGACTTTTGAAAGCAGAAGGGATGATCACCAAAGAAATGCCCTGTGAATGGGGCTCTGAGAGCTGTGCCAGCTGTGTCACGATTTCCAGCATTGCTGAAGTCCCTTTGGCATAAACCAGGGGGAAACAGTTATTAGAAGAGTTTTAGCCTCTCTACATCAGCAGCTTAAGGGCAAATTGAACACATCTTATAGCTGGGCAAGACAGATAAACAGAAATGGGCTTTGCTGGCTTATTTATTTGATTAATTTCATTGATCAGGGATAGCTGCCCTGGGGTGCTGGTACTGTCTGTAACCTTTTTAGATGTGCAGTCCCTTCCTGCTACTGCAGGGGAAGGACAAAATGCAGGGGTCAAGGTGGTCTCCAGCAATAACATGAATGCTTCTGTCTTCCACCAGGCTATTGTGCAGATGGAGGGTAACAACAAACTGCTCACCCAGGTGAAAGGGATGAAATCCGTCACGGAGCTCAACGGAGACACCATCACCCACGTAAGTGTGGAAGGGCAATGGATGGAGGAACAGAGCTGCCTTCAGGGCCTGGCCCTAGGAAGCTACAGAGGTGCTGGGCACCTTGGGGAGGTGCTGGAGCAGAGCACTGGCTCTGCAGCCAGGCACTGAAGGCAGTTTCTCACTAGACTATGATCCAGAAAGTACTTTTTAAGACCCCAGTTTAGGCACAGCTGATCAAAGTTTGGGGTAATGAGGGCATGTTCTCACCCACCCAGAGGAACAGGAATGTGCCAGGGCTTGGCACTCTTAGAGAAGGGAGGTGAGGCAAACTGATCCCAGCTGAGAGATGCCAGATTATCCCTACCTGCTTTGGGGTACTCATGAAGAAATTCAAAACTTTAAAAATTCAGGTTATAAGAGATAGACTGGGGAATCAGTCCTATTTTGATTTGCAAGAGTAGATCCTAAGAACAGTTTGGAGCTAAATACCATTATGAACCTTGTGTGTGCCTTCCAGCTTGAGATATTCAATCATTCTACAAATTCATAAAAAGCTAACACTCTCCATTTCTTTTTCAGACAATGACCATGGGTGACCTCACCTTCAGGAGAGTCAGCAAGAGAATCTAAAAACCTTACACATGCCAATCATTTTACCATGTAAAATGTGTCCAGTAAAATAAAATTCTATTGAAGCCTCTTCATTGTCATCAACCTCTTCACTGCTACTGTAATTAGACACAAGCCTCCAAAGCTCATGGAAGAAATTGGGCAGGAAACTGAGCTAGGGGTGTGCTGATGTTGGGGAATGGAGTTGAGGCAGGGCACAGGCTCAGAGCCACTGAGTGACCCATGCTGATGAGTGTTCTCCCAGCCCTTTCCTGGGGACAGGTGCCAGCATCCTGCTGGAACCCCAGTGGATCCTGCACCCATCATCTGACTGAGACTGGTCTGGCTGGGAAGCACTGGGCAGGAAAAGAGCTCTGTTCCCTTTCCTTACAGACACGGCCAAAGTGAGCAGAGTGACCTGCAGGGTCAAAGAATTTGGGGTGGTTTAGGTGGAGTCAAGAAAGTGCCAGTGATCCCATTTGGAAAGCTGCCTTGGGGAAGAAACCAGCTTGGGCTACCAGCTGTTGTCTTCATCCTCACACCTCTGCAGTAGGATCCAGCCCTTCAGACTCTGGCCACCCCATCCCCATCCCCAACTCCTCCCCAGCCCTTCCCACCAGCAGGAGGGTCACAACTGCCTTCAGGTATCCAGCGTGTGTTTCACCCCAAGTTGCACCTGGTAAATTGAGTTGACCTGGAATTAAACACTTCTTCCGGGGTGAAATACAGGTTTTCTCTCCTGGCAGGAGAGGGGCTGGTTTTTCACAGGGCAGACAGAGGGAGCACCAAAGTCATCTCCTGTGCTCTTGTTTGGCACTTCAGGCCAAAGGGAGACATGGTTTTCTGCTGCACACAGGAAGGAAAACTCTTCCCTCTTATCTGCATTTTCCAAGGCTGGTGCCAGGGCTCCTCTCTGCCCAGGAAAGGTTTTCATGTTACAGACCAACATTGATCCTCATGCCAGGAACTGAACCAATATGGATTGTCACACAGAGCAGCAGAGACACCTCACAGACAAATGGAAGGGCTTAGCTAAACAGTGCCTAAAAAGCAGATGTTGGTCTTTAGTGAACTCAGATCTGGAGAAACATCAGCAAAATCACTGAGAAATGTCAAAGAGGAAAAGCCCTGGTTTTGTTTTCTTGCTATGGTGATGAGCATGTAGGAGGTTCTTGAATAAACCTTTTCCTCTCCTGGCTGCCACTGAAATTCTGCAGGAAACCAGTTGGATTTTGAGACAAATGGGCAGAGAGCAAATACCCTTTTTTATCTAGAAATCCAACTTTAGCCATTAGACTTCTTAGTTCTGTTGGCAGTCCACACGGCTGACCTATGGACTATCCCTTTTTTCCTCAATGCAAAATTGATTAGGCACCTGTCTAAGTCAAAAGGCAGCTGCAGAAAGGCATCAAAGCCCCCAGTTCACCCTGAAGATGAGCAAGGGTGGATTCCCTTCCCTGGAAACTGCTTGTCCAGTTAGAACAATCCACACAGCCAGTGCACCAAACCACAGCAATTGTCTTCTGGCATGGCCCCATGTCCATCACTGCAGACATTTTCTGATTTGTAGCTAAGGAGAATAATTTATCCCAATTAACTTATCTTGATGTAGGGATTCCATATAGTCTCACTTGCAAATGGCCCACAGTTTGATGTTGCACCTGTGCCAGCTGCAGAATCATTTTCCAGCAGTTTTTTATCAGAAAAATATCATTTAACACAAAACACCATCTGTGGGTCTTGTTCAGTTTGCATTCATTGCCCACAGGTGTACATGACACTTCTTGGAATTGGCTTCCCACTTCTACCATCCCATGGACACCACTGGAAAGAAATTATGTCATCCCAAGGAAGTGGTAGAACCCCTTAGGAAAAATCTATTAAAATTTAACAAAGGAATTCAGACTCAGGTCATGTGTAGAGAGAAACAGTAATAAAAATGTAAATAATTTTATAACAGGTTTTTTTGCTTTGATTATTTAATGCCTTAGTGATAGAAAAAGGGATGTTGTTTCTGCCAGGACCTCTTCTGCTTTAAGCCCTCAGAAGAGTGTTCAGGATGCTCCCCCAGCAGGTCCATGCTGTCAGACTTGTGCCACTGGAAACAATCCTTGTGGATATTATCACCCTGCTGTATCATATTCCCAAGGTTTGGAAGTGCCACGGGTGGTGCTACCCCTCAGGCACGAGCTGGTGTCAAGCTCAGGGTTTATTCCTTTTTGTGGAAGAGGCTCGGGGCGTTCTCGTTGCTGGGTTCAGGCATGACCTGGATCTTCTGGTTTTTGAGGGCAGCTTCCCTCATCTTGTAGTACATGAACTCGTTCTGCTGGAACATGCGCAGCTCCATCTCCGTCTGCACGCGCATGACCTGAGGGACACAGCAGGTTACAAACCCTGCCACCTCAAAGCAGGTGAATCAAACACTGCCCAAAAACAGGCCCTGTCCCCAAGGGATGTCCAAGGCCATGCACCTTGCCCTCAATGTCCCACCAGCAGGACCAAAGCTGGCTGGACACAGATATCCTTTCTCAAACCCATTTGTCTGTTTACTGAAGAAGGCATCAGCCTTTCCTGCATCCAGCTTTTCCACAGGCTACTGGCAAGCCTCATGCTCCCAAAATTGATGCAGGACCTAGAGGTGATGCTGTGCAGAGCCAGGGAATGAGTGCAATTCTCACCCACACCCTGGGCCTGGCCCTTGGGGTGGCCCATCACCAGGGTGAGGTCACCTCAAGTGGGAGGAGAGGGATGCTCAGTCCCACAGTGGCACCCTTTACCCCAGCATTCATCAGCAGAGTCATTCCTAGTGCTGCACTACCCCAGAGGATCAGAAGGGATTCTGGGATGTATTTTTACACCCATCTGTGTGTTCATTCAACCCTTTGTATAGGAGCACAGAGATAAGCACGTTCCATATATCCACTATTTTCTTCCTAAAATGTGAAGGGAAACACAGAAATGGAGGTGCTGTGTCTCATCCTTTGCTAGACACATGGAAACAGTCACCAGGTTGGCTTTAGGTAGTAGATATTAATTTTTCTGAAGATATAAAATTGCACTAATAAAGGTTATAGCTCTGCTATATGGGGTCTAAGACATCAATAAAGGATTTAATCTGGTATCCTGTAATTTTTGGTGGGTAATAAAGGAGAATGCTATGAAGCCAACAGGTCACATCAAGTGAATGAAAGGCTAAAGAAATGATAGATCCCCAGCTGCAATTGTAAAGAATTCCTCACAACTGAGCAGATGTAATTCCCTGGGATCTGCAGGTCTTGACTCTAAGCTAGGAAATGCACCTATCAGTCATCTGAGGAAAAAATACACTGCTGCTTAGAAGGAGTGGTAAATAAAGAAGAATGGACACCAATAAAGAAAATCAGCTGGTAAACTGGGCACATCCACCATATGTAATTTAATACACTCAAAGTGCACTGTCATCCATCTGAGAGCAGTGAAATCAGGTTGGAAAAATGGGAGGCTCTGTCTTTGGGCACAGCAGTTTCAAAGCAGATTGAGGGGCTCAGCTGCCATTTCTCATGTATGGTCTGGTGCAGAATAAAAGCTATTTTTCAGGGATAAAAATTTCCAATAAGGAAGGACATGCATTTCCCAGCAGAATGTAACATAATCTAGATCAAACCACAGCACCAGTAAGAAGCAGTCAGCACTTAATACATCTCTCAGCTCTTATGGATGGTTGTTTCTACAGCTGGACTGTAATCTCTCCCAGACAGAGAGCAGAAACAAGACAGGAGGTGACACCTACCTCCAGGTCTTTGGTAATTGGGTGGGAAGGTCCATGGGTTATCAGGAGAATGGCATAGGCTTTGCAGATCAAGCCATGGCCAGCTTCAATGAGGCCAGCGTGCCAGTGGGTCACTCCTGCCCGCATCACGGCCATCCCCAGCTGCGCGTTGTTGGGATGGTATAATTTCCTGGGAAAACATTGGGTAATTTTAGTTCAGGAGAAGTCTGGGTTCCCAAAAGTGCCACTGACATTGATATGTTTGCCAAAGAGCAGGTTGTTTACTCAGGTGAAGAGCCTGTTGCAGCCCCCAAAATGTGCCCTTCTTAGTAAGGGCAGGGACACCTCACTCAAGGACAGAGCTGTGCAGGGACAGGAGTTGTGAAAGATGGGATGTGAACTGGGAAAGTTCAGCACCTGGCTTGGAGAAAGCCAAGCTCTGTCATCTCATGCCAAGAGAACACCAAGCTCTGTCAGTATTTTGGCACAAACAGAACCCAAATCTGTCCCTACAGCTCAGCTGGCACCAGCTTAACTTGACACACTTAGAGAAGTGAAAATGCAACAATCACCGGTTTCTCATTCAAATGGGAAGAGAAACAGGCGGTTCCATGAACTCCAGAAATGTTCATCTCACCCTCTGCAGATGCATCCCTTCATCTGGGAATTGTCAGTGAATAACATGGGAAAAATGAAACCTCTCCTCTATCTCCAACTTTAAAAGCTGAAGAAGAGTCAGAAGCTACCTGCACTTAGCTGAAAACCTCCCCTCAAGGGCTTATTTGGAATTTTGAATTGGCAGTTAAAGCAAGAAAGGAAACTACCATGGTCCTCACTGTCATCTGAAAAACTGAGGAACACAGAGGGGAAGGAATTTTCTCTCAGTCAATTAGCTCAGTGCCAGGGCTGGGACATGAAGTTACTTGTCAGGGCTGCAAGCCAGGGATGTGACTTTGTCATCCCTCTGCAAAAGAACAAAAGATCACCAGCCTTTTGGGGTAGAACTGACCAAAAGGACAAGTAATGAGTGTGAGATGCTCTCAACAGGAAAGTGAATGTGATGATGAATTCGGCTTTTCTCTCTTCTCTACAGTTTCCATTATTTCTCTTTCTTTCTTTTTTTTTTTTTCTGTTAAATACTCATCAGTCCTGTCATAAAACCTCAGTAACAATAAAGCACATCATTTTTAATGTGAGATTTACCCTGGATCTACCTGAATTTCTTTATTCTCACTGAGCTTTTACCACAGGATTATAGAATTAGCAAAGACAAAATCCATGTACTATTCAAGAGTGTGGGGATATCTTGAGTGACAGCCCTTTGACAGGGTTTTTGTTTCCTCTTTGACCTCTCCTTCCTGCAGGGTGCAGGAAACAGGCCATCTCCTGCAGTGACAGCCTCTCTGTCCTGCAGCCAGACTCTGTGTCTGGCTTTAAGGGCAGCCTTGAGATGCTCCTGAGGGAAAACAAAAAGGCTAATGAAAGATGTTCCTAAACCATTTGCCAGTTCCAGTTTAGTAAACCAAGGTATTTGGGAGCCCTTGTGCTTTTAAGAAGGGTTCTCTCTCTGTCTGCTGGTACAAAAAAGTCCCCATATGAATTTCACCACCACTGCCCTGATGGGAGCAGACTAAGGAAATTATTCCTGTAAGCAACACAGCGCTTAACATTGCACGGGCACAGAGAGCTGCTGAAAGTAGGGCACAGACTCACAGGTAGCCATCCACCATCCTCTTGGCATAGTCAGCTGCTTCCTCAAACATCTGGAGGTAGGAGAGCACCTCGGAGGCAATGCTGAGGATCCTCAGCAGGTAAATGTTGGTGTCCCCCAGCACAGGCTCCTGCTTCTTCAGGCAGTCCCGGCACAGCTTCACCACCTGAGTGTGGAGGCAGCAGGGAGAGCAAGGGTGAGCCCAAGCACCTGAAGCTGCCACACCAGAGCCCTGTGGCTGGCACAGTCCATGCCAGCTCCAGAGGCTGTCAGCCTCTGTGAAGGTTGGGGAAGAGAAGATGGGCTTTGATTTGTTGAGAAATCAACAAATCCTAGGAAAATGATTGGCACTCAAAGCTTTCTCTCCCAGGGTTACACTTGTAAAACTGGCGAGGAAAAAAAGTGATATCTGCTGCTCAGGAGAAGAAAGACTCCAGGAGGCTGGGTACTGTCAGGTACCTACAGGACTCTCACACCCCAGTGCCATCCTCCCAGCCTCCTGAAAGCATTCAAGGCAAGGAATATTCTCAATGACCCCTTGGGGCTGGAGACACAGAGCTGCACTGTTCCATGTCTGACCTAGCTGTGATTCAGTGTCCAGATTTCTGCTCTAGGGGCTTCAGCCTTTTCCCAAAGACAGCTAAAACCCACAGGCTGTTACTCAACCTAGAGTGCTCTCTGAGAACAATTAAATATTTCCTGGGTGAGCAAAAGAGGGGGGAAAAAATTACTTGAGCTCTCTCACCCATTGCCCTTGTAGCCTGGGCTCCAAGTGGGACATGGTTCTCCCAAACCACTCACCTATCCTCAGAACCCAACAAATGAGCAACTCAAGGAGCTGAAGAGCCCAACACAAACAAAAACCCCTGACTGTCTTATCCCACTCCCAAACCCACTGTCCTTAGTTTTGTGAGGCTACCTGGCAGAGCTGACTTCTCACACCATCCCTATAACTCATGAGTTTCACTCAGGAGCCCTTGGTTCAGCACCTGTGTCAGTCAGAGGTGCTGGAATTCACCCAAATCTCCTTGTGTCATCTCTACAAAAAAAAGTCTGGGATGTCTCAGACATGGTTGTGCTTTACAGAGGGCAGAAACCAGTGTCAGCTTCTCCAATTTGAGCTGCCAAGAGGGCAGGAAGCACATGGGATATTCAGGTTGCAGCAGTGGGGAGGGTGTTTCATCCATAAATCATGAATGTAGAGGGGGACAAGGCCTCCTTTCCTGGGCAGTGTGTGTGCAGCAAGAGAGCAGCAGTACCAGGTCTCACCTCGTGGTAATGTCCCTCCATGCGAGCCTTGTTGATCTTCTCCAGAGTGTCCTTGGAGAGCTGGATCACCTCCTTCACCGTGTCTGCAGAGGGCTGGGGACAGGAAAACCAATGAGGAAAATGCACTGCCTCACACATGCCAAAATATATTGGCTGAAAGGATGTTTGGTGCAAATCAGCTGAGTGGGATGCTTCCCACATCACCCACTTCCCACTGCTGGCTGCAAGTACCAGTGTGCCCCTCAGACCTGCCCAGGCTGGAAGGGGCTGGAATGGTCCCAGTTCCTGGTCCAAAGGTGAAGGTCCTGCTGCCTTCAGCAAGAGTATTTCCCATCAGGGTGGTGGTCGTGTGCCTCTGACAGCATGTCTGGGTTCCTTGACTCTCCCCACCACTCCTCCCCTCTGGAAAAGGGACAGAATTCACCCTGCAGCTGAGAGGTCCCATGAGATACCAGAGAGGCTGTGGAAGCCACCAGCTGGTGAGTATCAGGTGCTCCTAGTGCAGCTGCTTGAGAGAAATGAGGCTCTTGAATGAGAGATTGGTGGAATGGGAAAGATCCCTGAATTTTACCCACCCTGAGAATTGCTGTCATTACCTCCAAATACCCTGAGATGGCTGAGCTCAGATTTCAGCTGCACCCAGACAGGGAAATGTGTTTTCCTGCACACCTCAAAGAAGTTTGTGTTTCACCATGCATTTAGAGACATGAAGCACATCTAGGAACACCTGGCAAAACACTGATGAACTCACAATTAGCTGCCTCCTCTTTCTTCCTTTAATACTGAAACATAATATCCAGCACAACCATTCATCTTCTGTTCCTCTGAGCCCTTCAAATTTGCATTTTCCAACTATTCTAGCTATCATGACCTCCCTTTTCATAAATGGGGAATCTGAAATCAGCCCAAAATCACGTGTCTCCAGGAATTTTTGGGAAGAGCCTGGTCTAGAGACACACAGCAGAGCCAGCAGCCAGGAAGGACCTCTGGGTGTAGATCATAAACAGAGCCTCAATATTCCAATGAAGGATGCAAAGATTGGGAGTGAGGACTGTAGGACTGTCTTATTGTCTTTTTGAGAAAATTAGACTTCTGAGGAATCTGAAATTCACCTAGTTGGGAAATCCTCTTCAAAGTTTAGTATTGAAGGAAAAGCAGTGGTTTTCAGAGCCATTTACCCCCCCATCTGTTTGTGGATACATTTGTGCTATGATTTATTATTCTATAGCCTTATATTGAAGCTGTTGTAGCTGATCAGATTTGGGCAGCTGTCTGAGCAGCACACAGGCTGTCCTGGGGCACACAGCACATCCAAAGGCAGTGTTAATGTCAGTGCAAATCACACTGCTGTGCTGTCTGAGTCAAGACTCCCAGAATAGGGACCTCAGACAGCATTTCCACAGTGGCTTTGTCTAATAAAAATCCTCTCTTGCCTTTACTAGACTTCTAAGTTGGTTGCCATTATAAACAATGGGAACTTTGCTACTCTTTGGAAGGGGTGAAGGGCTGGAGGTCGGAGCAGCTGTTGAGGATGGAATCTGTCCATCTCCCATGTATTCCTAGCACTTTTTCCACGCAGCTGTGAGCTCTGCTGCTCCCAGGCCCAGGAAATGCCACACAGCCAACGTGCTCTGCGGGTGAGGTCAGCCTGGATACCCATTGTCTGTGGATGGGGTGTATTTTTAATAGCTGAAATCCTGCACCCTGCATACTCATGGGCTCTTTCTGCACAAGCCCTGCAGGCTGTGGAGGACATTGCCCCAGAAGTGCATGTTCTCCTGCTGTGTGCTGCACAGCTCCTCTAATGCTCACAGAAAGGGGATGGTGCATGTCTAGTGGAAGGTGTCCCTGCTCATGGCAGGGCAGATGGAATGAGATGATCTATGAGGTCCCTTCCAACCCACATCATTCTGTGATTTGTGCTCTCACTGCTCAGTCAAGGCTTGATAGCAGGTGTTGAATGAGAGCTGAGGGGTTTTTATGCTGTCTAATGGAGAATGTGTTCAAAAATATTCCTGCAGAAAGCCAGATAAAAATCCTTCCTCGTCAGAGAACTGAGCTCTGGGACAGCTTCATATTGTAAGTGGAGAAGTACAGTAGTGAGGATTAGCTGTAAGAACAAGCTTGATAATTTTAAATGGGGTTATATAGCAGGGTCTTTTGCACCAGAGAACTTGAAAATGAACAGTTAAACATGTTAATTTCTCACAGTCAGTCTGCACACAGCAACCACACAAAAATGCCAAGTGATGGTGCAAACTCCCTGTGATGGGCCTTTGCAAAGAGGGACTGCAAGTTCAGGCTTCCCACATTTCTGGGGCTGGTGTGATGGTACAAACCAGAGTTTCAGCAGCACTCATTAGTCCTGTCTCCACAGATCACCTGCAACACATTCCTCTTTCTGCTGCTCAAAATGTAGCTTCCCTTGCAGTTTCTCAGGAAAAAAAAACCACAAAAAAACCCAACAAACTACTATCTAAATGCCAGCATTTTTCTCAGCTCTAGACCTAATTTTCCAATATTTTTGAAACAGCTTATTGATGGACTTCTAGGTTAAAGGCAGCTTCTGTGGGCTTTTTTAAATTAAAAACTGCACTTATCTTGCATAATAAGGATTAAGCTGGCCTTGCACACTGGGCTTGATTTGGTGTTGTGCCCAGTCAAGATTCAGTTCCGTTCTCATTTTTCACGTAGGCTTTTGCCAAAATCTGACTCTGTCCTCTTGAGCTGAGCTGCTCCCCATGCTGAGAAACCACAGTCCTGTAGACCCACAGACACCTCAGCGGAGGAGATGCAGCCACCACTGGGTTTGGACACAGCAGGACAAACCATACCTTGCTTTCCCCTGCCTTCACTGCCAGCATCAGGTCATCCTTGAGCTGTTTCTTGCAGTGCTCACACGTGCAGTCGAAGTAATATTGCTTCTTGAGCTGCTTGCGCCGCTCCTCGCTCAGGTTCAGGAAATCCACGTAGGAAACTGTCAGCTCATCCCCCGGGGAAATCTTGCTCAGGGCCCGCAGCTCGATCCTGAGGGCAGAGCAGATGGGAGGTGCCCTTGGAGAAGCAGCAGAAGCAGAAATGCAGCCACAGATCCTTCAGGGACAGATCCTGCAGCCTGCCCTGCCTTGCAGAGGTGAGCCCTCGCCCTTTAAGGCTCTGCTTTAAGTCTTTGGGGAGGCAATGAAGAGGTGAACAGCAGTCTGATTAACTGAATACAGAGCAAAAACACAATCTCACCAGTTTTTCTTGCCCCTCTGCAAGTCCCTGGCAGGGATATGTAAAGGTTTGAGCTATAAACAGGTTATGGCTCCATTACTTTATCCATATGGGGGCTGAACCTAGATATCAACTTTTATTTTGTTGCAGGATATCTCGCCAGAAGGAAAAAAACATTGAGATCAGAAATACACACCAAAATGCTGAGTTTGGATTTTGGGTCTTTTTTTAAGTCCTGCTTTGCATGCTACCCACACACCCCTGGCTATACTCCCAGATCTTGAGCTGTGCTGCCTTCGGTATCATTTTCACTTTGAAAAGTTAAGACAAATTCCCTCTGGGTGCTGCATAAGAGATGCCCTCACCCTGTTCATGCATTTCCACATAAAAGCTTAGAAGTAATTATCTGGAAAGAGTCTATTTTTAAACAGCTCTTTTGACCTATTATCACAACTCAATTGCCAGCCTCTGTTACTGAAATCCATGGCAAGCCCCTGATGATGGGATTTGGAAAGCCAGACCTTTGTACCTGCCTTTCCCTTCATGCCATTCCCTGCAAAAGGTCTTAAATAATGTGGACACTCAGGACTATTCCCTTGCTGTTTCACTCTATACACTGACTCTCCCAGTTGCTCTAAGCCATCTCTCAGCTGCAGGGGCTAGACAGGCACAAGTGGCTAGAGAATTCAGCCAGAATGGGGAAAAAAAATCCATCAAATACCAGCTGTGAGGTGGTTCTTCTGCATCCACCTCCTCTCCCAACTTCTAGTGGGTTCAACAGCGTGTTTAATGTACATGTCTGCACTGAGATGGAGCTGGGAGGGACCTGCTGACCATGAGGTGCTCTAGGTGGAACCCAACAAAAGCCTCACTAAAGGCAGAGGTCTCACAGATATCACCAGGTGCTTTAAAAGTAAGTCTTTTGGGGAGGACATGACTTATTCTGTGTGATCATGTTTTTGCAAAGGGGTTGTAACTCTCCTGTAATTCCCTTTTAATTCCCTTGGAATTCCCATTACAGGCTCTCAGCTCTGAGTCTTCCAGCTCTGCTAAAGCTGCTGTCAAAATTCTTCTCCAAGGCTGGTCTTGACCTTTTCTGGGTGTTTCCATATCAGCAACATATTTAATACAAAATTTGTCACTAAACATGCCATTGTCACAAAGGGCAGCTATTAGTTAATGTCACAACCACAGGAAAATGCCAGACAGAGAAAAGTGCAAGGAGCTACTCTAGGAGGAAATGCACAAAAAAAAAGAGCAATTGCCATCTGAAAAGTTTACACTATAAACATTCCTGTTCACACTTCACAGGATCCTCATTAAAGTGAGTCATGCAACCAGAGAAGCACAACCAAGCCTCTGACTTTCATGATGCCCCTGATAGCCCAAGCACTGTAGGAATATTTTAAGCAGCCATCCCTTGTGTGGAGGGGACTGACAGCCTTTGGGGTAAGCCAGGAAACACATGGCATATTTTAAATACTGGAGTTAAAAGAGACACTGGCAGCCAGGAGCACACCTCTGAGCTTGTCCAGGGCTCTTTCCCCACGAGCAGCAGGGACCTTGATAGCTGCATGCACAGGCACAGCCAGTGCCCGAGAGCTCAAAACTCAAATTGCCCCAAATAGCAACTCTAATCAGAAGTGAAATTCATTTGCCTCATTTTTAATGGCCCTATCTATAAAATACTGAGTAAGATTCAATGGTGAAGAAGAACACTTCAGATGTATTTCACATCTTCTTTGAGGAAATTGCATGCCTGCTTGAAATTAAATTTTAAAGACAGCAGTGTCCCCTTAAGAGCATTGACTCTAATATACCAAATGCCATGAGTCAAGCAGAGACTTTATTTTTGCACACGTTTTTGTGATTTGTTTCGTTTGGATCAGGTAACAGTGGCATCATTAAAACGTGGAACATTAATCATGGATTATGGTAAAAAGGAAACCTGCACCTCATGGTACTGCTACTGTAGGCAACACATTCCTGGGGCACAGTTTGTTGCAGGAGAAACGTGGAGTATTTAGTATGTCAGTAACACAGTCATTTCTCATCTCCTGGTACGCAAGGTTTTATTTTGGGCTGTACAAGATTAGCGAGACCTTGTTCTGACTTTCATGGTCTTGCCTCCAGGGGAGGAGAAATGAGAAGTGGAGAGGGAAAATACTGACAGGAAGGAAGCCAAGGGAGGGGGAATTCACCCTGGGGAAGACAGTCACAGTATTACCACTATCATTTTAATTTACTACAAAATGCAGAGTTAAGTGAGGTTTGGGTTTAGTGGGGCTTTACACAGGGGAGGAGGAGAAGTTTAGAAAACAGGAAAAGTGGAATTTGGTGCAAACAGAGGGAGCCCCTTGGGGTCTTTGCATCTTTTCCATTAAACATGGGGTGTGAAGGGTACAGGGTAATGGAGGAGAATGATGCTTTCAAGACCGACCCACCTCATCTGTGTGTGGAACATTGATCTTACAGCCTCATGACTGAAAGACAAAACAAACATCTGCAGTTTACACACGAACAACAACCAAAAAAATGGGTACATGGCATAGCACTGGACATTGTGCTGACAGGAGACAAGGGGGTTCCCTGTGCCTGGCTCACTGCATGAGAGCCTCCCTTTTCCTGAGCAGCTGCCAGCACCAAATTGTCCAGCACTGGGCCATAGAGGATTTGGTGGAGAACTGCCCTGGCACTGTGATTTTAGGAGTGGTCCAGGTCAGGGGATGTGCAAAACCTGCTCCGGACATTTGGCAGGAACAAGGGGACTGAATCTCCTGCACAGAAAGGTCTCCACTGACATCAGCAGTGGTGCTCTCTAGAACACAGCTTGAAATGGAAATCAGACTGGGACATCAGCCACAATTTATCTGGCCAATAACCAGATGGTCAAGTTTAAAGTCAGTAACCAGATACATGTGGGAGCTTTGACAAGCTGCCAGGCAAATAAATGCCATTCCTGTACTTACCCAGAAAGTCAGGGCTGTTATCACTGCTGGTTACCTCCTCCACTGCTGGGAGCTGTTTGGAGGGGCTCTCCCATCACCCCACCATGGATTCAATCCAGGGCAACTGGATATCACAGCACAGACTCCAACCTGACTCTGGATCAGACCCTATTTCCCACCAAGGCAATCACCCTAATGCAGTTTTGTTTCCTCTTGGCTCATTTACCAGCTGCTTGGTAAATGCTGGTGTAGTTTTATCAGGTAAAACCAGCAGTGATAATTGGAGTGCAGAAGCAATGTGTTAGTTAAAAAAGGAGAGGCTGGGGGCCAGTTAAGTTATAGCACTGAAGTTTAGTGAAGACAGATAGCTGGAAAATTGTAGCAGAAGGTTCAGAGGAAATCCTGTGGCTGTGCAGTTTTTGGCAAGCAATTCCCCACAGTTAATGTCTTGCACACACTGCAACTTTCTGAATCACCAGCAGTTTATACCTGCCATGGCTTGGGAACTGGGAAGGGCAGAGCATCCCTCCTGTGGGCTGCTTCCACTCCCAGCTCTGCTGAAACATCCCCACATTTCCCACTGACTCTTTCTCCATCTCTCTCGTCCTGCAGAGGTTTTCTTACAGGACTTGGGTGGGAATGGGAAATGCCCAGAGACTGAGAGCATCCTGCACTTGCAGGTGACTCTGCTTGCAGATAGCAATCACCACTGTCATTAAGGTCCCGTTGCTAAAGAGTTAATCAGTGATTAATTGAGATAGTACACTCTCATCAGATGGGGGTTGTGTTAGGAATGGTTATAAACACACCAGCAGATGCTGATACACAGCTGATTGCAAGCTTCAGTTATGAGAAACTCTTGGACTGTGGACTCAGCATAATCCTTAATAATTTACTAAGTGGAATTACTCAACTATCTATAAATGAAGCTTCAATATAAGAGGTGAGTTAAACAGCTGCTTACTACTTTAGCTACCTATTTTGAGTCTAGTTACAAAACTCATAAGAAATCAGGGAAAAATTCTTTGCTGGTTGCTGGATTTGGGGTCAAATCTGGTGTATTTGTTAGTGCATCAGATGATAACTTTTTTAATAACAATGAGAGAAACCAGTTCATCTTTAGCAAGAAAATACTGTTTGGGTTTTTTTTTTTCTGAGCTAGAGAAGAAAATAAGAATTAATAGATTTTCTGGGACAGGGACCTGACTCTGGGGGTGGCAGAGCCTGCTGAGTTGCCTGTTAGGATGCATCCCTGCTGCACCAAAGGAAGGAAATCCACTCACTTGCCATTGTTGAAGACAACGGTGCAGTTGGGCCAGCAGTCGTGGTTGGCCTGGCAGAGGTTGGGGAAGATTCCCACACCAACAGCCTGCAGTCCTCTTTGGTCACTGAGGGTAAAGCCATTGCAGCTGATCTACTCCCAAAACACAGGCAGGAAGAAGCATTAAAGGAGAAAAAGCTGAAACACTCCAGTGGGGATAAAACATCAGAAGAGAAGCAGGGCAGGACTCATGCAGAGGGACCAGCCCAGGGCAGAGCTGAGTAAATGTTACAGAATATTTGCTGTCAGTGTTCACTTGGGATGCCCAAGACAAATTTGGTTTGGCCATGCATTGATTTCCTTATATTTGGTACCTGCAAATAATTCAGAAAAAGGTCACAGGAAAATGATTTCGAGGCAATTCAAGCAGAAAGCAAAGTTCACACTCATGAAAACAGGTATCAGTTAGAAATTAACCTTGACTGCTGCATTCAAGCTGGTCATGTTTGCTGGGTTGCCCTCAAAGCTCATAAAAACCAGCTACTACTCTTTGCTGTGAATTTTCAGAATGACTACTTTTGCATGACATATATTCCAAGAATTAATTATTTTACTCTTCTGTATGATACATTATTATCATGTATGAACAGAACACTTCTTAGTCACAAACATAAAAAATGGAAATATCTGCAAAGAGAAAATGTGATAGGATAAACCAAAGGAAATAATTAACTCAGCTGCTGATTATTTTATGCTGTTATTAGTTTTATTTCCTTTGTGAACTGATTCTGTAGTTTTTCAGTATTTCCTTGCTTCTCCACTGACAAGCTGTGCTGCTCACCAGCACATGGGGTCTCCCTGTGTCCAGTGGACTGGATTTTCTTTGTGGTGTGGGTACCAAAGGATGCTGTGTCCTCTCCCTGTTCTGGGCCTGGCAAAGGCCAGCTTGTCTTGCACAGCAGCCACTGGCAGAGGGGAGAGCAGACCCTGTGTCTCCTCTTGGCAATGCTGGGAGCTGAGGGGGTAGAGCAGGGATATCCAGGGCTGGGAGCAGAGCAACTCAGCCTGAACTGGAATTTCCCTCTCTGCTGAGGGAACACTGAGAACAAAGATTTGTAGTTAACAAGTTAGTAATGGATATTATTATATATCTTTAGTATCTTTTACTGATTTTATTATATATGTCAGTGTAAAAAATCTAATGCACACAACCGTAAGAGACATTGATGTATCTATGAACACAGATCTGCTATATTCAAATATATACTAGGTGGAATTAATAAAAATATATTCCGATTTTCTCAGCTCTCCCAGGTGGAGAGAGATGGGAGTTGTGATGACAATGCAGCATCCTATGATTGAGCAAACCACTCGTCTGCACGTTTAGACAGCCAAAATGTTCTAGTCCTTGCCGTGCCTCAATTTCCCAGTGTCATACCGAGGAGAAGCAGGTGGGGAGTGGGATGAAGGCAGCCATCCTCCAATCAGGCCAGCTGGGGAGTTTCTCCCAAAAGCTGGCATTACAGACCCTCCCCCATCTGCACTCGCACCCCTCCGACCTACCACCCCGAATATGTGGGAGATGAACTGCATCCCGAACTGCTGGCACTGGGGCGGCCAGAACTCCAGGAAACTCTCCACGTCCGTGCGCAGCTCCCGCTTCTCCTCCTCGCCGAAGCTGTCCACGTGGTTCTGCAGCTCATCGATGGACACCAGGCAGCCCTCGGACAGCCCGCCGCCCTCCCTCTCGATCTTCCACAGGATGCGGGCAGCCAGCCTGCCAGGACACAGCCACAGCGGTCACAGCGCCACCACCACAAGCACAGAGCAAAGCATCATCAAAATTCATCTCCTGGTGGGGGGAATTGTGGGCAGGCAGGCAGACTGAGACAGGCTCAGCATCACATGGGTGATGGATGGTCACCATCCACAGCCTTCTGATGGAGAGGGAGATGAAGGGTTTTGCCCCAGCATCTGTGTTCTCATCTGGAGAAGTGCTACAGACCCTCAGGTCTCCATCCCTCTACAGCTGCTCCCATTTCCTTGAGGATTCCTCTCATTTTCTTATGGTGGAGCCAGAATGTGAAGACAAATTAATGTATCCTATCAGCAAACTGGGGGAGAGCCCGTGTCCTCTTTCACTTTTCCACCTACTCCCCGGTTTCCCACAGCTCCTAAACCATCCAGGGTGGGTTTGCCTCGCCACGTTCAGAGTCTTTGGGGCCAAACAGGAGCACAGTCTTTGCACCACTGATGCTGCTCCAGGTCCCCATCCCTTCAGCTCAGGGATGCTCCTGGCCTGTCCTAAACCTTCTCCCACCTCCACCCTGCCCAAATCAGGCCACCCAGCTCTTCCTTGCCACAGGATGCCCTGTCCTCTCCCAGCTCACGGGGGGGGGAGGTGGGCAGCTCTCACCTGATGTTTTCAGAGGGTGCCTTGCCGTGCCTCTTGATGGCAGAGCACTCATTTTTGTGGTTGAGCCAGGCTGCTCTCTGGCAGGTCCTGTCGCAGTAGTAGGCGAACTTGCACTGCCCGCAGCGGTGCAGCCGCTCCTGCCGCTTGAAGCAGGTGTGGCAGATGACGTGTGTCAGGCTGGAAGGACAGAGGGACACCTTGGATCAGCGAGGGCCAGCTCTGCCCAGCAAAAATCCTGCCAGTTTGGCACCTCTGGGCTCCCTGTGGCTGCTAAAATGAACCCATCAGGATTTTGGGGGAGAATGGAGAAATATCCCACCCAGCTTAATCCTTGTGTTCTTGCCCGGTGCTGTTGCTGTGAGTTAAATGGTGACGGAATAACTGGGACCCTTTCAAAAGGGTTATTTCATCTTTGGGGGATTCAAAACAGGATTTCCAAGAAGCATCCTACAATTGTATGTGTTTAACTATAACCGAGGCTGGGGGAGGAGTGCATCAGAGCTGATGAAGAAGTCTGACCTCTGATCCTCCCTCTGAGAGTGTCCAGGGTCCCAGACCGAGGGGAAACCTCCCCCATATGCCCCTTCATGTGTCCAGCTGCTGCTCCTAGAACTTAATTCACTGAGAAGGAGGGGGAGACACTTTGGTCTGCTGTCCAAAAAATTTTGGGACTTTCCCCTTGGTGCTCCAGAAGGCTTTTCACTGCCTGATTTGGTGTCTCCAGCTGTCTGCTTCCCCAGGCAACCGCCCACTTTATCTGGGCCTCCAGCCAGGCTCAACAGTACAGGAGAGTTTAAATTCCCATCACTCAGCCACTGCTGGTGCCAGAAGGGAGGTTCTCCTCACTGCACAAAGCTCAGGGACCACAGAGGCTTTGTGATCAAAGGAACATTTGTCATCGTGCACAGCGCAGAGTGGGGAAACTGAGGCATGGGGAAATACAAAAATTATTGATGATCTCCTAAGGAGGATGTGCCACAAGCAGGAATCAGACTCACAGCCCCAGAGAATCCAGCCCAAAGACTGTATATATATATATATATATATGTACACACAAACACTTGCATATTTATGTTTATACCTGTATCACAAAGTATTTTAAATGCATTTTCTTTTCTCTGAAAATATTATGTGAGCTGCTGACATAATCTACCCCGTGCCTTGGCTCTTCTTGTAGGATAAAGAGGACCACTGATTGAAAAGCAGGATGAGCCACAGCAGAAAAAAACACATGCAAAAATGAGGTTTGGAAAATGAGGTTTAGGAAGGTGAGCAGTGCTGGAGGGAGCCCAATGCAAGGCAAGCACCTGGGATGGGGCAGGGGGAAACGTGCCTGGGAAGGGGGATGCAGCCAGCTCCAGTGTGTCAAATGGAAGAGCTGGGAGCTGGTGAGAAATGTGAGGCTGTGCTCTGTCAGCTGTCAGGTCAGGGGGCCAGAGAGGTGCAAGAGAGATTGCACTCCTTGTAAGGCAAAGCAGAGCCAGAGAGCTGATAAAACCCACATGGTTACATCACGCCAGGAAGCAAGGGAGGTATCTCACATGGGGAATGGGGGTCTCTCCTGCCACCTGGGTGTTTTAAGGGCAGTCAGAAAGCAAAAAAAAACTTTCCTTGTGGAGAGGAATGACAAGTTGGAAGGGAACACAGTGCAGAAAAACCCAAATCCTCCAATAGATGCTTCTCTCCCCCCAGTTTGCTCCCTGAGAATTAAAAAAATACTGAAATGCTGGCTTTGCATTTTGCTGTTTATTGCATAGGGTGTCCAGATTTTCCAAAGCAAACCTGGCTGGCAGAACTTACTGCTAGCTCTGGAAATCCCTCATTTCTGAGGAGATGCAGAAATGCACCAAAAACGTTATACGAGACTTTCTGAGAAACCAAAGGAACAGCCCATGTGGTATTGAAGCTGCAGAGACAATCACTCACTGCTAATCTGACTGGCAGGTGTAAGAAATACTGTACCTCTTACCAAACCACCATGGGATCCTCCGTGCCCCAAAATGGCTTCAAGGAACACTGGATTTATTGATACTGTGTGTTATCAGGACTCCAGAGGCCTGGGCTCAACTCTAGGCATAGCAAAAAAAAACTAGGAGACACAAGTATTCCTTAAATCTTCAGCAAATATTGCTTGAGCATCTGCAAGCACCTAAATCCCCCAGGTGCCCCTTGGCAGCTGTGCAAACTCCTGCTGTGTCAGAGGAGCTCAGAGCTGTGTGCCCCAAAAGGGAAGGGCACAGAGGGGCTCTCCCTGGGCTGGGCTCTGATGCCACCTGTCCTGGAGCACCCAGGACACCAAAGGCTTGCAGTGCTGCACAGTCTCCTCTCTCACCCTCTCTGCAGTGCTAAGGTTCTCCAAGCGAGATTAAACCTAAGTTTCTCAGCCTGTGGAAATCACTGGTCTACAAAACCTTCTCTATCTGGTCTAGAAAGTGTTTAACACAACCCCAAATGGTTGCAGGTATCCCAGGCCTCCCCTCCTGGCACAGAGAGCAGCCCACACCCACATGGTCAGGGTGCTGCACGGCCAGGCAGCACTGAAGGTTCCTGGAGAGAATCCTGGAGAAGTGTCTTCTGCTGTGGCACCTACCCAAGAGCCCTGGAGGTTTGAACCCTCTGTCCCCTGCTGCTCAGCTTCCCTTGCTTCACCCCAGGGACAGCACAACTGCTTTGTGTATGTCTGTGCACAGCACGGCCTCTGAGGTGCTCCCTGCCATCCTCCACACATAGTGAGAACTGGTTCTCACCCTGCCCAAAAGCAGGGTCTTCAGTGCAGTGATGCCTCCAGCCCAGCATAAGCTTGCCAGGCCAGGGATTTAGGACTGACTTAGAGGGCAGATGCCACTGAGTGACTCACTGAATGACTTTCTGGGGAGCCTCAGGTTTCCTTGGCCTCCCAGCCCAGCATCAAGCGAGCTGAACTCTGAGCTGAACTCTGAAGGGCTCTCATGCCCTGGTGAGACTCACAACTGCAGCTAATCCTGAATGCAGCTGCAGTGACAAAAGCAGTGATTCAACGTGCCAGCCAACAAGTGCAGGAGGCAACAGAGCACTGACAACTAAACCATGGCTCCTGCAAGCACAAGAAACAAATAACTCTTGTCACTGCTTGGACTGGATTCAGAAAGATTAAGGTCTGTTGGACCTGCCAGGACAGAGGGCTGAGCACTGCCACAGGAAATGTATTAACCTCATCTCTGAGACATGCACAACCCAAACATCTGCCATCCAGCACCCACAACATCTCATTCACTGGCCTGGAAAAGCCAGGTGAGATGGCTTTAGTGCAAAGAACAGAGGAGGATTTCATTGAGTAGCTCATGGACACAGTGAATAAATCACAAACTGTTTAATGTGGGTCCATGCTATTCTGCACATCACAGATGATGCTCACAGATGGCCTAACTTACACCTAAATCCTGTTTATTATTGCTTGGCAGGGCATGTCTCTCCTCAGTCTGCTACAGAGAACAGCATAAGAACAGCTTAAGATGTGGGCAAAGTCTCCTTGGTTTCCAAAGCAGAGGCTGTAACACTTCATTAAAGGCACCAGCCTAAGGAAATGCACCAGCTACCTAAAGATGAATTATTAGCATAAGAATGGTGTTGCTCCTTTAAGAAGCAGTTGGGAGCTTAATACTTTCACCTTTAAAATGTCAGGGATGACTTATCCCAGCTTTTCTGATTCGAGAGGAGGATGTATTTCAGACTAATTTTTGACTATTCTATTTTTAGTCTTTCATTACAAGATTTCCCAGCCTCTTCTTAGAGGTGTGGGTGAGGTTTTCTTTAAAAAGCTAGGTTTTCTCCCAGGTTTTATTAAAGTTTTTGAACAAATGAGATCATAATAAAAAAAATCAAACCCCAGAACATTTTTAAAAATGTGAATATGGTCACATTAGCTCTCAGTTTTTATCGGTGTCAGCTCAAAGAATTTGTTCCCATAATCTTTTCAGTCATGCTGTTATGGAAAATTTTGGATTTCTTGTATCTCTAGATCATCCCAACTACAATAACAGAGCTCCCCATGTTTCCTTGGAAAATGTTTTCGGCCTCTTTCATACATCAAAAAGAAGTGCAAAAATTGCATGATCTCAGTTTTTTAGCAATTTGCAGATCACTCATCAAGCAGATCTTCAGGTGATCTTGGCTTTCCACCACATGACACTGTTTTCCGTGACTACTGTCCCTCAAATCCTGCTGGTTAAAGAGCAAACTTTCTCTTGGCAAAGGCTGGCAGAGACACATGAGGCATCCCCTTGCTTATAGGAAATGTAAACTCTTGCAGGCTTGAGAGGCAGCTGATGTGTCAGAGGAGAAGGTCACATGCAGTACATGGAGCCCAGGCACTGGGAATGCCATCCCTGTGAAGGGGATGGAGGAAAGGAGACCTGGGATCTTTGAGGAGAAAGCAAAGAGGGAGGAAGGTTTAGAGAAAGCTTCAGTGAGAGGCTCAGGGCCTTTGCAAATGGAAGAATTACCCCAACAAAAGCAAAGAATCCCTTAAGAAGATGCATTTCCAGCTTTCTGCTTCTCGCTTAGGGCAAAGCAGGTCTGACACTGGTGGTTTCTGAGTGATATTTCAGCTGGTAACAACAAGGCTGAATCAAACAGAGATCAGGCTGTGTCTACACTTTATCCTGGAAATCACAGAGAGTTCTGCACCCCCTTTCCATCAGTATTCACCATCTCTTTCAGCAGCCTGCTCTCATTCAGGTAGAAGCAACAGGCTTGATACAGGAGTCAACACCCAGTGAACACTGGGTTAAGCAACAAAGTTACAGAATCATAAAATCAGAATGGTTTGGGTTGGAAGGGACCTTTAAAGGTCATCTAGTCCAACCCCCCTGCTACAACCAGGGTTAGCCTAGTGAGTCATGCCCTGGCCTTAAAATCTCACTATGAGCTGGCTGGTGTTTATAGGAACCTCATTTTCCTTTGAGTTTGATGTATTTCTAGATTAAAAGTCTCTGGCACTGTGTAAGAAACTGCTGCTCAAATGACCATCATTGATCTGAAAAGTACAAGCCCTCACCAGCCTTAAATTACTTTAGGGGCCTTCAGGGACCTTTGGGGCCCTGTGACCTCCAGGGGCTTCCAGAGTGGGATGCAGCTTGTAGATTTAGACACCTGTGCTCATTTTCCCCCTGTATGTGAGTAGAGATTCCACCACCCCATTCAATGGGGTCTGAAAAGTCATTCAGCTTAAATGTCTATGTTCACTGCACATTATAGAGTTCCATTGATTTTATATCAGCATTTAGTGTTGGATTCACTCGTCTGGACACAGAAGTCCAGTGTTAGGCTCTGCAGGGACACCTGATGGAGTGGAGTTTTGTCAAAGAAAACATTTCTCCTTCTCCTAGCAAAATAAAATCTCCATGCTTCCTCAAACTCAGCCTCCTACTCAAAGACAGACATCAACAGAGTGAAGCTGGGTGACAGCCTCAGGTCCAAATTACTTTGACAGCTCCTCACCTCTATCTGTCTGTCTGTCTGTGTATCTATCTCTCTCTATCTACAAATATAAGCCAGGTTGGAGTCTGTGCTATGATATCCAGTTGCCCTGGATTGGATCCATAGTGGGGTGATGGGAGAGCCCCCCCAAACAGCTCCCAGCAGTGGAGGAGGTAACCAGCAGTGATAACAGCCCTGACTTTCTGGGTAAGTACAGGAACGGCATTTATTTGCCTGGCAGCTTGTCAAAGCTCCCACATGTATCTGGTTACTGACTTTAAACTTGACCATCTGGTTATTGGCCAGATAAATTGTGGCTGATGTCCCAGTCTGATTTCCATTTCAGGCTGTGTTGTATCTCTGCAGGGCTGCTCCTATGAATCTCAAAAAGAGCTTTGCTTCACCTGCACAGCCTGTGCAGCCACACAGAAGATCCCAGTGTGGCCTCTGCGCTGTGGCTGCCTTCCATATGCCTTTCAACAGCAAACTCAGGGGATGGATTTCAGAGTCTCAACACCCACAGACTGGGAACAGACTTCCCAAAGGACTGAGTTCTCCAAAGGGCTGCAAAGCAGAGACCAGCTCTGCACTGCAGTGCATCTGTGTGGTCTTTAATGCACAGAGAAAGCTGAGCTCTCTGGAAAATCTGGTCAGATATTTGATAGGAGCTGAGCCAAAAACTTAAACCCAGCAATCATTCATATTTGAATCCCTTTTCCATGGTACACATACATGGTGCTTTCAGCCAGACATGGGAGATACTGAGTTGAATTAGGATGAGGAACTCTGGATTTGGGGTTTCCCTGAGCAGGCTGAGTGTCTTTTTAACAGTGTAGACTCACCAGCAATGATAGAACCTTCACACCTGTGTTTGTGGGCAAGGAAAAGCACATGCTTCTTCACGGGTCTCTTCTTCCATGCAGAGGCAACAGCAGTTCTTTTAGGGTAAAACCAGCTACCATGGCCAGGTGTGGATTTATTCTTGCAGGAATAAAGAATACAAGGATGCAGGCAACCCTTCTTTGACAGCAATCAATTCAATGGAGTTTGATACAACTGAATACCCTGGGACAGCAACAGAAGGCACCTTTAAAATCAAAGCCCTGGGTGTGTAAGAAAAGCATCAGGGTGATTTCCACAAGAAAAAAAATGTGTGTTTCCATTAGATCTCACACCCAGGCTGTATGCTGCCAAACACTAATCAACAAGCATGTTTCAGAGTTTTTGGGACTGCATTTCACCACTGACCTATATTCAGTGTTTTGGGATGAAATGTGTCACAGGAGGGTAAGGATCCATTATTATTGCACAACAATTGCAGAGAAGGGCTGTGTTTACCTTGACTTCTTGCTGCTCAACCTCTGGACCTGCCCTCTGGGAGCTAAACAAGCCCAGCCTAGGGAGGGAGGGAAGAAGGGAAGCACATCTCTCCCCATCCAAGGTTTTCTGTTGGAAATCTCAGCCTAAGACACAGTCTGCAGCCTAAGAGCTGATGCAGGGGTAGCTTCTGCCCTCATCTCACATTACACAAGTGACATTTGAAAATGCAGCAAAGTTGCTGCTCTTCAACATAGGCAGCTCTGCTCTATGCATGGTGCCACATTTCACACAGAAGAAAAAGTATTTTTAACCCACCATCAAAAGTCAAATTTTTTTCAGTGGTTTAAAAAAAAAAGTATTTTTAATAAAGCATATGGGAGAAATAATTGTCCGTAGGCCCTTCTGAAGCAAATCACCACAAAATTCCAGCTATTGACACGAGTGAAACTGAAGTACAAGAGCTAAAAGGACACATCAAGGAGAAATGATTTTGTCACCAACTCCTGTAATTGAGCTCAGGGTTCAGACTTCAAGAACTCAATGTTTTAAAGTAAAAAATGACATTTTTAATGTGAGCTCTTGCAATGACATATGAAAATAAAAACTAAAGGTGTCATTCCTGCTATGGCAGAGATTCATAATAATATTCACCCACTGACAGTTAAAGGACAAAGAAACAGTGAATGAGAGACACAAAAAACTTAGCTCTTCCTCTGCCCATTTAATATCTAATTCTCTGCCACTGCCAGATCACAGAGTGGCACTGCTCAGTTATGAGATGACCAGGGTTAATACAGCAGCACGACCTCTGCTTGTGCCCCAGACTTCGTTAGCAGAGCTGATTTAATCAGAGAAAACTCAGCTAAACAGAATTGCTCACAGCCCTCTTCAGGGCTGTGCAGGGTATTTATTAAAGTATTTATTACTGGCTGTTTGGGGCTAAAAATTCAGTCTCAGGACTCACCATGATACCCTTGAAGAACACTCACTACTTTCCTAAGCTCAGAAAGAAACTTTCAGCTGCCATCTAAGTCCTCAGTTTAAAAATTTGGGCCACATTCTGTTCTCAGTTAGCTTGTTACAAGGCTGAACAAATTCCACTTGTATCAGAGGCTTTAATTTAGATTTAGCCTAGTGGAGATCAACATAGAAATGGGTTCTTTGCATCTTTTCTCTTCCAGGTAATTTAAGTGAATCTTCCACTGATTCAAAGGGCAGAAGTGGGCACCTACCAGCCACACCAGCAGTGCAGGTTGAGTGAATGTTGTGATTAAAACAAGCAGCGGAAGAGAAAAATATCCTTGCACCAGAGCTCAGAGTCTGGCTACATCAGTGGGAAGATAAATTTAAAACCAGTCTTGTGAAAGAGCAAAAGCAGACGTTTGTCTCCAGTCAGCTCAGCCAGCTGTAAATATTAAATCTCTTTAACAGAAACAGTGTCACTCTCTGATCCCCACCAGCTCCCAGTTTGAGGGCAGCGGGTGATGAAGCTGCAAGTGCAGCTGGGGATGGTACACGTGAGCAGAGCACAATGGAGCTCAATTTTATCATGTATGACCCAGCAGAGACTTCAGCAAAGTCAGTCTGAGGTTCCTGTACCTGAATTACACCAGCTCCTGGCAGTTCTCTGCAGTGCAGCATGGGGCTGGTTTTGTGAGGCACTGAATACGTGCAATTTTCACTGCATTTTAAAAGGTTACCAAGCACCTTGCAGGGTCACATCCTGGAAACAAACTGCACTGTACTAAAAGTGAAAAAGGTTATCTGAGCCCTGGGAAGGACATTCACTACAAGCTGTGAATGTATCTTTACAGAAGTGCTTCTAACTTCCTTCCCATCCCTTCTCTGATGCCATCTAGGCACCTCCAAACTTTCATACAACCAGCCTGATGAAATTTTTGGCCTGAGTTTTACAAGTGCTTTCCTCTTACCTGTCAAAAACCACGGCTGCGTAGGCTGGCTCTGCAAAGATGACATCCCCAGGCAGGAATTCCTTCTGGGCTTTCAAACCCCTGCCTTTGCCTTCGGTCGTGAATACTTCCACCGACTCCATCCCTCCTTTGGTCATCCCAGGGACCCCACGGCTTGGCAGGAGGTGTCTCAGAGCAAGCCAAACCTGCCGTCACTGCTGTCAGCTTGGATGTCCACGCTTATAAAAGCAGGGCTGGTCTCCCCCCACCCCTGGCCACATGGATTGCCATAGGAGGGTGAAGGGGAGGGAGCAGGAGGGGCAGGAGCTGCAGGTCCTCTGCACAATCTCGCCGACTTATGTGGGGACGGGGCAGGGCCGGGGTTTCTGCTTCATTAGGAAAACCCTCTCCAAAAGTGACGTTTGGGAAATGTTCCTCCCAGCCACAAGAAGTTGTGTATATTACAACTCGGCTTAATTTATACTCTCCCACTGGAGGGAGAGCGTATTCTCTTTGCAGGGTATTTTTAGCCAGCACATGCTTCTGTCTCTCAGGAGGCAACAGCTGAGACAGTGGCATGGGGAGGGCTGGGTTGCCTATTTCTGAGCCCTGCACTGTCATCTGGCTTTTTCTAGAAATCAAACAAAGCTGCTTTATTTTTACCCTCAAAGAGATGGGCAGCGTGTTCAGAGGCAGGGGTAACAGAGAAACATGGGCCTTGACACTCTCAGCATCCTGTCACCACCAGGAAAAGAGGAATTCACTTCCCAAATGCCAATGGCAGCGCATGTACAGAGCGGTGTGGAAGGAGCTGGAAGGACACTGACAGTTCAGCAGAGACTGTGGGAGCAGGCAGGGCATCTCAGATACTCTCACCATCTTGGATGCACTAAACCTCTTTGAAACAGCACCTGAGAGCTGTCCCCACCTCCAGTGCTCTGCTGTGGAAGAGAGTCTGAGCCACCTGAGTGGAAAAGGAGGGTCCACCAGAGAGACTAAACTCACAAGCAGAGAGAGACCAAACTCCCTGGCTTTACTCTCTGCCCCAGTGCAAGTTCAGGGAGACACAAGGAAAGGCCCTCATGTAGAAGAGTGAACCTTACTGGAAAAACTAACTCAGCCCACGTTGCCCTTCAGCATTCTTTTATCATTTAATAGCACTTCACAGGGCTGGTTCCTGCTAATCTCACCCTCCCACCCCGAGGAAACCTGATGCTGTTTCCTCCTCCATCTCTAAGCACTGTGCAGATAACAATGACTGCAAACCCCTTCCCACATCTCTGTGCTGCTCAGAGAAATCTGCCCGGTTAACAGCAAAAGTGAGATGCAGAGAAACAAAGAGGGTAAATCCTGCACATCCTGTGGCAGTAAAGTAAATCCTTTACATTTCCAAGGCAGTGGGAAGTATCACTGGGCTCTTCAAGGCACAGAACTGCTCAGCACCTTCTGCTAAAAGCCTCTGGCAGTGTTCCTTGCCTGCAAATGAAGTCTGGTGTTGTAACAAACACCCTGTTTTATAGCCTGCCCGCCAAGCACAAACAGTATCAATCCACAGCTCCATAAATTCAGGGTGATCTGGCTGTTCATGTGGTTATGAGCAGTATTTCCACAAACAACCAGACACCTCCACTGCTCCTGAGCAGGGCCAGAGCTTTCCCAGAGCCATCAGCACAAGCCTCCCAGTTCCCTCTGTGCAGCCTAAAAAAGTCACTACGGGCAATTAACTCCTACAAGCAATTGCAATTTTCACTCCAATGCTCTACATGTGTGGTAGGTGATGTCAGAATGCTCTGGTCCCATCTGCTTTTCACAGGTTATTCCCTTGGCTGTAGTCATCTTTTAGAAGCTGCCAGAAGGATTTTAGCACCTCAAAATCAGTGCTGGTTGGTTTTTTTCTTCCTCCCAAACTCACATAGCTTGGGATGTGGCTCTATTGAACTGAGTCATTTATCACACAAAGCACTCATTATGGTTCCCAGAAAATAAATAATACAGAATAGAATGGATAACAGAACAAATAATATCATTACAACAAAAAATTGATCTTATCAAAGTAGATGCAGGATATCAGAGATTCCTTCTTTTCCAATACATATTTAGAGCAGTGAACCTACTTTGACCCCATTGAAAAAACATTGACTTTCAGAGCCAGGTGGAGAAGAACATCAAATTTGGAGCATGGAGCAAAGCTGACCCTTCAGCAGGAGATTATTCTGTGCTTTGGGTCTGTCTGGATTCTGGGCTGGAGGGGTGAGTGGCCCTATTCTCCCAACAGGAGAACCAGCAGCACCCTCTGCTGCCCTCTAAAAATTAGCCAAAGCACGATTTTATCAAATTTAATGGCAGCAGCTTTGGACTGTTGTGAGCAAAGGTCAGACAAATCACAAATTAGAGAGAAAAAAATGGAAAAAAGAGGAGGAAAAAAAAATCCCTGTGCCAAGCAGGAGCTCCTCAGACTCCTCCTGACCCTGCAATCCACCTTTAACCATCCAATGTGATCTGGATGAAGCCCCTTTTTTGGGGCAACAGCAGGGAAAACTGGGGGGAAATTACTCTGCTCATTCTCCTTGGGGTGCAAACAATGGGGGCTGAGGGGAATTCTGCCCTAAAGAGGGATGGATCCATGGGGCCATGAAGGGAAGGGCTGGTATTAGGCCCAGTATTTACTAGGCAGTTACAAGGCAGTTACTAGTAATTATTAGGCAGGTATTAAGTAGCTACTAGGAGCTGTTAGGGAGACGCTAGGCAGTAACTGTTATTTATTAGCAGTAATTAGCAATTTATTCATTAATTTTTAGGCAGATATTAGGCAGCTGCAAAGTCATTACTAGCAGTTGTTAGGCACTAAGGTGTTACCACACAGTTATTGCAATGGTGTTAGAGTTTCCTAGTAGTTACTGAGAGGCTCTTACTGTAGTTACTGAGCAGTTACTAAGGACTTACTAACTCTGGTAGTTACTGGGAATTACTACTAATTAAGACAGGTGCTACTAGCTCTGAGGCAATTACAAGGCAGTTATTAACTAATTACCAGCAGTCATTGAATGGCTTTGGTCAATGCTTTATAAGCATTGACTGATCAGTTGTGTAATGAAAATCAAGTTAAAAAACTAAAAAAACCCCACACACTTAGCAACGCACAAACGTGGGCTTTATTTAAAATATGTGAGACATCCATTAGCAGCAGTTTTCCCCATTGTCAGTTAAATTTAGTAGCACTCTTGGAAGCAGAAATAACTCCAGTGGAATTAATCACCGCCTTTAGAAAGCTGACAGCTATTTTAAGCAGTCAGCTTTCTGGAGGAAAGTATGCCTGCTCTTCAAAGGAATTTACTTGGGGAAAGCTGCAATATGGTCTTGCTATGTTTAGGTTTGAATTCTGATTTTCACACATATTTCCTAAATGAAATTGTCACGTTTCTGAACTCCAAAATGTGCTTTGGTACATCAACAACTTCAGAAGGATTTTGGAATCCTGGAAATTTCAAGGGATTTTAAGAGTCTGAAGGTTGTGGTTTTTAAATCCTCAGTGTTTAGAGGTAGCTCACACCCTTATTTTTAGTACAGAGCTGGTACAGGTTTTGCCATGAGCCAGACACAGCAAGGATTGTTGGTTGTGTTTGTGAGTTCATATCTGTGCCAAACAGTGGAACTGCATATTATGGGTACTTTCTGGGCAGATAATCCATGAGAACACAGGGTATCCTTTTCTTCAATGCAAAATCAGCAGTAACTTTCAACTTTGGAAAGACTCAGTGGCACAATTCTTTGTCATTTTATCACACAACACAATCCTGCACCCTTTGGGGTTTTTATTTGTTTTAGTGTAAGGTGTTTCTTTTGACTCAGTGGTAACAAGCTAAAAGCCCCTGCAGAATGTGGGACCTGTAGGATTAATCAGTTAATCTATAGTTACTACCATGCATCCTGTTCTAAGATTCAGTAAATAGCTCTCATATGTTATAAATTCCAATTTTCCCCCTTTCTCTCTTTCAGCACATCTTATTCACTTACTGGAAAGCAGAAAGAATTTGGGTACCAATTTACTGATCATATTTCTCACCCAGTATTCCACAAACCCATCTTAAACAGCACTGGGAGCTGGCTGAGAAATAACATTGCACAAACTTCTCTCTTGCAATCATGTGGGAGCATTGCATGTCAGGAAAGAGCTGGACAAGTACCTTGTCTTAACCTGCCCCAGAGTCTGCAGAGTGAGGCTTGGGAGGTTTACTTCTTACTGTGTTCGTAAGGTACAAGGAGGACTAAAACATGACAGTGTGGAAAGGGAAAAGAGTCCATTATCCTAAGGATTTTTCTTTGGAAGAAGTCAACCCCTCAGCATAGACTTAATCAGCTTTCTGCTGCACCCTCGTCAAGTTTTGATGGGGTGTTTCAAGAAATAAAGCACAGCTGGATCAAACCATGCTCGCAGAAATTGGAACAAAAAATCAAATGCTTGTTTTCTGAAATCCTGAGCTATTTGTTGCTGTAAAAATTATTTGACACTTTTAAAAAGTGCAGCTTTTTTTTTTTCTGATGAAACAGAATAGCTGATTTCAGTCTGCTGCAGCACTGACAGGCTGGCCCAGCTCTCATGGGTGTGATAGGAAGGAGAAAGCAGAGGACAGGCTTAGCCATGTGTCATAGCCAAATCCCTGCTAATGTAGTGTTCAAAGGTCCATATAAAAGCTTGTAAGTTAATTTTTGTTACAGTATTCTGTGGGAGAAAATTCTTAGGGTTTGATTGATAAAACTGGTTTATGGAAACGTGCAGTGCCAGCATTAACAGCATTCATTTCCAAGCAGAATCCAGTTTGGTGTTTCATTTTTTTACATTCCCACGGGCTTTGAAAACAAAACAAAAATCACTCAAAATATATTCAGTGAGTGAACTCGCTGAGAAAATGAAAATTTGATGCTACTACTCTTGGTTAGTTGACAACAGAAGAAACACGCGGGTCACAGAGAAGCAGTGGTTTCACCAGGCAGGACCGACCAAAAGCCCCTGCCCTTCTTTATTTACCTATTTTTATAGGTTTCTAAAGACAGTCAAAAATTAGTAAAAGGGGTTAACACCCCTAAAGGTTTACAAGACAAAAACATAGTCAATCATCTTTCTCTACCCCAGGGAAAAGAATAAAAAACAATTCTACAAATACAAAACAATCCCGGCTAGTTAAGAAAAACAAGAACCATGTTTACAGAACAAACATGGAAAACTACAGCTACAGTGTTACAACTTATGAGGCCCTGTAAAACCAGAGCGACATACTACAATATTGTTTCCTTGGAGAAAAGTCTTTCATTTAACTGCAGAAATGGAAATCTCACTGGTTGAGTCTCCCTTTCTCATATAGGAAAACATATAGTGCTGTAATACCACAGTTCAGTGTATTTGATAGGGGATTTAAAGTCTGTTAGCTTTGCCTGCCCTTTTTAAAGTTGAATTTCTGTGGATATCTGAGTATATTTCTAAGTTTGCTGACTCCTCCTGTGCACTGACCACGCTCCTGTTGCCCCACAGCCAAAAGGGACTGGATTTCAGTGCTGCTCTTTGCCTGCACTTTGAGACACCTGACGCTCTCAGCATCTAAGCTTTTGTTCTTTTTTCCTCCCCTTATGGAGCAGGAATATGATGGCCTGAATGCCAGCAACAGGGTTTGAACATCACTTAGAGCTGCAACCAGTCAGCTGAGCCAAATGACCACGTGCAGGCGCCTGCCTTGGCTGCTTGCAAAATAAAACAAATTAATGTGGTGCACGTGATGCAAATGAACCTGTTCTGCTGAGCTGCTGGGACAGGCTGGAGCATGCAGAGTCCCAGTGGGGCTGGCAGGTGGTCCTGGTGAGGTGTGTAACCCCATGGCTGGTGAGGATGTGCTCAGAGCCAGCCATGAGGAAGGGAAGGTGTGAGTCAGTGTTTGCTCTTGAGGAACTGCAGTTGTTGTGCCTGATTCATGGATCTCCACCCACTGCTCATTAAAATGCCGTGTTTGCTGCTGGCATTTGAAGGTACAATTTGGCCCTGTCGTTCTGTGGGTTTAGTACCTTGAACTTGAAACTTTATGCCTTTGCCTTCAGGGGTTTGTCTAGCCTAGGCATTTTCTTTACTCCATTATTCTGCTTTTTGTCTTCTTTGCCCTGAAGAATTGGGAAAGAAAAGTTAATAATAGGCTGAAGCTGGGAGCACTTCCTTTTTAATCAAGTGGTAGAAAATCCTGGGGTGAACAGACTCCTTAAAATTAGCTTGTTTCTGATATTTTAATTAATGTTACTATTTTTCCTACCATGTTTATATTGCCCGCAGGGAGCACTTTTCCCCCTGCCTTTCCTGCATGGAATTCTACAAAGATTCCTCTACAATTAATGCAGCAAAAGTAAGAAAACAAACAGCAAAGGTTTAAAGTTGGAAAGACATTCTCAATCTTCTCTCAAGTGGTAAAATATGCAAGTATAATAATGTTAAAATGTCCTTAAGCATTCTCACATCAGAGTTTTAGTGGCTTTAAGGAATTGCTGTGCCAATGAGGAAAAAAAAAAATTTTAAAAAAAGCTGGGTGTGATTCTAAGAACACAATGGAGAATAGAGAAACAGCAAACAAATCATTACCTTTCAATTCACATGTTAAGAGTCTGATTCATTATTATTAGGCAACTTGCTTGGTTTCAGGTTTTCAAAATCCACCTCAGTTATTTTTATTCTTTTAATTTATTCAAAGTGCTTCAGGTTTTTTGTTAAGAGAGCCTGAAGTTCCCATTGCCTTCTCAATGCTCATAATTTCTGTCTGAACATTACAATGAAGTTGTTCTCTGTCTTCGCTGTTATTCATTATTATCTCAAACTGCTTTTGATTTCACTTCATGTGATCTATGAGCTGCTGTGTCTTCTCTCAGAATGCACAAGTCAGGAAATTACACCAATAAATATTATGCTGGGTTTCAAGCACGCATTTATTGTTATGATTTATTCTGCTTTAATAACAATTTCTTTCTATTTATTCATGCCATTTTTAAGTCATATTGCAGATAAGAATGAGAAGTCATTTTTATGACAGCAAAAGTGGATGAGTTTAGGAAACTCTTCATGCACCAGTCTTTGTAAAGTTTGAGTGGTTTTTTGTAATTAATAAATTTTTGAGTGATCCATGGCTTGTCTTATGCTGGAGAATTTGTAAGGCTGAGACCAACTCACTAAAACTTCAGTTTTGTATCAAATTATTACCTTACAAACCTCAATCTCAAGCTTTAAAAGTGGTATCATAGAAAGTAAAATTAAGAAGCAGAACTCCAAGTGTGACATTGACTCAGAGGGAGCAGTGATGCAGCAAATACACTCCCTGTGTTTGCTCAAAGGAGTCAAGCACTTGGTTTGAAACACCTGTTTTCTGATAAAACCAGTGAATTCTAATGAAGATTGTTCATACCTTAACTGAAAACAGTCATTTTAAGTGATGCTGTTTATACCAGTTCTGCTATTTAGGATAATACTGAAAGGTCCACCGAAGTTACATTCATAAAAATTAAGTTTTAACTCATCTCTTTGCAGTAAGTAACTCATTTCTCCTGTGCTACCATTGCAGGGTTCAGAGACGCACAGAAATAAAAACCAGATTTCAAACTTTTAAGCCTAAATACAAATGCACCTGCACATGAGAATATGTATTTAAGGGTGTTGACCTAGTCTTGCTCCCTGTCTCTGTGCAGAGGCATAAGCCAACTTTCCAGCCTTCTTCTTTCTCATCTCCTCCCACCTCTGTCTTTCTTCTTTGCTAGAGCTCCACAGCCTCTGCAGCATGTCTGGAATTTAAGTCTGATTGTAAAGCAGCCCTTTATTAAAATGCCCAAGTATCTCAGATGACTACTATAAATGAATAGTGTTACACACCCAAGAAGGAATACAGATTGACTTTTGTGTGTTTGTGGTTTTTTTATGTGTGCTTTTTTAGCACTTTGCAGGCATTTTGATTGATAAAATCTTTTTGGCACCGATTCTGTATCCTAGACTTTAAGTTCTTGAATCATAAGAGCCAAAATAATCACAAGAAATACTGTGTGACTGCTGAGAGTTAGTAATCAGAAGAATCATGTCACTATGGGTAGCAGTAGTCTCCAGGGTCTGCTCTCTTTGGCCTTGACAGCCCAACAACAATAACATTTTGTTTCTCTTGGCACAAATATCTGCTATTTAAAGAACAGCTTTTAGGTATTACATTCATGGAAGTCTGGGCTGTATTTCACATTTACTTTCTGGGCACACAAGTGAAGTGGGACAGAACAGGAAGATGCTGCCAGTTTTATCACTGGATTTTGCCTTTCTGCCTGGGTGGTGCCTGAACACTCATTTCCAATTCTGTCTAATCACCTTTGACAGGTACTTTTTGCAGCCCAGTTCCCTCTGAAAAGAAGTATTTCTGCAGTGCTTGGGAAGGATGAGGGGCAAAGCAAAGATGGGGTGCTGTGAAACTGAAAACAGGGCCATACCTGCAGAGGTTCCAATCTGTTCAGTGGCATTTCTCACCCCAAAAGCCAAAGGGATTTGTTACAGTGCTCCACACTTCCCATGAACGTGGAATTGAATCTTTGAGGGAACTTTGCAATTCTTTTAATGGGATCTTATGAGTGTCTGAGGCTAAATATCTTGTGCTAAAATCACTTGCCAAGCTCTTCTTAACATTCCAGTAGGATCAGATTCATACTTTGATTTCCAGAAACTCCTTCTTGTGTGTGCTGCTTCACTCATGCATCATTTTAGATCCTTAAACTGCTGTTAATGTTTGCTGTGGCTATGGAAAGTCAGTGGAGTTCACAGCCTGTCTGTGGCACTGCCAGGTGCCATAGGTTCCAGAATACAGCTGAGGAACCTGTGGTAAGGACAAGACCATAAGACCTACTAAGAATCACATGAGAAGACACTGCCATTGGGTCCTGGTAAATAGGAGTTGTGGGCTGGATTCATGTCTCCAGTCCAGAAATCTGATTTTCCCTTCAAAGTTTGGCTGCTGACAAACATAAACTGTTTAGACTAAAAATAAAGGGAAAACAACACTGAAAATTACTGGTTGACATCACCCTGTGGTATGAATGCTTGTATCATTTATTAAAAAAATGAACTAAAATCTTGTCTTGTATTCCTTAAACAATTTTATCAATATATTTTTTTATCAAGGAGCACTACTTTTGTGACAAACATTAATTGGCCTGCTCTGCAGTGAATCATTTTTTAATGTCAGAAGGTTGATCCACTCCAAATTCACACCACCAGCACCATTAAATATTTTAGAGGCATAAAAATGACAAGGTCAGTCTGGCAGTTCTGGAGGGCCACAGCTTTTGATTGATACTCTCAAGGTTTCTGATGGCATGGTTACAAACTGTCAGGTAGCCTATTAAAGGAGTTTTTCTCAGTTGCCAGGAGAGATGTCTTGTGAATCTGAAAGCTAAAGACCTCAAGTTTGGCTTAAGATTTATAGAACTGGTTTCACCCAGGCAGTGGGAGCATAGATCTCCCCATGCTCTGTCAGTTTTGTGTGTGACAAATGGCCTTGAGGCAGAGTCAGAAGGAGAAAGGTCAGACTTGTTGGTCACCCCTCTCTGGGAGTGTCATTTAGCAGCTGTGGATGTGTGTGGTGGCCTTGGGCAGGAGTCTGCAGTGTCCCAGACCAAACTGAGGGCCACTTACAACTCAGTGCTGGATTGGGATTTAAGGGAGAGACACATCAGTTTATTCCTGAGCTTGCCTCCATGCAGTTTGTCAGGATCCCACGTGTAAATACACTTCCCAAAATTAGATAGATAGATAGATATGCCTAAAAATGCAGTTACTACACAGAAACAAAAAGAAAAATGCTATGCATATTTGTACATTTTTTTTCATGTGGTTTGAAGCTGAAATTATACCAGATCATGGTTTTTAAAAGCGGTTACCCAGCACTTCTGAAGTTGCAGTGCTTCCAGCCAACCTGCCCCTGTTTGTGGATCAGGATGTCCTGGCCTTGTTTGGGCTCAGGGAAGCAGGCAAGGCTGTGCTGTGTTTGGCTGCGTGGCCCTGGCAAAGCTGGAGCTCTTTGCTAAAGTAACAGCAGGGCAGTGCCAGGAGCTGCATTAGGGCAGGTGACACTGCCATGCTCGAGGTGCTGCTCTGCCTTCCCCAGCCAAGTTCCTGCTTGGGAACCCTGCCTGTTTTCCGTGTCAGATGTGTTCATCACCATCCTGTGACCATGCAGAAAACCTGAGCAGAGAAAATTCTTTATGGTTCTGAAACGGAGACAAATGTTCAGTGTCTCTCTCTTGTCTTCAGGTCACAGGAGAGCCTCTGCAAGCCTTGCTGTGGGATCTGAAAGCCATCCCACTGCTGGTTTGCACCACTCTGACTGTGCTTTCCCCAGGGTGAGTCTGTTTGAAGAGCCACCTGTGCTGAGTTGCTGTGCTCAGTAAATCTGCCCAGCTGCAGCTTTCTGTTGTGGGCTGTTGTGCTGTGGGATAGAGACCAGGGCCCTCAAAACCTTGAATTCTGTCTGAGTTCTCGTAGTTTTAGTTTTGTGAGTATAAGAGGTGGGTTGAAAAGCCCTGAAAAATAAATGTAGTCTGCTTTTTCTTTCTGTTTTTTTGGGTTTTGGGGGGTATTTTTGGTTTTAGTTTTGTTGGTGGTGGTGGTTTATTTTTTTAATTTGTATTTTGTGGTTGACTGCAGTCTTGGCTCTAGATTTTTCCTGCTACTGTTAAATTGTAAATCTGGGTAGCCAGAACCTGAGCTGTCAAATAGTTTAGTCCAACCTCCAACAGACAAACTTAACTAAACAAAGCTGAGCAGGGACATGTAGGTGCCAGTAGCAATTCATTAGTCAGAAATCCCAGGAACCTGAACCCAAGGTCCATGGGGATTCAGTTTTAAGTTCAAAGTGTACATGGGCTTCTTGTTCTGGTCCCCTTCCCTAAACTCTTCCAGTCTATTTGAGGCTGATAATGCCTCTGCTTTCTTCAGTGGCTCTCTTTTCTCACTCAGATCTGATCTTTCCTCTCGATTTCTGCCACTCTGTCACAGAGGGCTGTGCAAGTTTGGCCAGTGTCATTTATTTCTAGGGCAGCCTTGCTCCATATGGGCACACAGACCTCCTTTCCTTAGGAAGTCAGTCTAAAAAAACTTAGAAAACTTCCCAGCAGATGGAAAGGCCATGATGTAGTGCCCCACCTGTACACTGTGAACATATTAATTGAAGGGGAATAAGTGCCAATTGTCTTGCTTTTGAAAATAAGAGTTGCACTTTTGGAAGTCAGGAGGAGGAGATTAACAGCTCTGCAAATACTGGAAAGGCATGATTTGGCAGAACAAGGAAATGGGTTTGGTTTGTTCAGTGATCATTCCCAAATGTGTACATGAATTCCATACTCTGCTCACCCACCTACTGGAAAGTGGCTGCAGAAGCTCTGCAGAAAATAGCTCTAAATGAAGGTTCTTGGTGTCAAACATGAAAGATAAGATCCCAAATGAAGTGTTCTTGCCACATTTCCATTAAAAAATGATGACTCTAGGATGTAAATGCTGTAAATGAGACACAGCAGATTCTCATCTAGCAGAAGTGACTTACAGCTCTAATTTAGGTAAGCAACAACCAATTTTCTAAGGTCATAAATAATGGTTATTGTTCATGTGTTTCCTGATCTCCTTGTTCCTGGCCTTTCACATTTGTGCCAGTAGTCTACATTTAAAGTACTAAGCACAGAGATTGATGATGTTATTTATTCTTTACTTAAGTACATCTTTTTTCACTTCTTAGAGACAAATGTCAGTAATGAAATCTAATTCTGCTCATCTGTTCCTCCCATTAAAGCTACCAAAGCATTACAACTCTGATTTGAGAAACAAATGGAGCCACAGGTCTTTGTCACATCTGAACAGAAAGTCTTTCAGATCTGAAACAGAAAAAACTCAGTGTGAAGTGAGCAAAAAGTTGGTTCCACAGTGGAAGGTTCTCACCAAAGAAAGGAAGAGCCACTGAATCACCTTGTGTGCCCTGAGCTCAGGCTGTGGTTTCAGTGAGGCACACTGGCAGCACCATCACCTGCCAAGATAACCCCACATATTGGCTTGTGAGCCATGTCCTTGTCACATCTAAACTGATAACTTGTCCAAACCTGTTTCCATAAAGCCTGAGAGACATCCAACCAAAATCACTACAAATCACCCAAACACAACGCCTTGAGCTGCACCTCAAATGTACCATTTATCTGTGGAATCACATCACAGTGTGAAACAGTTGTTTGAGCAAGTCAGAGAGCTATTACAGCTTAATTAAATTAAGGGCTTTTTTCAGCATGGAGCTCCTGGCCAGCACTGCCATCCCACACCACAGGAGCTGGCATTGTGCTTGGTGCCTGTGTTTGTCTGCCAGAACAGCAAAAGGAAAGCACCAGGGTGAGGACTGGGAGATTTTTATTCTCTTTCCAGCCTTTCCACAGCTGCTCCCATGATTTACAGCTTACCACAAGTGTGGTGCCAGATGAGCTCTTCCAGCTGCAGCTTTTTTAACCATAACATGTTGTAGCTGCTGGTTCTTCTGGGCATCCAGTGGTGGAAGTGGCCTGAGAGAGGCCAGAGCTCCCAGATCTGCTGGTGTCTCTCCAGCAGTACCTGTTTCTCATCCTGCTTCTGTTTTCAGAGCAAGGTGTTGAGCAGCCAAGAATGGTATCTTTATAACCCTGGCCAGTTGTAATAGCTCTTGATTATACCCTAAAACAGGTATCACAAAAACCCCCAGTGAATAATAAACTATAAATAAATCCATAAATAAATAAATAAATAATATAAATAAATACAATACCATAAATCTGTGGGGCTGCTTTGGCAAAGGAGCACCAAGTGTTCCTCATCTCCCTTTCAGAGCTCAATTTGCAGTAGAAAGCAATGAAGTGCTATTTCAACCAGTTTGGGGTTTTTTTTTCTGGCAAAATGAAGGTTTAGGCATTGGTTCCTATTGAATTTGGGAAAATTCTGCTTTGTTTTCAGAGGGCTGCAGCCAGCTGCCTGCCCAGCTTTGCTCCTGGGAGTGTGCTGTCAGTCACTCCTGATCCAGGGTGGAGCACTGAGCGTGGGCATAAATCTTAAATCAAAGTTTCCACAGGAGACTGACAAATCCACAAGTCCTGAACACCTGTGGGAGCCCACCTTGCACAATGTGTCACTGTTGGGTTTCATTGCAGAATTGATACTTAACAACACCTGGCAAAACCACACATCCTCAGGTCACAGACCTTTTCTTCCTGCACTGACAGGCTCAGTTCCTTGCTGTTTCTGTACCTGAGATATGAAAGTTTGAAATAAAACCAGATTCTCAATGGGGGGATTGTGAAAGAAGTGGTACATTGTGGGGTTTTTTTCTCTGTGAGAGCTGTGAAGAAAACTGAAAATCTGTTTGTGTGGGAGAGGGGAGATTTAAAAGACACCCACCTTTAAAGTGAGGTAGGATTTCTTAGAATTAAGAATGAAACAGTTCCCAGCAGTGTTCTGAGCACTAACCTAACAAACAGTTGAAATGAAGTTCTTTTCCCCAAAGCTAAGTGCTAGAGGTTTCCAAACCACCTGCATTATAAATTCAAGCTCCACAGACTGAACTACACTTAGAAATAATATTGTGATGTGTGAGAAGTATATTGGCTGTGATACTTCTTGCATATAGCTAAACTTTTTCCCTCAAAATTTTTCTTTTGGAACTGCATTGAATCAGTCTGTATGTGTAGCTTCTTTAGGTGATGGAAGGTGCTGGAAGGTCTCCCTGGAGCCTTCTCTTCTCCAGGCTGAACATGCCCTGTCTCCACAGCAGAGGTGCTCCAGCTCTCTGAGCATCTTCATGGCATCCTCTGGACTCACTCCAGCAGATCCACATCCTTCTTATGCTGGGGCATAGCTAAAAAAATACAAAAAATCACTCTGCCTTGCTCAGCTTCACCCCAGTAATGCTGCGTCTCTTGCTTTGCACTCTCCATGTTGCTGCAACACCAGGAAACTGCATTTCTGTCTGGGCAAATGAGTCACTCAGTCTGGGCAAAGTGGTGTGTGACCACTGAGATGTGAGACTTCTGAGCAGCTTGCAAGATTTGGCTCTTTTGCCCACTTCTTAGAAGTCAATAGAAGTTTTGGTGCTGCAGTTTCATGCAAATCCAGGTCAGGGCCCCGTGGGTTTCTCTCAGGCAGCACCTGGGGTTGCCTTCAGGAGCAACATCTGTGCATGCACAGAGGTCCCTGGGCCCAGTAACTCATGTTGGTGGTACCCATGGAGAAGAGACCTAAGGGCCCTTTGGGAAGGCACATTTTGCACCTGCATTCTGTTCAAATTTAAGTGTGCATCAGCAGTTTCTTCACACAGGAGCTTCTCTGCTCCACACCATCCTGTTCAGGGTGGAGGATGACTGAGAACCTGATGTTAAATCAACACCATGACAGCAGAATTGTATCCTGCAAAACAGCATCAGATCCCATCAGATTTAAATCGAGTCTGGATTTTGGGACCGTTTGTGAAGGGCCAGCAGCTGGCATTGCTGACATTTGTGTCTGTTCAAGCACTCAAGGTTTTGTGATAATTTTTGAAAACTCTTGGGATGCATGTCTCTTCCCTGCTCAGTTATTCCTTGTCACTCTCTGAGGGTTCTCTACCCACAGCCTAAAGGAGATGGACTAATTTCCTTAGAATTGCCCTTAAAAAGCGGGGCTTTTATGGAAGTGGCTCTGCTTTCAGAAAAATCCCTCTCAAATCTGACGGAGAAGGTGATGCCAGCTGTTCACTGCCTGCCTTCTGGTTTGTTTACAGCTCTTTTTATTCTCATATTTTTTTTTCTCTTAGCTCAACAAGTGAAGAAATCCGACCGCACGCGTTCGGGGTGCCGGGCGCCGACCGCGGCGCTGAGCCTGCGGTGGAGGTGTGGTGTCACCAGCCCCAGCACAGCCCCTGCAGCTGTGAAAGGGGGGATGCACACTGAGCACAGCCTGCCTTTCATCTCTCCACTCTGCTCCAAGCACTGAGAAGCACCAGCTGGTGGAGGAGAGGAGGCTGAGACAGCCCCCCCAGGCTGGTGTCCATCTCTGCCTCACCATGTGGCCTCATCCGCTCTCCGAGGCTCCTCTCACAGCTACATCGCCTCTCGTTATGATTTTACTGCTCTGGCAGTTACCTGGGTCAAGATTACCAGTGAGGTGTCTGATCAAGCATGAAGGAAGTGAGGACACATATAGCTCTGCTGTTGTGGTGGTGCTTTCTTGTTCACTGGTGGGTGTGCTGTTAAAACAAATGAACCCTTGTTTCTTTCTTTTGTTTTAGCACTTTTTCATGGACATTCTGGTGCCATTTGCTTAGGCAAACATAGACAAGCAGGCATCTTTGTAGCCTTACTGCAACATCTGCTCATGGAGTGCAAGGCTAACACAAGGGTTTTTAAGAGGGATATTTTCCCCCCATATCTTGTAGCCTGCACTCTTTCAAGTAACTTCATATCTTTCTATTCTCTTTCCAGGTACTTGTGACTCCTATCCACTGGTGAAGATTCTGAGAGCAGCTGGAGGAACAAGGACATTTTTATTGTCCCATGCTGTAGAAGGCCTAATTCTTAATTCCAGTCTTGTGTTGGCCTTGCCAAATTCAACAGTCACATCAACGATAGATATCTCTCAAAACTGGAATTTGTTTCAGTTGTGTTTTATTTTTAAGAAGATGAGTGAACCCACAAGAATTCCCTCTGCAGGATACATCTTCAGTCATTTCACCACTCCTAAGAGTAAACTGACTCCCTGCTGAGTTATTCATGGCTCTTCTCAGCCTGGCTGGTGGAGATCTGATCACTTCCTGAGGCTGCTGTGAGGAATAAATCAAGCATCTCCCTTCATGCTGAGTGCTGGCACATCACAGAATTTCTCTGAGATTCTATGAAAGAGAAAAGAATCACCACAAATCATAATCTGTCCCACATCCCAGACGACCTACCCAGCATTTTAGCTCTCAAACCAATTCTCCTCGTTGTGCCTCTCAGTCCTGATGCTCTTCCTTATTGCTCTGCCTAAAGCTCATTTCTTCCATCATACCCATCCATAACAAACTGTGATCAGCCAGGTTATATCACTGCACTCTTAGCACTGTCCTTGGGGCTTTCTCACTCCTAAAGGATGATCTGGAGTGACAGTCACAACTGAGAAGCAAGAAAAGTGGTGTTAAGGAAGGTGGAAAGCAGCTGGTGCAGGAAGGGCTAAAAGTTGGAGGTGGGAAAGAGGGAAGAGAGGGGAGGAAAGGTTAGAAAAAGAGCCATGGCCAAGCCTCGAGTCTGAAAATCAAAGTTTACACTAGAGAGTGACTGTGGTTAAAATGCTGATGATGGGTTTGAGGGGCAGCTCTGACAGAGGAATCTGCCCAGTTGGCCCTGCCCAAAGAGGTGGGAAATGAACCTTGATGGTCTTTAGGGCTTCAGAGGCAGAACCCCCCCCCAAAAAATTTCCAAACTCTGTTGAAAGTTTTTGTGAAAATACAATGCTTTGATCTGTTTGGGGATGGGAAATCAAAGTCTGAGCTTTTTCTGAGCAACATGCTCAGGTACAAGCCTAGCCAGGGAAAGACCCAGGTGCAAATTCCTTCTGCATCTGATTGGATCCCATGTGGGATGTTTAGGTTCAGGGTAGCTGTTAGGTCCTTACCCCAGGGCTGGCTCTGGAGGTGACCCCATGCAGCCAAGATCAGGTATCCCCACACAGCCACTCACCTGTGCTGGGGAGGAGATGGAGGCTGGGTGTCTGCTCAAATGCAGTGAGGACCTGCTCTGGCACCCCTGTGTGACTGCAGGGCACTTCCAAAACCAGCAGGATCCTCTGCTGCAGCAGGAAATGTCCATCACACCAGGTACACAAGAGAAATAACAGAGGAATAGCTCTTCAGTCATGTGAGATTCATCTGGAATCACCACTTACCTTGGGTTAAATATGTGTGTGGTACATTTCCATCCCTTTTGGGCATTTTTTAGACTCTTCAGAGGACCCCAGCAGGTTTGGGGTTCCACCAAGGCTTCTTTTCACATCACTTTGTTCAGGTTGAGTCAAGACTGCTTCTCAGTAGCACCTTAACCTCTAATTTTTCAGAATTTAATCTGAATTACTGCCATGGGGCCAGGTCGGAGGGGCTAGTGACCTGCTCACAGCCTGACACAGAGGCAGCCAGGCTGGGCTAGAGCTGAAAACTGCCTCTGATCTGCCCAGTTGGAGCTGAGGGAAGCCACAGCATAGTGGATGGATGTGAGGCTTCCACATGCCACAGCTCACATGTATTGCACAGAGTCCCCTCTGTCCCAAAGCAGAGAGGGTAGGCACAAAAACACCAGGGAATAAATCCACTTGTATTACCCATTTGACTCAGAAGAGCAGGCAACTTTGGGCAGAATCCTTTCTGGGATCTACTGAATCTGCTGGAAAAGCAGATAAATCCTGAGGTCCTGCCCCCAGGCTGCAACCCCAAGTGTGTCAGAGCCACTACAATATTGCTGCTGCTATAAAAACAGCCCTCCTTGGTCTGTGGTGATAAACAAATGACAGCAAGGTGGGGGAAACTTCATAGTTTTGTGAGCTTTCCCAACCCACATGCAGACATGAGCCAGCTGTGCTGAGGGAGCAGCTTGGTGCAGCTGTAGAGGATGCACATGCAGGGGTCTGTGCTCACCTAAAAATTTTGTGTAGGTATATGAACCCCTTTCCCTATGGCAATACCATCATCCCAGAGCTAATCCCTGCTGGGTCACATTCATGGTACATGTTTGGGGTTGAACAGTGGATAATGTGAATTTTCTGTGGTTTTCTTTTCCTACTACAGGGTCCCAAAACAGGTTTAAGGGGTAAAGGCTTTGTGTAAGTGTAATAAGTGTAGTGGTGTCAAAGTGTAATATTCACTGAGAAATTAATTCTCATGAAACATGTGAGGTGTTAGCAAGTAAGAAAGGTGCTTTAACCAAAATAACCGTGTGTTTTCTGTGGGGCTTTGAGATGGGGAAACTGAAGGGAGCAGCAAAGCTTAGAGGGGACCAGGGGGCCCTTTCCCAGCCAGGTGGGAGGGGTGAAGGGAGAGCTCAGCCTCCCATCCCAAGTGTGAAGCAGGTGTATTTGTGGTTCTTGGAGAGGAAAAAATTGATTTCTTTGGTTTTAGACCATGATTTATTTATTAACATTTTCATGAGCTCAGTTATAATGTGTAATTTTAAGGGGAAGTGTCTTTAGCAAAGTTTTGCTTTTATTTAAAACACCTATGCTGCAGCAACATGATATTTCTTTGCATGTCTCAGCCTGGCGATTATGAAAAGCAGGTTTTAAACTGATTTCTCAGTTTTTACTCAGTTTCTGCTGTGTTAAATGACTTTTTCTGTTTAATTCAACCTGAATTGCAAAGGTCTTTTTTTCTGTGTAACCCCCCACCCCCCTGCCCCATTCTCAGAGAGTGCAGCACCTCTGAGATGAAATTGAACATGGGCTGGAAATGATGTGGTTTATTTAGTTTTTGAAACTGCCAATGTTTTAAAATTGTTTGAGCCCCCCATGTGTATTTTGAGGCTCTTTCTGTATTCAGAGACAGGGAAGAGATGAAGGTGGGGAGAGGCAGAGGGGAGTGGGTTTGTGCATCAGCTCAGAGACCCATTCTGCAGCCCAAGGCAGAAATCTTTGTCTTTCAGTGAATATTCTGCAGACCAAAAGAAAATGAGAGATCTGGACTTATAAAAGAGAAAAAAACCCCACATTTTTTTCTTTTCACCAGGATTTCTCTTTCCCAGTGTAGCCAAAGGTAGAAGCCTGGGTAGTGAGTGAGGCAGTGATTGAACAGACAGCCCATTCTCTAACAGACAGATTTATTGAGTATGTGCACAACTAAGCAAAGCAAAGCAAAGCAGTGATGTCCAGGCTCCAAAAACAAGACCTCACCAATCCGCTGGCCAGACGTGCTGGGAGTCTTGGGAACCTGGAGGTGGTGCTGCAAAGGTCCATGTGGATTCAGCTCCTTAAAGTCCATGGTGATTACAGGGTCTTCTGCTCATCGTTTGCCATCTTTCCAAGTCTTTGGAGCTGTTCACACCCCTGCTGTCTTCAATGGGTGCTTTTCCAAGCTCAGGTGTTACATTTCCTTCTCTTTCTTTCCAAAGACACTGTCCTTGGCTTTCCTTACCCCCATCTCCCTGGCTTAAGGACTCTTAAATCACACACAAGAGCGCTTCTTAACGTTACTATTTGGGGATGGGAACTTCAAAAACAAGTTACCTATGCTAAATTTGAATCTCTACTATGAGGGTGATCAAACAGTGAAACAGCTTTGCCCAGAGAGGCTGTGGAGTCTCCATCTGTGGAGATGGTCAAAGCCCAGCTGAACGCAGTCCTGGGCAATCTGCTCCAGGTGACTCTGCTTGAGCAGGTGGGTTCAGACTAAACGAAACCGCTCAAGAGGTCCCTTCCAACCTCAGCCATTCTGTGACTCATGCCATCTGCAGGCTGCTCGGCCTGTCCTCCCCTCCTGGGTGGCCCTCTGGTAACAGAGAAGGCCATCCCTCTCGTCAAGGTCTGGCATGGCATGTGTCCCCACCGCTCAACGCCTACTGGGTTGCAGCCAACAGCGGAGCCAAAAGATCTTCTTGGTGGCAAACACAGAGGCCAACCCAGTCTTGCCCTTGACTACTGTAGGAGGCTCTTGGCCTGCCCCGCTCCTCTCACCTGGTTGTCAAAGCGGAGCTTCACCTGCCTCAGCCAGTAACAAGTGGCTACCATGGCAAAGCACACACAGATTTGCAGGAGCAGGATAACTACAACGGGGTGCAGCAGCGTGTTGAAAATGCCAGTGGCTGTGGGGGACCAGCCGAAAAAAACCTCCCACCAGTGGTGTTCTCCCGCCCTCTTAATTCGTTCCATTACCTGTTTTATAACTTTCCCATCGTGGTGAACTGTTATTAGGATCTTTTTAGCTTCGGCCTTGGCATTTTCTAGCAGCTGCTGCAAATCTGCATGCTCTAACATTTCTTTTACAAGCGATAAATCCATACCTATGGGGGTGGGGGTTATGCTACGATACAAGGTGTAGTTTCTGATTAGCAACTGGCTAGTAAACACAGGTGGCTTATACACAAAATCACAGCCTCTAATAGTAGCTACATTGCAAGCACACATATTCGAGTCGTTAAATACTGTCTGGTTATAAACCTCATTAATCTGCACGTATTTACATATGGTTCTGAAGCACACACAGCCTTTCCCTACGTACACCAGCACGGTTTTGTTGCTGCTCTGGGGGTTGATCTCAAAGTGACACACCCCTTCTTTGGTGTCAAAGCACACATCACTCGCCTTAAGGGCATCGTCTTCGCATATGAATCCCAGCCCCCTCTCCAAAATGCAGGCTTCCAAATCTACTGTCTGCCACTTCCCACCAGACACCCTGGCCCACATGCGGTGGTCCAGGGGGTAGACCACGGACCCGTTTGTGTTCACCCCCAGGGCCACGATGGGGTAGACCTTTTCGATGCGAGCCTCAGCCACGGTGAGGACGTGGGCAATGACCGCGTTGAGGGCCCGGTCGTGGGTGAAGTTGACGAGCCTCCACCAGGCTTGGAGCTGCCGCTCCGTGTCTGTGGCCACGTCCCACACGATCTTTCGGATCTCGGTGGGCAGGACGCCGTTGTCGCCGTCCCTCAGGATGCCTGCAATGACACTCTGCACCCACATCTGGGCCTGGATGCAGCTCAGAGCAAGAGAGACGTTACTCTGTTCAGTGCCCAGGGCTCGCAGCAGCACCTGATGGTCTTTCTCACTTATTTTTTCCCAGGTGGGCAGCACCTCTGACACAAGCCACTGCCCCATGCCAAGGCTGGACAGGGATGAATTCAGGGGCTTGAGGAGGCTCTGCACACCCGAGGTGACAGTCTCCAGCTTGTTTGCCAAGACCTCAGCATTCATGCTGTTCAGGACTCCCAGGCCAGCACCTCCTCCTCCCAGTGCTGTGGCCAGCAGGTCTCTCCTGGCCCGGGTGGCCTGGAAGGAGCGGCTGTGGAGCCAGGCCAGCCAGCCAGTGTGGAGGGTGGACAGGAAGGGGGCACACTGTGGTCTGACAGAGGAAATATTAACAGTGGACAGAGACAGCACCACCTTCTTCAGTGACCGGACAGGCCCTGTCAGCAGCTCCTGGATGTGATTTTGCTTCACTACATAAGGACCTATTTTGGAAACAAAAGGGGGCAAGACAGCAGTGATGGCGAATTCTTTTTTAAATCCTTCAGGGCCTCCTATCCACCACTTTCCTCCAAGTTGGGGGGACATTTCTATGCTCAGGTTTCCTTGACACCACACCTGGAGGGTTATGATCAGGTGTGGGCAGCGTCCATATTCCTGATTATACCATGAAGCATCCACATCTAATTCAGATCTATCAAGGGTTTTGCTCTCACGGAGACAGGTCAGTGGAATGATCCACTTGCGACTGGTAGGGGCTGTGACAGTCACGGTGGTGCCATTAATTTGCATTGGGTCAGTTACACTTTCTTGGGAGTATTTAATTTCCAATTTCAACTTGTTGCCAATTTCAGCATAAGGGTCTGTATGCCAGGCCAAAAAATGGCACTTTGAGCTCTTAATGGCAGCAAAGGAAGGTGCATTGGTGCTGATCTTGAATTTAAAGGACAGACCCACACTGTTGTGTGCCCAGAGGCAGACCACAAAGACTGGCTGGACCAAAGTGAAATTGTACCAGCAGTCCAATTTCTCCACAGCACAGATTTTTTTCTGGTTCTTCTTAGTTTTTACTTCAGTGACAGAGATTTGAGTTACTCGCTGGTAAGTGGATCCATTAATTACCCTGCACCCCACCTTTGTTTGCTGTCCCACCTTCCCCAGCAGCTGTGGAAGTCTGTTAATGCTATCCCAGCCCCACTCATTTTCCAAGTACACCTCTGCCCCATGCATAACCACTGTTGACAAATTTAAGCCTTTGTTAGAATTTAATCCCATGATTCCCGTATGTTTTATGTGAGCTTGGGACCAGGGCCAATCAGTCCCAATTTTTGTGTGCCTCCTAACCCTGTGCTGGGCTGTGGCCTGCGTGTCAAGGTGCCTTTCTAAGTGAGAATGAATGACATTTTGTCCAAGGCGCTGATGGGCTGGTTGGACACATTGGGTGCTCAGCACCATGCACATACCAGAAAGCAAAGTAAATCCTGCAATCACAAATTTGAAAGTGTTTTCCCCGCAGCACAAACAGGGCTGGTGATGCCACGAAGTTCGCCCTTCCGTCTGGTCACAATTGCCTTCCATTTTCCTTTATCTGCAAAACATAAGCAAGGCGGGCTCTCCAGCCCCGTTAGTTTCCCTTCCATGCTTTTAATTGTGAAGAATGGAACCATTTCTCCTGCCTTTTCGCCCCCTTTCTGATTTCTACCTGGTACACGGAGGGGCTGGCCTTGTTCACGACCCTAACAGGCCCCATCCACTGGGGTTCCAGCACCTGGTTCTTCTCCCTAACCCCTCGGTATACCACCAGGTCCCCCGTGTTCCACTCCACGGGGCGCAGGAGCACTCCTAACTGCTTATCCATCTTGGGGATGTGTGTCTCCTGCACTGAGGCCAGCTGATGGTAGGTGGCTGACACCGTCCTCAGCATGTCCTGGACCCACCTATCCATCAGCACGCGGGGCTGCATGTCATCAGGGGGCTCCCCTCCTTGCCACCAGTGTTCCAGAAGCTTTGGGTCTCTTGTAGGAGGAAATTTTGGGGGAGAAAGTGCTTGAGATGCCAGAGCCCCCCTCAGTGCCAGCAAGGTCAGTGGGAGCTTACGATCCCAGTCCTTCCTTTGCTGGCTCACGAGTTTCCTCAGTGCTGTCTTCAATGCTTGGTTGGGACCCTCTGCTGACACTGGCTTCTGGAAATGCCCTGTGATGTGAAGCTTTTGCTTGATCCCCAGGGCCTGGCACACCCCTTTTGTGACCTCCCCAATGAAACGTTGGCCATGGTCTGAGTGGATCTCCTTTGGGATGCCCCACTGGGAGAAGATGTGCTCTACCAGAATCTTTGCAGTTGCACTGGCCGTGTTGTTTCGAGCTGGGAATGCCTCCACCCACTTGGTGAAGACATCACTGACCACTAGGCAGTACTTATTGCCTTGGGCAGTTTGGGGCAGAGGGCCAATAAACTCCATCTGCAACTTGCTCCATGGCCCAGAAACCCTCTGGTGGCCCAGGATGGCTTTGGCTGTTTTGGCATCAGGATTGTTGGCCGCACACGTCAGGCAGTTGCTGACATACCTCTCCACATCCTCTCTCATTTCAGGCCACCACCCAGCACCCTGCAGCCTCACCATGGTCTTGTCTGTCCCCAGATGCCCCTGCTCATGAGCCAGGGCCACCAGCTCTGTCCGGACCAGTTCAGGCACCACCCAGACTGGGAAATCCGCCCCCTCTCTCCGCGCCAGCACCAGCCCTGAGACGTCTTTCCACACCTTGCATCCTTTGTACTCCCTGCCCTGCGCTAACTCCCAGAGCCTGGGGTCCTGTGCCTGCAAGCCCACCAGATCCACACTCTCCCAGTGCCTGCTGGGAGCCACTGACACTGGGCAATTCTCTGATATCTTGCTGGCCTTCCACATCAGCCCTTCCTTTGCACCTTGCTTGGCTTTGGTGTCTGCCTCCTTGTTCCACTTGGCTTCCTCTGTTCCCTTCTTGTGGGCCTTGACCTTAATGATCTGGGCTGGGCATGCCCTCTGCTCTGCCAGCCTGGCAAGGTACAGCAGCTTTTTGGCATAGGTGACAGGCTTGCCATCAGCAGACTGCATGTCCCTCTCCCTCCAGAGGGGCAGCCACTCCAGCGCCACACGCACCACCCAGCCTGAGTCTGAAAATATGGCCAGGGGCTGGTCTATGGGGGTGTTTTCCAGGGCGGCCATCACGGCCACCAGCTCAGCAGCCTGGATGGAGTGTGGCAGGCACTTCCCCTTCACCACCTCCCCGGTGCCGCGGTTGACAGCGGCATAGCCCGTGTAGGGCACCCCTTCCTCATGGTAGTTGGACCCATCTACGAACCACACAACGTAGCCTCTCTGCTTGGCCTCCTCCAGGCTGAGGCCGCTCTCAAACAGGGGTGCCCGCCATGGCTTGGGGTCAGTAAGGGAGACTCCCAGCTCCTCCCCATCCCTCTCTCCACTGATCACCACCCTGTAGGCACCAGGTGAGGGGTCACCAGGGACCTCCTTGTTGGTGAATGCCAACGCCCAGTTGGCCATTCTGGGGCGGCACAGGGGACCTTCATCCCCCTTTCCCAACAAGAGGTACCTCACCGGGGCGCAGGAGGTCCTCAGCAGCACTGGGGCTGACCCCACCAGGTACTCCCAGTGCTGCAGGGCCCAGGTTAAGGTTAAAGCCTCCCTCTCATAGTCACTGAACTGTTGCTCAGCTGGCGTCAGGAGACGCGAGGCGTGGGCAACAGGGAGCAGGTTGGCACTGTGTTGCTGGCCCAGGGTGGCCTGCAGCCCCCTCCCTGTGCTGGCCAGCTGCAGAACATAGGGTCTGTCCCCCCGAGGATGTACCAGCATGGGGGCTCGTGCCACGTTCTCCTTTAAGGTCTTCACTGCCTCGTCCTGCTCTGGCCCCCATTCCCAGGGGGTGTTCTTTTTCAGGAGATGGCAAAGGGGGGTTGCTTTCTCTGCATAACCCTCAATGAACTCACGGCACAACCTCAGGAGAGACAGGAAGGACCTCAGGGTGGTGGCATCAGACGGTGCCAACATCTTCTGTATTAGCTCAACCCTCTGCTTTTGCAGTGAGCGCCCTTCCTCCCCCAGGGTCATCCCCACAAAGGAGACCTCCTTCCAACACAGCTGGGCCTTTGTGGGGCTGATCCTGAAGCCTGTCTTCTGGACAGCCCCCAGCACTTCTGCCAGCACCTCCAGGTTCTTCTCCTTTGTCTGGGTGTGGATGAGGACATCACCAGCACAGGACAGCACGCTCTCCCGGTGGCTGAGCTGCTCCCACATCCTCACCACGTGGGCATGGCAGATGGCAGGGGCGTTGTGGAAACCTGGAGGGACTCTGGTGAAAGCAAATTGCCGTTCTCGAATCGTGAAGGCAAACTTGTGCCAGGACTTGGGGTGCAAGGGGATGGCAAATGATGGGCAGGTCAGGTTGAGCACCGAGAACCACTCGGACCCCCGGGAGATGGCTGCCATGATGTTGGGATACTTGACCACTGTGGACGTCTGCATTGGGGTGACTTGGTTCAGGGTGCTGAAATCAACTGTCAGCTTCCACATTTTCCCATCTGCTTTCCTCAGGGGCCACACCGGGGCATTGCTGGGGCTCTGCTGCTCCACCAGCATGCCCTGGTCCAGCAAGGTTTTGACTGTGTCCCACAAGCTGTCCTCAGCCTCAGCCGGGTACCAGGGCTGAAGCTGAGGAGGCGGATCCGGCCCTTTGATTGACACAGCAGCATCAATCTGCCCACAGTCCAGCTTGCTCTTTGCCCAAACCTGGGGGAACTGCTCTGTGACCCGTTTCACCCGGGGCTCCCACTCAGGGTGCACCAGGATCTCAGGGGCTTTCACTGACATCACCCTGTGGCTTGCCGGGATGACAGGCAAATCAATTTGTGGGCAATGTAACAATGCTTGGTTTGCCAGGTCCACCACCACCCCCATCTTGGTCAGGGCAGAGATGGCTAAAATTCCTGGCTTTCCTTTCATTTCCATTTTCCCAAATTTTTCAGACCCTTTGGCAGCCCCAATTTCAAAGGGTACGGGCCCTGTGAAGGGCACTGAGGATTTCTGGCCGTTCGGCCCTGTCAGTTCAATAATTTCAGAGGTTTGGAAGATCCCGGCTCTGCCGGGGGCCATATTCAGAATTGAATAAGAGGCACCAGTATCAATTAACATCACTTGTCCAAGCACCCCTCCTCCAATAGTTGTATCAACTATCGGGCGCCCCCACAAATCGGTCTTAATTGGTGCCACAAAAAGGGGCGATGCAGGTGCCTGGCAGCCCTATTGCTGAGCCTTAGACCCCGGGTCAATCGGGTGGGAGCTGCTGTGCTTTTTGGCCTCGTGCAAGGCCAGTTTTTGGAAGAGCTCCGCATCTGGCAAGCCATCAATGTCCTCCTGCTTCTCGTATTTTATCAAGCGCTTCCTCAGCTCAGCCCGCCAAGGGTTGGACTTCTGAAACCTCAGCCCTTGCTGGTTCTCCTTCCCCAATCCCCCCTTGCCATCAGGATCTTTTCGGTTGTCTCCCTGCATTTTTCTCATCCCTGCATTTTGGAAAGACATGGCTGAGGTTTTCCCTTTCTTCCCCCCCAACAGGTACCCCGGGAATGCCTGCTTTTGCAGCTCAAAATTCTGGGTCAGGATCTGCTCCAGCTCCGACAGAGGCTTTTTGGCCGCATCCCCACCAGCAATCACCCGCAGTGGGGGTGTCAGCCCCACCACCAGAGGCTCCTTGAACTCAGGCCTGTCAAAATCAATGGGGGAGTCCTTTGAGCCAGGCAGCCCGGCCATCTGGTAGAGCATCTTTTTACGGTTAATATAGGCATCGGGCCTCTCCTCAGGGTTTTGCTTCTCCTGGTGGAAGAGCACTAAGGGGTTGACCTCTGGGAAGAACACCTTCAGCACGGCCAGCTGGACGTCCCCAATATCCTGGACATTGCCCATCTGCACATCCCCCGGCAGTGCCGCGAAATCATCTGGCTTCATGCACTTTCTCACAATGTCTATGAGGTCACTCACAAAGTTGCCACTCTGGCACTTGGGCAGACGCTGGACCCTGGACAGCCAGTTAATCGCTGTCTCCTTTGTCAGTGGCCCCAGCATCTTCCCCACTGTCTTGAGCTGCTCAGGGGTAAACCAAACCACAGGCCTGTTGGTGTCTATGGGCTGGAGTGGGACATGGCTAACTGGCTCATCGTGAGGGACCTTTTTCTCTTTGGAAGCCTCTACCTCCCCTAGCTGCAGCTGGCACACCTCCTCCCGAAGAGGAGCATAGGGGGACGGTCTGGTGGGGCCATTAGCACCCCACACATCATCCTCATAATCATAGTGGGGCGGGTGCAGGTCCAGGGAATCCTCCCCCTCACCATTCCCGATCGGGGGCCTCTTGCCTTTGATGGCAGCCACAATGCCCCTCGACACCCCCAGCTCCGCCTCCAGCTCCTGGATCTTGGCATGGCATACCTTGTGGTCAGGGCCGGTGCCCCGGTCCCGCTGGACGTCCTGCAGGACCGCCCGCACCGCGCTCTGCGCATCGTGGGTCTCCCCGATCCACTTGCCAACCTCCTTCTTCAACTCCTCCGTTTTCAGCTTCTCATAGCCCAGCTTGCTCTCCAGCCGGGAGATCTCCACCGCGCTCCGCAGAGAGTCCCCGCACAAACCCTGCACCTCCGCCCGCAGGTTGTCCACCTGCACTTTGAGCTCCTCCTTGGCCTGCTCCAAGGTCTGCACGTTCTCAAGAGCCTCCTTCAGCAGCCTGGACAACTCCCTGCCTACCATCAGCAAACCCTGCAAAGCCGCTCGCTTCTTACACTTGTTAGTGGGTTTGGGCTTTTTGTTCTCCTCTGACCAGTTCTCCCACTGCTGGCACAGCTGCTGGTACGCGTCCGGGCCCTGGAAAGACCCCGGTGACCAAATTGGAGGAAGACACTTCTGGAGCACAAACTGCTCCAGCTTCCAGCTGCTAACGATGTCACTCATCATAGTGAAGGGGATGAGGTCTGAGACGGCTCCGTCTCAGGGCACAACTACCATAACACACCAGCACTGCCAACCCCTCCACAGAGCAAGGCTGTGACCCCGCAACCCACCCCTCCGAAAATCCCCCGGGGAGACACCCAGCCTGGGCACAAGGGAAGGGGAAGGGGGGAACGGGAGGCCACAGCCAAGCCGGCAGCTGCCGCGAGCCGCCGGCTCCCGGGGAGGGAACGGGTGAAGCAAAGGGGAGACAGAGTAGGACCCCAATAATAAGATCTCACCAATCCTTGGCTGAGTGTTCCGGCAGTCCCAGGAGCTTGGAGATGGTCTCTGCAGAGATCCAGCAGATCCGGCACCTTTAAGGTAAAGGTGGTCACGAAGTCTCAGCCTGGTGATTTTTATAGCCATGGCAGGTCGTTGTTTGGGGCTGATGACACCTGTGTTTACTTCCTTGGTGGCTTTTCCTCCTCCATGTGCTGCCTCCCCAAGGACACTTTCCTTGTCTTTCCTTATCCTCTTCAACACTGATTAAGGAAGCTGAGATCCCACGGCAGCACCTGCACTGCCCCTTATCTGTTTGGGGAGGTCCAGGATTAGTCATGGCTCACACTAAACTTCTGCTTTCACCAGATATCCTGAAGAGGGAGAGCTGGAGCCTGTGCTCTGATCGTCCATCCTTCCAAATCCCCCCATGGCCCCCTCATTTACTGCACACCCCATTAGCACCTGGGGTTTGTGAGGAAATCACACATGGGGCTCACACCTGACACCTGTAAGATACACAGTCCCCCCAAGCACAGATCTGTTTGCCAGGAAGGGATGAAATGACAGGAAAATTCACACAATTCATCATTTAGATCCATTTTGGCATCTGGTCTTAAAAAGCAGCATTTTTCTGTGTCACAGCCTGGTTCATCATACACTGACATGGACCTTGGGGTTACCCCATGGCATGTCAGGAGCCTCCACTGTGATATTGCATCAGCTGAATTGCAACTGTAAATCTGCACCTGCAAAAGCAGATGGACCCCCCTCAGCCTCACCCTACAAACCACATCATAGCTTGGAGCAGTTCAGAAAATTTGACCCACTTGTTTTGGGGTTTTTTTTCTGCTATTACACTCAGAAAAGGGTACCAATCATCTTGCTCAGTGAAAATGCTATCATTTTCATTACTGCTTTTACCTCTAATGAAATACTCCAGAAGTGAAACCCTCTATTAGGATAAACCCATTTTAAAAAAAATTAAAAAGGAAAAGAAATGTTCACACAAGGCTGCCTTAGTCCTGGGGAGTTTCAATCCTGCACCCCTTTACTCCCAGAGCAGCCCTTATTTCTACATACTGCAGTACTGGCTGTGTTGGACTGGTAGAGGCTGAGCAGCCTTCCCTGACTCCCAAAATCAGTCCTTTTAGCCTCAAAAGCACAGAGAGAATGAATTTTTCCGTAGTTTTATGGCAGCTGTTTTCTCTAACCTGAGATTTACTGCCCAGCTCCATTTAACCTCTGCAACATGGGAGTTTAACAGAGATTAAACCCCAGCCAGGTCCTGCTTCTTGGCTGTAAACCATGTTCTTTGCTTTGCTCCAGCTCCCCAAAACAAACAGTTTGCTGTAGGAAACGCATCACAGAGGGAAAACAAAGAGTAAAAAATGCTAAAAAGCTGGTGAAAGCACCAGAAATGAATCTCAGCATGGTGAGGTGGGCAGGATGCAGTCTGGAAAAAAGAAGAGGGGCTGTTTCCCACTAGGATCTGTTCACAGGGAGTTGGCTGGGCTGAGCACAGGGATGTTTCTCTTTAATTTCAGAAAAAGAATAAAATTCCCCTAGAAACTGTACAGCCAAATAGTGCAAATACACCAAAATTCAGCGATTCCCCCCCCCAGCATGGCTCAGCCACAAGCCAAACACTCGTGATTAGGAGCTGCTGTTCCCCAGCAAGGTCACCAACAAATCTTGCTTGTGTGAACAGATAAGATCAACTTACACCCTTCTTTCCTCCCCTTTTTCCTTCCCAGGACAGCAGCCCCAAACAACGTGGGGATGTTACAAACAGCAGCTGTCTCCTGCACGTTCACACAGTGCTTTGATTTCTGTCAGTGATATGCTGCCAGACAAAGGTATCCCTCCTCCAAAATGTTTTCTTGCAGGAGCAACAGCCAGTCCTGAGAACAGCTTGGCCACTGGTAAACAGCTCCACAGTGTATAAACAGCAATTTTTAAAAAAATTATATTGAATCCATGTTCCACTCTGCTTTTACATTACAGATGTTCCTTTTTCTTTCTCTAAAGCTGCTGTAATGTCCTGGGGAATCATCCCAGTGTGACATCCCCATATCCAAGGTTTTAATGATGGCAAAAGCCACCTCTGGGACAAATTCTTATCCTGGCCACAAAACCAGAAGATGTTCAAGGTGACAAGAGCAGTGGGAAAAGAGGGACACAGCCATTGCAGCAGCTGGGGATGTTGGGCTCAGCTCACAGACTTCACCACAGGGATAAAAGGAAAATTCATTTGCAGTGGCATTTCTTATGTCAAGCACTCCCTGCCCCCCCACTTCAAAAAAAGAGAAGTGTTTCACCTCATTCTGGGGAGGCCCAGTCTGGGAGTGATGTGAAATAAAAGGGGACAGATGACCAGAAGGGGAGGACAGCAGAGGCAAGTGTTGCTGTAACCCACATTGAGGGCTCAGCTCTAAAAACAAGAGCTTAAAAGCACTGAAATGGGTTTGAAAACACTAAAATTGCCTTCTCCTGCCAGGAAAGAGTTAAGGAGTGATTCAGCCCACCCCAAAGTTCAGCAGATGAGCCCTTTGTGGCAAGGCTTGGCTTTTGCAGTTAGCAACCTGCTTCAAGCAGGAAATTAATTTAAACAGAAATGGGGAGAGGATGTGTTACAGAAGCACGGAAAAATTTTGTACAAAATGGACCAAAAGCTTACAGTGTACAAGGTGCAATATTATTTTTCCCATTCATCTGCCAGGTCAGTCTGGGGGAGGTTTCTCAGTGCCCCCATGTGAGATTTCCCTTTCTGGGGAGATGCTGGGGCATTGTAAGAACCACAAGTATGTGCACGAGTGGGACATAAAAGAAAACTGAATCTCACTTGGCAGCCAAGAAGGAAGCGGATGAATAAAAATAATCAATAACTTCTATTTTTTTCCCAAACATGAAAATATTGAAGGCTGCTGACACCAGTTCATCTCTGTAATTTCACGTCATGTACTTGACTTTGAATCCTAAACCCCAAGTGATTCAAACCTCTTTCTCACAGACATTTCAAAGTCATTCTGATATTTTATCATTTAAATATTTCTGCCTGTGAGCCCCATACTGTCACAGCTACCAAAGCAGCACATGCTGCGAGGTGGGGAGCTCCAGCAGAATTTCTCATTTCTGCGGTTTTTCAGCCACAAATTTGTTTGAGGTTTCTTGCTCTTGATTTCAAAGCTTTCTGTGATGCTTCACATCTCTGCTTTGTGTTGGGTTGGGCTGGTGTTCAACATTTTCCAGAGAAAAACACCTTCTGCTATAAATTCTGCTGAAGAAAACAATCCTATAGATCAAAATGCATCTTTTCCTTGTTTTGAATGCTTTTTTTATTTGAACAGGGAAAGAACCATCCAGAATTCATGCTTTTCTGCTTTTGTCTTTAAGGCCGTGGCCCTACGTTTTAAAGTTTTTAATAGTATAGAAGTAGATTAAAAGAAGGAGGAATAACAAGGCGGTGAGATATGAAGAAATCATGATTAAAAATGAGTGTGTTTTCTGTTTTTTATTTTTCTTAAAAGGATTGAAGTGAAGTGCTGGAGAAGAGCACAGGGCTGTTTTCCTGATGCACTCTTGGATTTGGGGCTCGGCGCAGAAAAAGCTGCCAGGCTGAGGCTCCAGGTGCTGCTGTGGCAGAGGCTCTTTGGCAGCTGCTGGTGACAGATCTGCACAGAGAGGGGCGAGGACTTCCTGAGGAGAAGCCAGCCCTGCCACCAAGAGGTGACAGTGAGGGGAAAGGGAGAACTGGCACAAAACCCCTCCGTCACCGAGCCCACCACCATGGCCCGGCCGTGGCTCCATCTCTGCATCTGCCTCCACATCCCAGGTAAGAGGGACACGTCTCTAAGGGTTGAGGGCACCTAAAATCATGCTGGAGCCTCTCCTCCACCCCACTCCAGCACATGGGATGTGTTGCACAGCAGCTGGATGATGGAAGATTAAATATACCATCACAGTATAGATCTACAGAGTGTTATCACCTATTTCCAATAATTTTGGATTATGCTATTAAAAGCATGCTTTAGCTTTTGTTCAGCCCTGAACTGCTCAGGAAGCGGGACCAGCTGGTTGCTGTGGGTCCCTTCCAACTGAAATAGTCTGTTCTGTTCTGTTCTATTCTACTCTATTCTATATTCTCTCCATATTTCAAAGTATGATGGTATAGACACCACAGAGTTTTTACTGCACCCTCAGTGCAGATGCACTGTAGGAAGCTGCTCATGGAGAAGTTAAAGTAGCTCCTCTCTCCATTACCTGTGTGACATGAAGATGATAACCATCCCATCAAATTTTCTAAATCATCCCTCCCCCTGAAGTTTCCCAAGAGAATTGGTGTGTTATAAAACTATTCTGCCTTACAGGTACTGATATCCTATCCATCTGTGAGGTGGGGAGCCTGCTGAGAAAACCTCAATAAATGAGAGTTTGCTTTGCACATGAAAAAGGAAAAGGACCATTTTGGCCTGGCCAAGCACCATGATTCCCCATGGTCCCCCTGAATATACACCAGGAAAGGGAACAGAGAGGTTTTGGGGCTAAAGGTGTGACTGAGGATGAGTTTTCTGCTCTGTCTCCATCCCAGCTCACCCCTGGCTTGATCGCTGCCACTGAGTTGAGATCTTCCAGGATCTCTTCTTATCTTTTCTGACTTATCTTACAGTGTCTCCAACAGGTCAAGGAAGTTTTTCATGGAGATTTGTGTTTCCCATGCCCAGCAGAGCCAGAGCTCAGGGCACTCAAGGAAAACCTGAAGCCCCCATGGCCACACACATTTCATTCCCTAAAAACACACATGGGTATTTGACAGAGCAAACTTTAAGATAATTATGATCTAAAACTTGAAAATTATGTATTTTAATAATGATGAGGTGTTGATGTCACAGAGCCAGAGGATGTGGCGAAATGCTGCAGCTGTTGTGCAACACTTGAATTTTGGCACTGCAATTTTAGTGTTCTGCAGCACTGGCAGCAATGGGATCATTGGTATGGGGACAGAGGAAGGCTCTGGACCCCTGTCAGTTACCAGAGCCCTCTCCTCTGCCTGTCCCATTGAGAACATGAGAGATTTTTTATTATTTTTTATTATTATCATGACCTTATGTTACACTGACAGCTTTAGATGTTTTTGGGTCATGCCAACCAATCCCCACATCCCTGGATTAACAGGGCTGTATGAGGCTTCAAAAACTGCTGTAAGCAACTTTGGGATTTTGAAGAAAAAGTAACATTTTAAAGTAAAAAAAAAAAAAAAAGACAAGAAACATGTATGATTGAGCTTTTTGCACAGCTTTAAAACACGCCTGGGAAAGTTTAAGAGGAAGCGGGAGCATCCTTATCTTCAGAGAGCTGTTTTTCACTCGGGCTCAGAGTATTTGCTGCACAGCAAGGATCACAAGTTACCTGTTATCCTTTCCACAAGGACACATCCTCACTCTCACAGACACCCCTCACATCTGCCTGGGCCAAACAAGACTGAGATAATTTGCACAGAAGCTGCAAAGCCCAAACAGGACGATGCGATGCCGAGCCAAAGCTTTGAACCCCACCGCTGCCCCTCACTCCCTCTCCTTCCCCGTGTCTCAAAATTCCTTTGAAAAAATAATTGTCTGAAAACCAATATAAAATTGGCTCATTTTGTGATTTGTTTTGCACGTTTTTTTGGTCTTTTTTCCTGCCCTTGAGATGCTTATCAATGTTGCATCTGTTAGAAGAAAAACCCGGCAAATCATTTAAGAGGCACAAAAAAAATGTTGAAAGAGAGGTGAAACGTCTGAAAAATGAGGAAGGTAAGGAGGGCAGGAGAGGGGCATCCACAGGAGCAGGCAGGGATACTCTTCCCTGCATACACAGCCCCAAAAACACCCTCAAAACCATCCCTCCATCCCTCTCCCTGACAGTGACCCTCCTCTCTAGATGAGTGTTTACAAAGAAAACTCTGCCTGTATAATTTGGCTTGGCCAAAAAAATAGCTGGGGAGCCCAAAAAGGCATCTGAAGAATATGGGAGCATCCTGATAAAAATGCTTCTGTTTCTCACTCGTGTGGTCTGTGTGTGTACATGAGTTTATTAAGCCCATAAAGAAAATCTGTACTTAGCACGGAAGAAAAACAATGAAATTAAAATAATTACTGTATATCCCTGTCTCTTTTTTCATTAGGTTTTTATGCAAGTGTATTTTTAACCCAAACTCCAGAGCATATCCTGACAAAAACTAACAACAGAACAGAAATCCTCTGTGAGCTGAAGAAGGAGCACGCCGGGGTGTACTGGTACCGCTGGAGCCAGGAGAGGCAACATTTCGAGTTCCTGGTGTATTCCAACACGCTGGGCAAAGCCACATATGGCACCAACGTGAGCCAGGACAAGTTTAGAGTCCATGAGGTGAGGTCCCAGAGCTCCTACAGCCTGCACATCAGCCACCTGCATCCCTCAGACAACGGCACCTACTACTGCTCTGTCTCCCAGTCCTCCCAGCTCCTCCTGGGCAGTGGCACACGGCTCACTGTGGGTAAGCAGCACCCCTGGGGGTCCAAAATCTGCCACCAGCAGGCTGTGATGAGGTCCCCTGGGAAAGGGCTGATGAGTTTTGGTAGGTTCTCCCCAGTTTTGAGATGCAAGGTTGTGGCTCTGGGGTTTTTGTGAAGAGATCTATGAGGCCAGACAAAATACAAAATATAGAAAATAACTAAATTTTCACTGCATGCAATTGTCCTTTTGCTGTCAGCAGTTGCTCTGCTGTGGGCATGCCTTGAGCACAGCTTTGGCCCTAGTGCTTTAGGATTTCCATGGGAAGACCTGATATTGCCATGCCCTGTGTTTTTTTCATTCCCTGTTGTATTTTGGATGAGAGGCTGGATGTGTGCCCTGCTCAGCTCACAGGTCCTTCTATGCCATAATTCTCCCTTACCCTCACTCCCAGTAACAAAAGCAGCATCTTGGCCAGAGGATATCACCCCCATCATCTCTGGGGTGGATCTGACACCAGCTTTCAAGACCAACCTTCACAAAAAATACAGAAATGGGATTTATTCCTTAAAGCTCACAACCCACTATCCCTGGGGAGATCCAAACAGAAATCAGAGCTTTCTGCAGGTGTCGTGGGGGGAGAGAGGCTTTAGACACATCTGGGTCACACAGAAACTCTTTTCAGCCCATTTTCCCTTTCACCACAGAGCAGCAGTTGATGCAGAAAAATAAATGTATATGAAGTGGGGTTCAGCCTTTTTTTTTTTTTGCAGACTTTTAAGGAGACAAATAACTTATTTAACTAAGATACAAATGACTTATTTAACCAAAATGCTGCTACAGCTTCTGACTCTGAAGCAGACCCAGTGTCCCAGTTTTTCTTGGTTTTCTTGCAAATATACTCTGTACCTTGAACTGGATGAGAAATCCCTTTTGCACTCTTGCAGGCTCAGAGAAAAGCTGTTTTAAGATAAAGGAGAATTGTTTTTTAACAACTGGGCACATATCTCTGTGCAAAGCATGAAAAACAGGCTTGAAATTCAGCTTGATCAAGGACACCAATTAAAAAGTAAACAGCAGCAGGTGCTCTGGATATTTCCTTTTTTTCCTTTTAGTTCTCATGATAAAACAAATTGTCTTTAAGTTTCTTTTCTTTAAGCCTATTATAATAAAAGGGAGAAGTTGTCCAGATAAATCCCAGGGCCCTGATGTCTCATTTTTTCATGTAAAAGAATGGTAGTTTCTGTAGGAATTTACATCCTGGATAGGAACAGAAAAAAGAATAGTTTTCAATCACCTAAAATTTTGAATAAGTGTGGTTTGAGCAGTCAGACATGCAGCTATTTAATGACATTACTGGCACATTTTTCTGGCCAACTTTACTCAGAAATGAATGTGTTCCATTGTAATTCAGATACACCATAATAAACCCTGCCCTCATTTTATCAGAAAAAAAAAATCAAATGTTGAGCAAAGATTAGAGCAATCTGAATAAGGAAAAGATCCAGGGTTCCCTTAAAACTCTCCAGTGCTCCTGAAATCTCCTGCTACCCATGATTTTGTGCAGTGCTGATGAGAATGCTTGGCAGCAAATGGCACTCAAGGAAGTTTGGGGTTTTTCCCTGCCTTAGCCTTCTCCTCTTTTTGGGCTGATATGTTGTTTTATTAACACTTTTTAAAGCTCTTGGTAACTTCTGTGATCCCCAAGAGGCTCAGTTCAAGCTCCCAACCCCTCTGAGTGACACAGCCTTTTGCAGGGGTCACTGCCAAAATTTCCAGCCCCTTTTGCCTGCTGTTGGAGATCTCTGCTGCACTCAGAGCCACATTGACCATCCTCTTTTTCTCCTTATCCCCCAGTTGATGTTTTGCCTCTGCCCCCAAAGACCATACAGACACCTGTGTCCAAAAAGCCTGTGCCGTGGACAACCAAAAGCAAAGCTGCCAGCAGGAAAGGTATGGCACTGGCTCAGCTCAGGCTGCCTGGAAAAAGGGGTTTGCTGAGCTCTTGGGGTCCCCAGGGCTCAGCTGGAGTTTGTCCTGGGCTGGGGGCCACCACAATGTCCCCCTGCAGGAGTGGGTGTCTGGGTCCAGACAGACTGACTGCTCTGGACAGAGCTGGCTTCTGCCTGTGGGAGGGATTCCCTGGGATGTCCACGGGTTTAGGGGCCAGGGTGTATTTCAGTTTAGGTTATCATGACCTCAGAGCTAAGCTCCCTGCAATGCCTGTTTTACTGTGAGGGGGACTGAGCACCAGAGCAGGTTGCCCAGAGAGGTTGTGGAATCTCCCTTACCAAAAATACTCAAAAGCCATCTGGACACAATCCTGTGCCTGCTTGAGCAGGGAGGTTGGACCAGATGATCCACTGTGGTCTCTTCCAGCTTTACCCATCCTGTGATTCTGTGATTCTGTGATGCATCCTTCAAAGGATACCCCAGGGTGATGCTTTTCTGCCTGTCCCACCCCACCCTCCATCCCCCAAATCTGCCAGGGCAGGGTGGTGCCAGGCACTGAGTCCTGTCCTCTCTCCAGGTCCCTGCAGTCCCCTGGTGTGGATCCCACTGGCTGGGGGTGTCCTGCTCCTCCTGCTGGGGCTGCTCCCCACTGCCCACCGACTCTACCGTGAGTATCCTGCCAGCATCCCGAGGGCTGCCAGGCCCTGGGACAGCCCAGGAGTGGGATGGGGAACTGGGAGGGGTTCCTGGGGCTGATGGACTCTGTCTCCTCCCAGGTCTGCGGCGGAGGCTGTGGCGTCGCATCCACAGGCAGTGAACCCCAGTAAATCCCACTGCCCCCCTGCCTTGGACAGGCTGGGAGAAACCACAGACCTCCCCTGCACGAGGCTGAGCACTGCCTGGACGTGCCCCAGGAAGGACATGGCAGGGGACAGACGTGGGCTTGTGCCACAAAACTGACACTTCTTTCCTGTGACAGACCACAACTTTAACATTTTCCTTCGTACAACAGCTGGAAAGGACCAAGCTGGATTCTGCAGCATCCTGAGCCCTTCTCAAAGGACACTGAGCAGGGCAAATGCCACGGCTGGCTCTGCCAGGGGGAGAGGGGCTGGTGTACCAAAGGGATTCAGATGGGCTGGAAAGCTGTGAGCTCCCTGGCTCTCCTCTGTGTTCATCCCCAGGACAGCACAAAGGTGCTTTTTTGTTTGCTCCTGTTAATACTGGTTGACAAAAACTTGGTCATGAACACTTTGAGAGCAACCAGCAGGGATGGGGCAAAGGCAACTTGTAAAGACCCTGTGCAGGTTTATTCAATACCGAAAGTGAATACAGCACTCAGTTATTTTGTTTGCAGGCTGGTGTCTTTTGGTCCTGCTCAGTGAGGGACAGTGGGGCAAGCGAGGAACCATGGCCTCCAACCAAGAAAGAGTTAAAGCAGAACAAAAGCTCCAGGGGGGAGCAGATCTGGGAGGGTGTCTGCTCCCATGGGAGGCTGCAAACAGCCAGGAGTGGGAGAGGAGAGCCAGACAAAGCCATGTACACAAGGCCAAACACCTGGCACAGCCTGAAGGTCAACACCACCTCGGAGAGCAAACAGAGGCTCCCAGGGGCTGGCCCTGAGCCCAGCAGCACGGAATGGCCAGCAGGAACTGCCCTGAGTGATGTCTGGGTGTGCTGAGCCCCAAGTGACACCCCTGTGTGCAGAGCCCTCAATGACATCCGTATTCTGTAGCCTGTGTGACACCCCTGGTGTGCAGAGCCCTCAGTGACATCTGTGTTCTGAAGCCTGTGACACCCTTGGTGTGCTGAGCCCCAGATGACACCCCTGGTGTGCTGAGCCCTGAGTGATGCCCGTGTGTGCTGAGCCCTGAGTGGTGCCAGAAGCAGGGAAGGTCTCCCCAGGGATGGTGACAAGGCTCAGCTGCTGTCCAGGGCTCAGAGGCAGAGCTGGGGCTGGAAATTCAGCATCTTGCTGAGCCCAGGCAGCGAGATCTCGCTCTCAGACCCACTCCCAGCCCCACCTCTGCTCACACACAAGAGGAAGGTGGTCCAGAGTCCCCAGGGTTGGGGCTAACACAGTCTTGGGACGAGCTTGTGGGTGCAAAGCATCACAGTGGCAGAGCAGCTTCACTCTGGCCTCCTCCTCCCTCCCTTCCCAGCCACAGGCAGCTGCCGTTTTCCCCTTTAATACTGATTTTTCCTTAGAGCTTGGTCTCAAGCCCAGCTGTGGTGATTCCCCTAAATGGTGCAGTGATAAAGCTGGCAGTGGGTGATGCTGAGCCAGCTTTCCCAGGCTGTGACACTCAGCCAAGCTCTCAGGCCACCCAGCTGATGACTGTGGGGACACCTGCACGAGACCCCATCCCACCACAGGTGCTGCAGGGAGGGGACTCTGAGCATCTCTGATTCTCACACATCACAATTTATCCTCTGTGAGGGCTCAGATTAACTAAAACCATCATGTTCCTACCCTGCAAATAGCAAGCAGAGCTTTGCCCCAGAAGCAGATGACATTTTTCAGGACAGCTGTAATAAAACCCCTTTGAAACTTTCCATGGACAAAGGTTTGTTCTTTAAAAAGGAGATGACCTCCCATGGCCGAGCAGCCAGGGCTGGGGCTGGGCAGCAAATACAGGCTGCAAAACCCAATCCTCCTCTCCCACAGGCAGGTGAGCAGCCTCAGGGATAACCCTGCCCAGTCCACTCCTCTTCCTCCTTCTCCACACTCAGGGCATCCTCAGAGTGCCTGACCTTCAGTGAAACCCCTCCCTGAGACAGCATCATCTTGTCTTGATAGACTTCAGCCACTGATCCCAACTCCAACAACAGGAGCACAAAGGATAAGGATTTATCCCTCAGCTCTCTGCTCACCCACAGCAAAGAATTTGCTCAATGTCTGAGTTCCCCAATTTGTCTTCACTTTGTAATTTGAAAAAAACCAAAAAAAAAGCAAAACCAGAAACCACCCAGACTCTGCAATGCCTGTGTGCAGTGAAAACAGGAGAGGACAGCAACAGCCAAAGATGTTGTCTGGCCTGCTGAAAAACAGATTTGGGCAGTTTACCAGAAGAAATTATGAAAAAATAAGAGTAATTTCTGTAATCATCAATAGAGTGTTTTATGCAGTAAAACTGGGAGATATTTTAGCATCAGGTTTCACAACTATGAGAGCTGATGGTAAAAAAAATCACCTCCCATTTCATAGACTTTTTTTTCCCAGAGCATAAATAAGGAAGAAACAGAAAGACTAATAAAAAGATGATGACAAAATTTTCCCAGACCCCTGATATCTGCAGCTTCTATGCTGAGAGCACAATGATGATGCCAACCAAGGGTCAGGGATGCCACGTCATGTCGTGGCATGTCATTTCCAACCTGAAAATTAATAGGAAAATGTCTCTGTGCATCTCTGCTGATAACATCATCCTTGGATCCATGGAGAGAGAGATACAGGTGACAGCACTGTCCATCCCAGTGTCACTTCTGCCACCATGTCCTGGCACATGAGGGTCTTAATTTAGTCCTTGATTCCTTCCAAGGATGGATCAGCCTTTTCCTGTCTCCCACTGTCACCATCCTTCCTGCAGCAAGGAACAGCCAAACCTAGAAGGGAAAACTATGGGATTTTATATATATGTAACACAAATGCCTTGCTTCAAAAGTAAATAAACTGTTTCCTCTTAAATGACAAAAAGAGACACCACAAAATTTGGACAAAGACAAAAGGACAAGGAGGGTTTTGCAGGTGTGTGGGTTCAAGAACAAAACTTTGTGTATGTTGTGCTCATCCCCACAAATCACTGGGTAAGGAACTGTAAAAGAGGTCAAAAATTGCATATTGCAATAGTCTGGTTTATTATTACTATTATTTCTTTTATATTTTATGGTACATATATCTATTTGATATAGAACATCTTATAAAACATATATATAGAATACATAATATATAGACTACATACAAAGAATATATAGAACACACATTCTATGTTATAAAAATATAATCCAGTGTCCTGGTTTAGGGCATTGGTGGATTTCTCTTTACCTAAAAACCAACCTGTGTTAAACCATGACATTCTGTTATTCTCTCAATAAATAGTACAGATCTTGAAAGCATTAAAATATTCAAAGGACTTGGATACAGAGCAGAAACACAGGTACTTCAGGCATTGCAGTAAATAGTCTTCATGGTTTTGTTCAGGTTCTGTAAATGCATTTTTGAAAATTTGCCAGTCTTTACAGAATGTCTCAGTTGTTAATCTAATATTGGAAGTGTTCAATTTTTCTTTATTGTTTTAAGCTGCTCAGTCATTTTTATGTGGATGGTCTGTGTTTTTATGATACAAAAAAATAAATCAAATTAGGTGCTGTTCAAAACATTCCATTGAAAGTAAGCTGTTGTCACAAGGGTAAAGTTATTTTTGATTTTAAAACTTCTAATATATTTTTAAAAATAATTTTGCAGGCATAAACTGCTGAGTAAGGCACACTAACAGAGAAAGGTTGAATAAGATTTCCATTAAATGATTAAACTTGAAATCTGTGCAAAAAGAAAGGAGATAGGTTATCCATGGGTGCTGTTAAATTCCTTCAGATTTATCCTAGCCCAGAACAGCTCTGTGCACTGTAGCTGCTTATTAAATATGTTCTCCTGGCAGGAGAAATGAATTCACAGCAGGACTTCCAAGCCTTCAGATCAGATCTGTTAAACGGGAATTTCTAAATGTCTTTTTCTGTCACTGTATAAAATCAGATGTGTCCCAGAAACAGCAAGGAAATCCCAAAAAAACCCCCTCTGGGAATAAAAAAAACTTCCTCCAGGTAGCATAAGTACTTCTTGCCCCCATTTCTCTGGACTTCACTGCATTTCATTCAATAAGCCAAAAATAGCAATGTGTTAAATTTCTGGTTTATATAAACAAGAAATTGTTTTTTAAAATATATTATTCTAATTATTGTTGAATAGAATTTCTGGTTATTAAATTATACATTATTTGCTGAAATAACAAATACGTGTGTATATCAATACACCTATAGTGAGTGCACTCAGGGTGAGATCTGCAGCTTCTGTGGGATTATAAACAAATATTTGTATTTCCAGCATTCATTTAAGTGGAACACATACTGGACCAAGTCAAAAATAAATTTCTCTAAGGTATGCTTTTTGCTCCTCCACTGCCTTGCTATAAGAAAGGTTAATTTGAGTTCACACACCAGTGATTCTTTCACATGAAACAGAACTCACCCATGCTTTAAATGTTTGCAAGATGACAGGAGGAGCCTTAACATTCCTCCCTTAGGCAGTTGTGTTTTTCTACTAAAGCTCAGCTTCTCATTCAGCCTTTAAGATCCACATGTGCATGAAAGGGACCATCACACTTCCAAGAGAGAGAGTATCATTATTGCTATTTACGCTCTCTGATCTAGTTAATAAATGAAAACCAGATATAAAACATCCCAAAAAAAACCCCCAGTGATGACATCAGCTCAGGTTCTTTTCTCTGCCAGGTACAACATTTCTGAGTGCTGCTGCAACAGGGATCTCACACAGCAAAATTATTTAGTTAATTTAACATTAAACCCCCCAAAACTCTGGGATTAATCACTCAGCTGGAAGTCAATATGCAAAGGAAACTTGTTCAGATGGCAAAAAACTCTCCATCCTCTCCCCAAAGCTCCTTGGATCAGTGGGAGCTCTCAGGCAGCCAGGGTGACACAGGCACCTCTGAGTTTGTCTCCTTGGCTTTTTTTGGCTCCAGCAATAAGTCAGGGCTAAATTCTGTCTTGCCCTGGACTGAACCTTTGTATCAGGCAGCAGAAAACTCGATCCTGCAGGAACTGGGAGAAGTTTTGCAATATTGAGTTTTTCAAGGGCTTGAGCTTTGCTGGGAAACACTGAAAAATTCTGGATTTCCCTCTGCAGAGCACTGGGAGCAACGGACACCTCCAAAGAAAAGTCAGGACGAGAGGAAATGGCCTGAAGCTGTGCCAGGGGAGTTGTAAGATCAGATTATAGGAAAAATTTCTTCATTAAAAGGGTTGTTAGGCACTGGCACAGGCTGCCCAGGGCAGTGGTGGAGTCACCACCCCTGGAGGGGTTTAAAAGACAAGTAGCTGTGCCACTTGGGGACATGGCTTAGTGGTGGCCTCAGCAGTGCTGGGTTAAGGGTTGGACCCGATGATCTTAAATTATTCTCCAGCCTAAACGAGTCTGTGGTTCTGTGCTGAGCCCAGGAGCTGATGCCAGCCCCACGGGCACCCTGCCAGGCCAGCCCTTGTCCCATCCCACCCCTTCCTCCACGCTGTGAGCTCAGAGGAGCCAGCCTTACCCTGCCCCAGCTGCAAGCCACGCTGGGTGTTCTGCTCCTCTTCTTTGCTGGTGGTTAAAACATCCAGCCAGGAGGTCGGGCACCAAAATCTGGTGTGCAACCACCCTCCCTCCCTCCCTCCCCGCAGGGCTCAGCAGGGAGGAGGGCTGTGGCTTAAGAGACATTTCTGTCCCCAGAGATGTGTGATCTCACCCACCACACATCCTGCTGCGCCCTCCCAGCACGGAGAGCCGGGGCTGTGGGCTGTGCAGGCAGCGTGAAATGCAGCACAAAACCATCCCGGGGGGCAGCTGCCTCTGGGGACAGGCACAGCATCCTCGGAGGAGCTGGGTGCAGGTTGCTCTTCCACGTGACAGCACCACAGCTGAGTGCCACCCTAGCAGAGATTCAGAGAATCATTTAGGTTGGAAATGACCTCCTGGATCATCACATCCAACTTTTGACCCCCAATACCTCACTGCCAAACTCCAATGTCTGCTTGGTTTTTGAGCACTGCCACTGATGGTGACTCCACTCCTGCCCTGGGCAGCCTGTTCCAACTCTCAGCCTGTCCTTCAGTGAAGGAATTTTTCCTGATATCCAACTGAACCTCCCTTGGCTCAACCTGAGGCCATTTCCCCTTGTCCTATCAATATCTGACCCCTCTTCAGGCACACCACAGAGGAGATGCTGAGCTCTGGGGGCTCCTGCCTCGCAGGCAGGGTCACAGAAGAGCTGCTGCCATTCTTCAACAGAGTCCATGGGCAATCATCCAGCAGGAGCACGAGGTAAACTCACTGACTGATGTCTTAGGGAGAGGTGCTGGGCTGCACTGATACCCGGCTATGGGACTTCAAAACATTATGCCTTAACATCAACACTGAATGCAAAATTCAAGTTGGGGTATTTCCTGTCAGTCACTTAAAAAAAAAATCGAGATAAAATATTCCTGGGGGCTGGGATTGTGTGTTCCTGCCCTGAGCAATGAGCTGCAAATGACATTCCTGTTATTAAAATACATGTCTCAAGCCATCTGCAGGATGCAGGAGGAAATGAGTCAGAGCAGTGGTGGAACAGCCATTACTAAAATAGATGTCTTTCCTCAGGTCCTTTCACTTTAATCTGACACCCATCACTGCCATAGTCAGGGTAATTTCAATACAATTAAAAACATGGGTCACATCCCACTGTGCAGAGCCCAGGGTGACATTCCCAAGGAGATGCCAGGGGAAGGAATCTACCTCTGTGCAAATTCTCCTGGTCCCCAAACCTGGATCACTCCTTCCTTTCCCAAAACTGGAACACAAACTGAGGTAGTTGCCCAGGGTCAAACATCTTTTCTGGCCATTGTCACTTTTCCAAGAGGGATAAATGTCCTCCTGTGAAAAACCACAGGATCTGTTGTTGGGATAAATGTCCTTGTACAGGGTGAGCAGCTAAGGAAGATTAAAGTGTCCAGCATTAAAGAATGAGATAATTGGAAAATTAATAGTGTTTCAGAGGAAATGGATGTGGAATTTTGTAACAAATGGCTTCCTTAAACTGACACATTGTAATGAGATCTCACGTTTAAGAATATAAAAATGACTGGTTTGATTCAAAGCAAAGGTTCATCCAGACAACTATCCTGTCTCCAACACTGGCTATGAGCAGGTGGCTAAGTAACAATGACAAGAAAATCATATATGTCAGTCTCCTGGAATATTCAGGCTATTTTTGACTAAATAGATTTCCTGAGCCTGTAGCCATGTATTGAGTAACCCACTACAAACCTCTCTTCCAAGCATTTGTGCAGGCTCTGCATCCACAGTGTCCTTTGTCAGGGACATCCCTGGGTGAAGGATTTCTTTTATTTTCAGCCTCACCCACCATCATCTGCTGCCCCTGACATTCTGTATTGGAAAAGGCAGGAAATAATCAATCCCTCTCTCTTTCCTTCCAGCCACTCCCAGCTCTGGAGACCTGTAGTGTATATCCATTTAAATCATGTTTTCAGGGTAAACAGTCCTAGCCAGCCACATAAAATCCATCCCAGACCTCTGATCCTACATTTTGTCCTGCTCTCTGAACCTTTCCTTGCTCTGTTACTTCTTTTTTGAGTCCTCTGTGTGAGATGAGGGGTCAGACCAACACACAGCATTCAGGATTTATGCAGTGCATTGGTCCATGCCTTGGCCATGGACTGGACCATTGGACCATACAATGGCACAGCTGTGTTCTCTGTTTTATATCTAATTTAACCCAAGTTTTATAGGCAAGTCAGGGCTGGTTTTCCTCTCACGCAATCACCTACTCCAAATTTCACCTGCCCCCGTATTGCCCAGTCTCTGCCAAATCCTCCTGCAATTCTGTATTTACAACACATAAATGGAAGGAAATTATTGTGCATAAAAATAAAGCTTGCAGGATTTGTTTTAGACGTGATTTGCCATTTGACCTCTGAGTCCAACACTCAAAGAGGGTGGGAGTGATGCCTCTGGGAGAGCAGGCATGGGAACAGTAATCACACACTCCTCTTTGTGGTACTGGTGGAGATCAGGCTGTTAAAAGTGAAACTCAACACCAAATCTAGTTTGTTTAGTTGATGGCGGGAGAGCATTAAACCAGCTGCTGCTTTTTGGTGCCACCATCCCTCCCACCCTGTCCCTTTTGATCAGGCTACTGTGGCTTAGGGTTGCATCTTACAGGTCTAATCCAACAGAAGGGGTTGGGTTTTTTTTTCAAATAAATGCAAAATTGAGAAGAAATAAGCTGTACAAGGCAGCAAACATTATTAATAGGACCACAAAATGAGTGAAGCAAGCTGTCTCCAGCAAGCCACAGGTTTCCATCCTGCCAGCTCTGCCAGCAGGAGAGGTGGAGAACACAAATGGGAACCCTTCTTCCAATCCTTTAGCTGTAACCTGCTGTGGAAATTAGTTCCCTCTCAAAGATTTTAAACACTAAAGATGCACAGCAACAGCCTGCTCTGGGAAAGTCCTCTGCACAACACTGATGGACCCAGAAACTCCCTGAGGAGCCTCCACCAGGATTTCCTGCCCAAGGTCTTTGGGGAAGAAGGTCAGTGACCAGCAAAGAAGGAGAGCACATATGGCAAGACTCTGGATTGGTGGTGACAGAGGAATTTGGCTGTGGGGATTACACCAAGGCTATGAGACCTTGAAAAGGAGCTGAACTCAGAGGACAACAAGCAAACAGTACCTTGAACCCAAGAGAAATCTGATTGTGGGAATTGGAAATGAGATGAGACCAGTTCACCTACTTGAACAGTTCAGACAAAAAAAAATTATACACTGGAGCCAAGCAGATGGTTTGTGTTTTCTTAAGTCTATATACAGTCAGAAAAATGTTAGGTCTTTTTTAATTCTGGTCTGAGTTTGTGGTATTTAAGTTAGAGAGGCAGATAACCAGCATGTCCACTGTTAACTGCAGCTGGGGCACTAGCAGAGTGCATTGCCACCAGTACCCAAAAGACACCATCCATCACAAATTGCTGATTTACTGAATGCCAGCACAAACGAGCTCTGCAGCATCAAGAGGTGAAGTTTCCTGCAAAGAAAACTCACAATACATTCAGGTCTCCTATCAAACTTTCAGATGAGGTACCAACAAGCCTGGAGATTACGGAGATTTTTAACCCTGTGGTCAGTCCAAGGGCTACACCAAGGCGAGGTGAGAGCTCAGGAGTGTTTGTGGTTCTGGATTTTGAGGTGTGTGACGTGCACACTGAGAGTACCCAGAAGGGTGGGCAGTATTGGCCACTGAACTGGAAACATGGGCGACAGTGGAAAAATAGTGTGAGTGCCTGGTTGCACTTGACATTCTGCAAACCCCTTTAAGTGCTGCAGCTTTGCAAAGGCAAGGGGGGCAGCAAGGGGCTCATAAACCACAGCTTCACTTCACACCGGAAAAGCTGCGCGCTACAGCCTCAACATTGTATTTTCCCTCTGTTCGAAAAACAATGCTGGTAATTTGCCACTAAATTTTGAAATCCTCATTGAAACTTTCCATTCCTCCTTATGAAAGTGGAATGGAAGGTTTTAGTGCAATCCTTCAAGGGTTAAGAACAGGAAGAGTCCAGCAGTGCTGTGGCAAAGACAGTCCGGTGTCACCCTTGAGTTGCCATCACTGACCAATTGCAGGGATCCAACAGCACTTGGTCAGTCTCAGGAATGTGGCATCAGTGCTTGGCAATGGGATCTCCTTCTGGAGCTCTAGGAGACACCCTGGACAACAGAACAACGGCCCTGATAGAGCAGAGTCACTTTGGTGCTCCCTTTGTGTTCACCAACCACGGCAACGTGACTCCCATGTCCCCAGAGGAGCTCCAGCCACACAACACTGAGACACCCAGGCAATGTCTGCTGTGACTGACACTGAGAAACTGAAGAGGTTCTTACCCCATGAAAAAGCCCCTGAGAGCTTTCCACAAAAAGACTGAGAAATCCAACATATCCAAAACTCAGCATGTTCTCCAGCTCTGGTGCCCCAGCTCCCTCTCATTTCCCATTCCTTCTCTGTCAAATGGGTGTAAGAAAGCAGAGATAATTAATCATAAATTCACCTCCTGCTAAACCCTGGTCAAAAACAGGTTACTTGTTACTCTTCTCATCCCTGCATGATTTTATCTCGTCTCCTTGCTCCTGTCTTCTGCTAATTATTTGACATTAATTAAATACAGACCAAAGCTGACCCTCTTATATAAAGATAAACCTCACTCATAAGCAACTTAGGTTGGAGTTCAACATCCAGAGTCCTGTAACCTTAGCTGTGAGTAAAATGAAACTTATATGTAGGTTTGGGAGAAAAAAGAAATTACCTTCTACTTTCTAATCAACCTTTTTGGTCTGACTTCTCTTATATGATGCTCTGCAGAAGTAATTGGTTGTCTTCTTTCTTCTTCCTTAGTCATATCCTACCAGTGACACTACAAGAGAAATTACTAACTGAATTACTAATAAAACATGTTATTAATGCTAGTGCTCATTGATTTGGCTTAGGTCCTCAGTCAGACAATGACAGCCTATTCTAAAATACAGTCTAGAGGACAAACAGGCAAACCAGAACATCAAAGATCAAAAATCAAAGAGAGTCCTTAATTAATCTGATTACCCACCTCTCCTCTTGATTTTGGAGTTGGTCATCAGTATTCAACTTACATTAACCAATCTAAACTACTTACACAAGTGTTGATTTTAAATCAGAGCTTTTTCCTGGAGGTCCTGCTTGTGTTCTGGAGCTTTATCTAATCAAATAATTGCCAGTGCAATTTTATTTTTTTCTTCTTTGTTGCTATGCAAAATAGAAATAGCTTTGTGCTACACAATGGATTATCACAGAAGTCAGTAAAAGAGTGATGTGTGACAGACCTCTTGCAGCTTTATCTCCCAGCTGACAATAAGCTTTTATGTTGCCTTTAAAGGATATATTCATTAGCAGAGGAAAAGGTGGCCTTGCCTGGAAATCAGCTCCATCTGTGAACAAAGAGGACCAAGATCAAGGACACCTCTACACAGAGGAGAGGAACATCTGGGTGCCCTGGACTGATTCATAACAAAATTTACTATTTTTTAGAGACAAGAAAGAAATTAGATATCCCTGTTAAGAAAGGCAGTAACCCTTCCTGGATGATCCTTTAACTGTAGAGGTTCTCCCAGAACATCCATCACCACATCTCTGAGGACATGCACTGCATGCTCACTCCACAGCAGAGTGAGAACCTAGAACTGATGAATTTTTTGACCCATCCTCACTGGCCAGCACATTCACTTCCCTTTTACTTTTATATGCTTTATTTTAGGTAGAAATCACAAGTCCTCCAGCCTAACAAAAACATGAATTTCACACATCTCAGCAGGCCTTACAGGAACTTTTTCTTCACTCACCAGCACGCATTGAAGCCACGAGAAATAAACCCAGTTCCTAAAACATTTTCAGTGATTCAGCTCTGAGCCCCAATAGAAACAGCATCAAACCCAGCAGCACCTACTTGCTGACAGACCCAGGAAAGAGGGGCTTTCTTTGCAGAGAGGTAATGGAAAAAAAGAAGCATATAGAAAAAAAAATCAACAGGAAGGCCAGAAAAAAAAGAAATCAAACACCAGCCCAGCTCCAGGAAGCACCAGCCATCTCCATGTGCCAGTGGTCAGCTGGAGGCAGCAGCAAGGGCACTCTCCACTGAGGCACACGAGGATTTTTTTTTGGCAAAGAGGAAGCAGGTGTGGTGAGAGAAGAGAGCCATGAGTTGTTAAAACAAACAAAAAGCAAAGCACAGCCTGGACATTGGGCACTCACATGAAGTTTCTGCTCACACACCACCTGCGCTGCACGGAGAGATTTGCAACTGCAAAGAATTAAACAAAGAAAAATTAAGCAAAGAAGAATTGCAAAGAGAAGAATCAAGCACCTGAAGAACCCAGCTGTGTGCCAGCAGCATGTGTGCTCGGAGATAAATGATATATAAATATCTATGCCATGAAACACCTGTGTCTCACTTGCTGGGTAACAGAGTTCTGTGGGCTTTGCCATCCAGACCATGCTCAAGAGGAGGCAGAATCCCTGCCAAGAAAAGCAAAGTGTGGCCTGCACCAAAAGCCTGGGACTTGTCCATAACTTCTGCAGAGCTGGAGCTGCTGTGGATCCCCAGAGGGCTGGGGACAGCAGGCTGTGGTGCCTGATCCTACCTCAGCCATGAGCAGCATCACTCTGGATCTCTGGGGACGCCGTCCGAGAAAAAAACTTGAGGCAACATCAGGAACTGATAAGGATAAAAGAGCCCAGATTCTGGTCTAGAAATTAATTTATTTAGATATCTTTTTTTTTCCTTGTTTTGCCCCAGATGCCGAGCATCACCTCCTTACCCAAGAGGGTCCTGGTGACATCACATCCTCCCCAAAGACTGGCACAGCCTCCCAAGCCAAGTGACAAAGATCATCTCAGCTGTGCTGCACCAGCCCCAAGGACAGACACCCCAGGAGAAGATGGACACAGCCCCTGCCCTGCTCCTGCTGCTCACTCTGGGATTCTGTGAGTACAGACACAGGGCTGTGCAGTCCCTTCACCAGGAGGGGCAAGGAAAACCCTTCCACTGAATCCAATAGATTGAGTTAAAGACTTACAGGAGGGGCAAAAGCAATTGAAAAAAGCTGACTTTGAGGTGTGCTCAGTAAGTTTGGAAGGAAAAGTGGCATCACCTCAGCCAGCAAAGGGCAGCCGGAGGGGTGGGAAGGGAGATGGATCAGAGGAGTGGTTCTGGAGGGGAGGGAGAAGGGTGGGAAAAGGGGGCTTTGCAAGAAATTATTTCAGGAAGTCACTCCTGAGAAGCTGGCAAGGCATAACGTCCTTGAGAAGGCACTGGAAGGGCAGCACCCATCTTTAAAGCCTGGGTGGCTGATTGCTGAGAGCCCTCCTTGCACCACCAAAGACTCCAAGGAAACCTTCACGTCATCCAGACAGTGAGATCTTCCATTTCCATTTGTACTTCCAACCCATGTTCAGGGAGGGAGGTTTCCTCAGAGAATCCTTTGACTCTTCCCAAGTGGTTCCAGCAAGGATTTGTCTCCTGCAGGCTGCCCTGGGATCCATGGCCAGACACCTGACATAAAGGTCAGGTCTCCCAAGGACATCACCCAGCTGCGGGTGGGACAGAGGCTGGAGCTGGAGTGTCAGACTGGCAGGGACAGTGGCGCATTCTGGATCCACCAGGACAAGAGTGGGACCCTTCACTTCATTGTCTTCATCAACTCCATGTCCCGAGCCACATTTGAGGGGAATGAGAGAACATCCCCTCGCTTTGAGGCGAGCAAACACGACAAGATCTATCGGCTGGTGGTGAAATCTTTCACACCGCGGGACGAGGGGAAATATTTCTGTGTGATGAATCTCAACCAAATGCTGTTCTTCAGCCCTGGCCAGCCTGCCTTCCTTCCAGGTCAGCAACACCTTCACTGAGCCCTGAAAAAATGCCCAGCACCTCCTGCCTGTGCCCTTTGTAAGCAGCCATCCCTCCCACAAACCCCATTTCCCTGTTGGCTTGCCCAAGGCATCCTGTCACCAACACACTGGTCCCCCTGCCAGAGGCTCCCTGCTTGCCACCTCTCCTCCTGGGACTGCTCCTGCCCAAAGGCAAAGATGATTGGGCAGACTCAGCATCATCTCCCCATCCCCACTGCTCCATCCCAGCCATGGCTCTGAAGGGAGGAGGCCAAAGCAAAATCCACCACCACCCCCTTGTTCCTCAGCACACAGAGCTGCAGAGTGCTCAGGCTTTCTGAGGATGGTGTCAGAAAATGAGAAATAAGGAGGCTGCATCTCCTTATTGGCTCTTGGGAGACCCTCCTTGGGGGAGTCCCTCTCCAAAATGGGTTCTATGAAGTTCCCCTGGAGCTGAACTCAGGAGCAGCTGTGCCCTGGTAGGGGTAGGAGAGCAGAAGGGCAGAACAGACCTGTTTTATTGTATTTTCCTACATGCTGAATTCATCCATTTCGCTTATAGTTATCACCACAGTGGCACCCACCACATCTGGAACCACCCCCAAGCGTGGCATAACTGAGAGCCCCAACAACCAGACTGCACATCCAGGTAACCTGGAGGGAGGGAGGGAGAGGGGAAGGGCTGGACTCTGGCTCACTGATACCTGGGGGGATCCTGCATGTATTTTGGGATCAGGAGGGAGAGAGAAGATCCATAGAACTTCTTTATCACAGATGCAAGGATGAAATTCCAATGTTTCATTCAACCTAAGAAAAGCTAAAAATGATGTAAAAAGCATGAGCATGTCCCATGCCTGGGCACAGCAGGAGCAGGGGGAGGGAGGGGAGAGCCTTGAGGGCTGGGGCTGCTTTTAGCTTGTTCAGGAGGCATGAGAAAACTTTTACCCACATATCCTCCCTCAAGTGCCCAGGAAAATGATTACACCAGAGCTGGCTGTAACACCAGACATGAGCACCTGGTGGACCTTCCCTCTTCTCTATTCCAGAGACAAGAACGGAGGAAAAGCTGAATTTCTTCTGTCACATCTTCATCTGGATCCCCTTGGCAGCTGCCTGCCTCCTGCTCCTCATCGCCCTGCTGATCACCATCGTGCTGTGCCAACGTAAGGCTCACCACAACCCCCTCCAGATGCACCTCTGGCCTGAGGCCACTGGGACCTCTGGCCCCTCAGGGAGATAGGTGGAGGTTCTGGCAGTTTTGGGAGAGAGCAGATAACCAGGACACAGTCAGTGTGAGACAAGGACCACTGTTAAAATCAGTGTCTGTATTTTAATCCTCATCAATAGAATTAGGATGAAGAAGTATTACCGATTTAGAATCACAAAGTCACAAACTTATTTCTGTTGGAAAAGACTTTCAAGGAAGAAAAATAGATTAGAAAGAGATAGTACTTTATCAGTTGTCTTGGTTCTACCAAATGGGTGTATCAGAGGCTAAAGTCCCAGAGCCTGAAACATTCTGAGCCAACAGAGTAAATATGCTCCAGAAAATGCTGAGAGTCCCAGTAGCAGCTCGAGCTGGAACCAGATGAGAAACTTCATTACATTATGATCAGTGGAAAACCATCAGCTGCAGCTAATTACTGCAGCAGCACAAGCCCTTCAAGATGGATTTTTACCTTAGTCTAAAATTAGCGGCTGGACGTTTTATTTTGCTGAATCCACCCCAAAGTAACAACACAAATGGGGAAGAGCATCGTTAACTTGGGTGCATGCAATGTGGCCTCATTGCCACTCACCTGCTGTAGAAAAAATTGCTGCTGAGGGATTTTCAGCAAGGTGCCAAAGTCACTGGAGACAGCAAACAAAAATAATTCACCTTCAGTGTTCCCAGGCCGACCCTGCTGCTGCTACTCACCCTAAAGATTAATTCATGAAAATACTTAAGTGGATTACTGGGATAACATGAGCTGCAGCACCACTGCCTGGCATGGATTTCCTCAAAAATAAGCTTGGTTTATCCATGGTTAGTCTTAAAGGTATCAGCTGCAGGGGAACACCAGTCCTATCTTACTGGAGTGTTTCTTCCCTGAGCTGTCACTTGGTACTTTTGAACTAAAACATTTTCTTTCTTTTTCTTAGAAACCAGAAGACGCAGATGCAGGTGTAAGAGGTGAGTGACAGGCACTGGCATTTTTCTCTTCAACTTGGCAACATCTCACCCTCAAGAGATAAAGGGGGCAGGTGCCCAAAAGCAACCTAAAAATTCTTCATCTGATAGAAGATGGTTGGGAGGAGCCTGAGCGATGACTTACGAGCAAAAACAGAACAGAAGGTTCTCTTGTCTTCTATTTTTGGTTCTGTTTGGGGCTTTTTGTTTGCTTTTTCAACTATTAAGTCATTCAAATCACTGAGCCCTGACCATGCAGCAGATATGAAACAGAAAGACAGGAGGTGCCTGTGGCTGCCCAAAAACTTTGTGCATCACCCAGTGCTCATAACTGACTACATTTCTGTGCTCCCAATGCACCACTCCCAACTCAGCCTGGGGGTGACTGTGTTTCATCCCTTCCCCTCCCCAAACCATTCATTTGATTTCATTCCTGCACATTCAGACGTCCCCATGGATTTACAGGCAAGTTCCTGCATCCCAAATCCCCCTCTGCATCATTTTGGACCAACAGCACCAGGATTCCTGCCTCTGTTTCCCCAACAGGCACTAAGGAACAGCAGCAGAGAGGCTGCTGCAGCCTCACTTGGCTCTGCTGAGAAACACCAGTGCAGACAGGAATAGACTGAGGGCTAGACCAGTTTCTAGGGCACACAGGAACCTCTTCTTTATGCTTTCCCTCCTGCCTCCCCAACCCACCCCTCACCCTGAGGCACCAGGAAAACACGAACAGAAGGAGAATTGCAATTTCCCGGTTTGGAAGAGAAAATGCTCTTTGCCCACACACATTTTGCTTCTGCAAGTCGAGCTCCCTGCAGCTGGTTTGCTCACCTCTCCTGCTCTGCAGGAAACCACTTCTGCACTTTTGCAAGCCTTGTGCACCCTGGGGCTTGTGGCAAGAGAGACACCAAGAAGTGCCCACTACTGCTCAAGGGCTGGGCTGGTGCTTGGAACAGCTGGGTTGCCAAGGAACTTTGGAACAGCATGTTCACACCTCTGGAGCCTCATCTTTGCCAGTCAAAGCATCTTTTAAATCAGATTCATTTCCTGTTCCTTGTTATACATCCATGGGGTTTTTAGTGCAAGAGGTAATTGGCATTTAATTCTCCAAATTAATACAGTCCCTCCCCAGCATCAGTGGAACGTGGATCCCTACAAATTTATTTTTCTTTTAAAGGCAGGTTGCATTCTTTTGAACTGTCTGTCGAATGGAACAGACTGTCATTTTCACAGGGGATATTTATTACACCCAGCACTCTCCTGATCCTCGCCTGCCTTTCCAGGGGAGAAATGATAAGGAAGAGCTCTTTGTGCAGCCTTGTTTAGGAGAATGTTTGCATTCTTCACTTATCTCAGCCCCTGCTGCCAGCTCCATGCAAGGATGTTCTGTCTCTGTGGGGAGAAAAACACCCTGCAGAGCTCTCCAGTTTTGCCCTGATGCAGGGATGGTAATACAGGGGCCTCAGGAAATCCCCTCCTCAACTCAAGGGTGGCTCTCCTTCAGCAGCCCTAACTTGACAGAGGTCTGGTTTTAGCTATTGTAGCATATTTCAGTTTTGATTTAGAGAGGAAATTCCTGCTGCTCTGAGCAGCTCCTGCTTAGTGAAAGGAAGCTCCTGGGAAGTTCATAGTGCAATTCACTCCATTAAAGAGCACCCCAGGATCTGGCCTGTGATCCTTGCTGGCAGCAGAAAGATTCATTTTCCACCACCAATTAATCTTCCCTGAAAACAGGTGCCAAATCCCCAACTCATTCGATCAGCATAAAACTCTCCCTTGATGGAGACCAGTCATTTCTCTCATTTTGGCTGCACGTTGGCTGTCTGGAAAGCCTCCTTTCAAACTTCACTGCAGGCAACATGTTCCAACAAGAGAAAGTCTCTCTGAAATGATAACACCTTGTCTAACTCAAAAAAACCCCTGCAAACCCTGAGCTGTTCCTTCTTCATTCCTTTCTGATTCTAGAGAAAGGCTTATTGAGAGGACAGGAGTGTGCAGATGTCAGAGGCAAATTTTAAAAGCCCACTTTATTTTTTAATTAATATTAGATTTGACCATCACTGTATCTTGAGATACAACCTTCTGTTGTCTGTCATTACTTGAAATGCTGGCAGATCTTTCACTTGCACAAAAAGGATTTAGGGACACTTTGCAGCCTTCTCTTGGAGGTCCCTGGCTGCAGCCCAAGGCTCAAGGAGCCTTAATTGCCTTCTTGCTCCTCTCCCATCTGAGTAAATCAAACCCTTTTCTCTCTCCAGACCTGCAAACGGGAAGCCCCCCACGAAACCCAGGACAACAAACTAACACAGATCAGCATCTGCACCTTCTGGCTTCTGGATCTTCTCCCGGGAGCTGTCAGCACAGAAATCCATCTCCCACCTTACCCACAGCATCACTGCACCTCTCCCACTCTGCCCTGACAGATGTGAGGGGACAAGAGAGAGCACACACACACACAGACAACAAGCAGCACTTCCCTGTGAGCTGCAGGGTAAAGCACAGCTCCTTCCCAGCCCTGAGCTTCTCCAGGCAATGCCCAAGGCCAAAGGCTGCCTCTGCTCCCAGTGATGGGGTTCAGGCACAGGAACCAGGCCAGTCCTGATGCTGATATGCCTCAGTGAGAAGCTGATGAGAAATAAGGACAGGAGCTGGACCTTTGCTCAAGGCTGTGTGTGATTTACCCCCAAAAATGCAGCCAAAGGTTAAATTTGCAGCACAATGCCTTACAAATGAATATCCTCACTCAACACATCCTCTTGTTGTGGTACCTCTCTCCCAGGGTTTTTATTGTTTTGTGTAATGGAATACAAGACTGCACTGAGAAGCTAAATATGAATTCAAGGTCCTTACTTTTGAGGTTTTTACAGTCCTGGGGGCCAAGGTTCACTCTTCCTCCCATGCTATCCTTGTTCTGCTGCTACCTCCAGTCCACCCATTTCTGCAGGAGTTTGGCCCAAACAAGGAAGGTGAGATTTGCTTTCTTTGTGTGGGAAATGGCTGAGGGATTAAAAAAACAAATCTTTGTCACTAGTTTTGTTTAAGGAGGGCATTTAACATGTTGATATTTTGGGGACATGTTATGGGCTACTGTAAGTTCTATTTTTTCAGATCTGTATTTCATGTAAATATTTCCTTAGCACCCTTGAAATTCAAGAACTGAGATAAAAAATAAAATTATTCTAGTCAGATTCATGACCATTCTCCCTTTCTTTCTTCAGTTCCTAGTCTCAGAAAAGCTAAAATCCTTCACAAAGATAATAAAAGGGTTGAAAAAGTCTTGGTTAAGGGAAAAGCCAGTGATTTATGCACCATCCTGAGCTTTAGGGTGCAGACTTCAGCTTCCAGCTTACCACAGCCTAAATTCATCTAAAGGTACCTTCCCAGGGATTTGCTGATGGGCCCAGTAACACTCCCACAGTCCAGGAAACTGCCAAGAAGGTGCACAAGATAAAGAGTCCATGGGTACTCTGGAATTCTTGTCATGGGGCTGATAAAAACCTAGCAAAGAGAGTGGAAGAAACTCTTTGATAGTCTCCTCCTTTGTAAGCAAAATGGGGAGGAGAGAAAAATCAGAGAAAAACGAAGTTCTTCCAAACTTACTTGTCTGTAAGAATTGGAAAAAAAATACAAAATAATTCAGGACTAGATAAGTGTATATAAAAAACAGCAGGCAAATACTGAATGACAACTCACAGAACTATACACATTATGAAAAAAAGCCCCAACACTGAGGCTATGAGATCAATTTAATTATTGGGTGGTCTCTCATTGAAATAGTCCAAGCTACAAATTTTTGCTTAAAAAGCTGTAACTCACAGAGTTTCTGCCAAAAAGCTGGAGGAGTTTCCTCACTATTCTCAGTCACTTTATCCACTTTTTCACATTACACATCACACCACGTTCCTGTAGCCCAGGCAGAAGGGCAATGTGCCCCTGCTCTGCTACTGACCCCCACACATAAATCCTCCCCCAGCACATGAAGAAATAGAAGGAGGATCTCTTTGCTTTGAGGGTTTTATTTGTTTCAGAGGGGTTGTTTGTTATTTCAGAACACACCTGATCACTTTTCAGCCCAGTGCTAAATTCAGGAGGTTCTGGGATGGCTCCTGCCTCTCTCAACCCATCTTCACACAGATCCTCCAAGCCACGCTCTGCAGGCCCCAGGTCACACAGCACCAGTGACCCTCACACATCTCAGCAGCTCAGCAGCAGCTTTCCCTACCCACCAACACACTGTGACACCCAGTGATATCAACACAGTTCCTAAACCATTTTCCATCACTCAGCTCTCAGTAGCAGCATAAACAGCTGCACCTGGATTCTGACAGACCCAGGAATCAAGAGGCTTCTTGACAAAAGGTTAATTTTTTAAAAAAAGCAAAAAAGCAAAACCCAAAAAATAAAAAAATCCAAAACCTTACAGAGAAAGATAATCAAGAAAGCCTGTGTGTGGAAAGTTCCAGGAAACATCACTCATGCCCCTGTGCCAGTGGTCACCCAGAGGCAGCAGCAGGGGCCCTCTGCACTGGAGCACACAAGGGGTTTGGGGCAGGAAGGAAGGAACCTGTGGTGAGACAAAAGAACCACAAGTGGATAAAACTAAGAATAAGCAAATCACAAATTCTGGACTAGAAACTAATTTCTTCAGAAGTTCTTTTCTTCCCTCAATGTTTTGCCACAGATGCCAAGCATTGTCACCTTACCCAAGAGGGTCCTGGTGACATCACATCCTCCCCAAAGACTGGCACAGCCTCCCAAGCCAAGTGACAAAGATCATCTCAGCTGTGCTGCACCAGCCCCAAGGACAGACACCCCAGGAGAAGATGGACACAGCCCCTGCCCTGCTCCTGCTGCTCACCCTGGGATTCTGTGAGTACAGACACAGGGCTGTGCAGCCCCTTCACCAGGAGGGGCAAGGAAAACCCTTCCACTGAATCTCCTAAAACTGGATAAATAGTAAAGGGGGGGAAAATCAAACCAAAAACACACATGGAGGTGTGCTCAGTAAGTTTGGAAGGAAAGGTGGCATCACCTCAGGCAGTAAAGGGCAGATGGAGGGGTGGCTGCAGCACCACCTACACTGGGAAGGGAGATGAATCACATGAGAGGTTCTGGAGGGGAGGGAGAAGGGTGGAAAAAAGGAGGTTTATAAGTTAGTGTTCACAGGGAGCTTATATAGCATATCACTTCAGAGGAGGGAAGGGGTAACATCCTGAGAAGGCACTGGAAGGGCAGCACCCATCTCTAAACCCAGGGTGGCTGATTGCTGAGAGCCCTCCTTGCACCATCTCAGCAAGGACTCCAAGGAAACCTTCACATCATCCAGACAGTGTGGCCCTCCCTTTCCATTTGTACTTCCAGCCCATGGATGGGGAAGGAAATTTGCCCAGAGAGGCCATTGACCATCCCAAAGTGGTTCCAGCAGGGATCTGTCTCCTGCAGGCTGCCCTGGATTCATGGCTTACAGGGTGAGAAGAGGTTCATGCAGTACAAGACTATCACACACCTCCAGCTGGGAGTGCAGCTGCACCTAAGGTGTCACATCAGCAGAGAGGACACTGATGTTGTCTGGGTTCACCAGGACAGCATTGAGACCTTAAATTCATTGTCTTCATCTCACCCCTGTCCAGGGCCACATCTGAGGGAAATCAGAAAACATCCACATACTTTGAGGCCAGGAAAGAGGATGTGTTCTATCATTTGGTAGTGAAATCTTTACCACCGCGGGACGAGGGGAAATATTTTTGGCATAAAGTGCATAGACAAACAGCTGTACTTCAGCTCTGGCCAGCCTGCCTTCCTTCCAGGTCAGCAACACCTTCACCCAGCCTCACTCAGCCCTGAAAAAATGCCCAGCACCTCCTGCCTGTGCCCTTTGTAACCAGTCATCCCTCCCACAAACCCCATTTCCCTGTTGGCTTGCCCAAGGCATCCTGTCACCAACACACTGGTCCCCCTGCCAGAGGCTCCCTGCTTGCCACCTCTCCTCCTGGGACTGCTCCTGCCCAAAGGCAAAGATGATTGGGCAGA
>VZTZ01014656.1:219268-252610 GCA_013400955.1 Drymodes brunneopygia
GAAAGTTCCAGGAAACATCACTCATGCCCCTGTGCCAGTGGTCACCCAGAGGCAGCAGCAGGGGCCCTCTGCACTGGAGCACACAAGGGGTTTGGGGCAGGAAGGAAGGAACCTGTGGTGAGACAAAAGAACCACAAGTGGATAAAACAAAGAATAAGCAAATCACAAATTCTGGACTAGAAACTAATTTCTTCAGAAGTTCTTTTCTTCCCTCAATGTTTTGCCACAGATGCCAAGCATTGTCACCTTACCCAAGAGGGTCCTGGTGACATCACATCCTCCCCAAAGACTGGCACAGCCTCCCAAGCCAAGTGACAAAGATCATCTCAGCTGTGCTGCACCAGCCCCAAGGACAGACACCCCAGGAGAAGATGGACACAGCCCCTGCCCTGCTCCTGCTGCTCACCCTGGGATTCTGTGAGTACAGACANGACACAGGGCTGTGCAGCCCCTTCACCAGGAGGGGCAAGGAAAACCCTTCCACTGAATCTCCTAAAACTGGATAAATAGTAAAGGGGGGGAAAATCAAACCAAAAACACACATGGAGGTGTGCTCAGTAAGTTTGGAAGGAAAGGTGGCATCACCTCAGGCAGTAAAGGGCAGATGGAGGGGTGGCTGCAGCACCACCTACACTGGGAAGGGAGATGAATCACATGAGAGGTTCTGGAGGGGAGGGAGAAGGGTGGAAAAAAGGAGGTTTATAAGTTAGTGTTCACAGGGAGCTTATATAGCATATCACTTCAGAGGAGGGAAGGGGTAACATCCTGAGAAGGCACTGGAAGGGCAGCACCCATCTCTAAACCCAGGGTGGCTGATTGCTGAGAGCCCTCCTTGCACCATCTCAGCAAGGACTCCAAGGAAACCTTCACATCATCCAGACAGTGTGGCCCTCCCTTTCCATTTGTACTTCCAGCCCATGGATGGGGAAGGAAATTTGCCCAGAGAGGCCATTGACCATCCCAAAGTGGTTCCAGCAAGGATCTGTCTCCTGCAGGCTGCCCTGGGATTCATGGCTTACAGGGTGAGAAGAGGTTCATGCAGTACAAGACTATCACACACCTCCAGCTGGGAGTGCAGCTGCACCTAAGGTGTCACATAAGCAGAGAGGACACTGATGTTGTCTGGGTTCACCNAGCACAAGACTATCACACCCCTCCAGCTGGGTTCAGCATCAGCAGAGAGGACACTGGTGTTGTCTGGGTTCACCAGGACAGCATTGAGACCTTTAAATTCATTGTCTCCATCTCACCCCAGTCCGGGGCCACATCTGAGGGAAATCAGAAAACATCCACATACTTTGAGGCCAGGAAAGAGGATGTGTTCTATCATTTGGTAGTGAAATCTTTACCACCGCAGGACGAGGGGAAATATTTTTGGCATAAAGTGCATTGACAAACAGCTGTACTTCAGCCCTGGCCAGCCTGCCTTCCTTCCAGGTCAGCAACACCTTCACCCAGCCTCACTCAGCCCTGACAAAATGCCCAGCACCTCCTGCCTGTGCCCTTTGTAACCAGTCATCCCTCCCACAAACCCCATTTCCCTGTTGGCTTGCCCAAGGCATCCTGTCACCAACACACTGGTCCCCCTGCCAGAGGCTCCCTGCTTGCCACCTCTCCTCCTGGGACTGCTCCTGCCCAAAGGCAAAGATGATTGGGCAGAGCCAGAATCATCTCCTCATCCCCACTGCTCCATCCCAGCCATGGCTCTGAAGGGAGGAGGCCAAAGCAAAGTCCACTACCACCCCCTTGTTCCTCAGCACACGCAGGTCCCAAAAGTACTGCCAAGCTCAGGGGGCTCAGGCTTTCTGAGGATGGTGTCAGAAAGTGAGAAATAAGGAGGCTGCAGCTCCCTATTGGCTCTTGGGAGACCCTCTTTAGGGAGTCCCCATCCAAACTGAGCTCTATGAAGTTCCCCCAGAGCTGAGCCCTTTGCCGTGCACAGGAACAGGAGAGCAGAAAGCCAGGAGAGAATTATTTTATTGTATTTCCTTGCATGCTGAATCCATCCATTCCACTTACAGCCACCACTGTGGCACCCAGCACAGCAGGACCCAGCACCCAGAGTGGCATCACTGAAAAGGATTCCTGCCTGAAGCCACCAGACCCAGGCTGCCTGGATACAGGGAGGGAAAGGGGAACAGCTGGACTCCCATCAGTGATACCAAGGGGGATCCTGCAGATATTTTGGGATAGGGGGAGAGTGAAAATCCATACAGCTTTAGCAGAAATTGAACTAATAAATTCCAATGTTTCATCCTCCATAGAAGAGGCTAAGGATGATGTAAAATGCATGAGAATGTCCCACGTCCTGGGCACACCAGGAACAGGGGGAGGGAAGGTAAAGCCTTGGGGACAAGGGCTGCTTTTAGCCTCATCAGAAGACATACAAAAGCTTTTGGCCACATGTCCTCCATCCAGTTCCCAGGAAAATGCTGACAGCAGTAAAACATCACTGCAGGCTCAGGAGAAGTTCTCTGCCAGGAACACCAGGCAGGGCCCTGGGCTGCTCCCTTGGCTCCACCAGAACTGGCTGTAACATCAGCTGTGAGCACCTGGTGGACCTTCCCTCATCTCTATTCCTGCAGACAGCAGAATGCAGGAAGGTCTGGATTACTTCTGTCTCATCTTCCTCTGGGTCCCCATGGCAGGCCTCTGCCTCCTGCTCCTCCAGCTCCTGGCTGTCACCATCGTGCTGCATCAATGTAAGGCTCACCACAACCCCCTCCAGATGCACCTCTGGCCTGAGACCACATTCCTGCCCCTCACGGATGTCCTGGCTGCTTTGGGAGGCATGGGATAACCAGGACACAGTCAGTGCAAGAGAAGGATCCCTGTTACAGTCACTGCCTGGATATCTTCCAACAAATCATCCTCATGCTCTCAGAGTGACCTCCCCCTCCCACTCCAGCTCTTTCCAAAGATTTTGTACAAAGGAGGTTGCAATGGTCTGACTGCAGCACCTGGGGCTCTTTCCCAACAAAAGGCCACATGTTATGCATGGGAAGCATTGCCTTGAAAATGTATTTTCTCTGTCCAATGTAGTTAAATGTGGCACATGACACACACCAAAATTAAATGTATGAACATTGAACAGAAAGCTGTTCAGAAACTGAGTGAAAGCATTTTTCTGTATTTCAATCCCTGTAAGCTTTGTTATTCTTCCAAATTAAATTACTATGTCCTGACCTGGAGATTAATAATTTATTGCCTGTTCTACTGCTTGGGAGCCTGCAGAGGACAATCCTGTGGGGAGAAACAGGACATGGGTATTTAAATTCAAAAAAGAATTTCAATAAGATGAACACATGCACACCGAAGTCCTCACTATTGCATGGAATCCTAATGTAGGACAAACAGAGAAAAATAAAACTCCAAGCAATGAAAAAGATACATATTTGGGCATTAATAATTGACATTACTAATAGTGATGCTCCACTGTGCAGTGCTGCACTAAGACCCCAGTCCTCAAGCAAGATTGATCCAGACCAGATTGATGCAGTGAAGAACTGGGAGTAGGAAATCTTTGGGTTTGGGTTTGTTTGGTCATTTTGTAGGGTTTGCTTATTGGTGCTTTTTCTGCAGTCTTCCATTTGCACAGGAAATCAACATCTACAAAAAGAATTACAACACTGACAGTGGTAATTACCCCCCTGAACACAGCCCCAAAACCACTGCACAGTGGAACCTTCCCATTTTTGACCTCTAGTACCAGTGTAACTGATATCATCAGTTAGCATAAGCCTATAAGGGAAGGGAATTGAAAAGCAAATCCAGCTCTCCACCTGAGGATTTTCTGTAAGATCCTACATGTTCATGGACTGCTGTCCATCCCAAGATACCCAGGGGGGTAAAACTTGTCTGTCTCTTCTTACATAGCTTTCTATCACTGAGCTCCTTAAATTTTAGTGTGTTTTATAAATACACCCAATACACTGCACTGACCTGCTCTGATTCCACCTTTGCTGCAAAAGCAGCACAATCCTCTCTGCATCCCCTCAGAAGGCTGAGGGGGCCAGAACAGCTTGGGGTGGGCACCAAAACAAACCCTTTTGTAGTCACTGCCCCAGTTTCTCACTGAATACTCCAAAAATGGCCAACTGCACCACAGAATCCTCCAGCAGAGGCAGTGACCCAGCACAGCTCTCCAAAGCAGCACTGACTTTCCTTTGCCAGCTCTTCCTTCCACTCAATGCCTTGATCAGCTCATGTTCCAGCTCAGCTCAGTTGCACCCAGCACTGCACCTTGGATTTAAACCTGAGGCTCAAAAGGGCCTGTAAAGTTTTCCACTGACAGGTAGAGCTGAGGAACCATATTCCTTATTATTCACTTACAGTCTGGGTTTCCTTTAGAAGACCTTTACACCCCTACTAATAAGGTACCAATAGAAGACAAACCCAAAACCACATCTTTTGCATTAAAATGTTAAGAAGCAATTGCAAATATCAGTGCAGCAGTGAGAAGGGAAAGTTCCAAGAGCAACTCCAGCCCTCCATGCACACACCTCTAGCAAATCATGTGAGTTCAGGGCAGACTGTCTGGGTTTGTGGTTGAGTGTCAATGTTTGGGCAAGGAGCCTGGACTGCTGCTTGCAACATTAAGAGGAGGACTGGCTGAGCTGGAGGGCAGAGCAGCAGCTCAAGGGTGCTTGTTTGTGCATGCAAGAAGCTGTTGTTGGACAGGCCCTACAGATCTGACAGCTTTCTGGTTACAGCACATGGAAGAGGTTCCAGTTCCACAGTGAGCAGGGTGACTGAGCAGGGTGCAGAGGCAAAGGCTGTTGCAGGCTGACACGAGGCAAATTGGAGTCTGCTATGCAGAATGAGTTTCAAAGAGGAGAAGAAGGAATGCATTTGTTCAGAGGTCGATGGTTACCTAATTGCAAATTAATAATGGAGTAGCTCATAACTCAAAATCTGATGGGCTGGAGACAAACAAGCCAGGAGTTAACACTTAATGGTGGGGAGAGCAAGAGCTGTTGCACAATTAAAGCACAATCTCAACTAATAAAAGAAAAAAAGAGTACAAGATGGTCACTGAAAGCCTATGAAGATGAGGCAGGCACCAGATTCCCCCAAAACATAGAGTACTCAGAATTTGTTGACAGACCCCTGCTTCTACCCCATCCACAGCTTCACTTGTTCAGTGAACTTTCCTGACAGAGAAAGGATTTTAATAAATAAACTCCAGATACATAATACAGCCAAGATGACCCCACCAGAGCCAGTAACTGAACTGGTCAGTTTAAGTCACTTTGTCTATCTAAGCCTGTATTTGACAGATGACCTGTCACAGGGGGGTAACCTAAGCTCCTCCCAGACTCCTCAGATTAATTCTGTGGTGCTACCCCTGTCACCATGCCCTTGCTGCTGCTTCTGCAGCATTCAACACAGAAAAGTAAATTAAGGCAAGGAAAAAAGTACAGAAGCCTCTGAAAGAACAGTAAATAGGCAGTGGAACACGACGTTCCTGTAAGGTGTTTTCTTCTGATTCATCTGACATCAAATCTGTTTGACATGCAGGGTCAGCACAATCTATCTGTCACCAGATTTCCATCCTGAGCTGGGCTGAATAAATTGAATATGGGTAAATTTTTGTCATGGGAGATCAATCACATCTGTTTGTGTTCCACATTCCTGGAGACCTCCCATGTAACTACGAAACCTTGGGAAATACTGGGTTTGCTCTCAGTTCTGAGGGGAAAAAAACCTGTCAAAATAGCTACGTTCATAGATTTATTTCCTCTACCCATGGGCAAATGTCTCATGGATGATGCTCAAGACTTGAATGGAGCACTCAAGGTGCATTATTTGCACCTTCCCCATGCCCTGGTTTCTTTAGCCAAAACAAAGGAAAAGTCACAGTCATAACCTGACAATAAGGAGGAAACCAACAGCAGTGTCACCAGCTCTGAAAAAGAACACGAGGCAGAGGAAATGCAGGAGAAAAGGGGATCTCCATTTCAAAGGCTGAACTCAGGAGAGGTTTGCTAACTGCAGCCCAGGTCACAGCACCCACAAGCTTCAGCACTGACTCCTTGTTCCAGTCTGCCCTGCTGTTTTAGAACACTCCCTAGGAAGTGAAAAGTTCTGAAGTGGAATAGGAACTGGACAACACTTCCAGGGCTTTTGCACTGAATACACAGATACAGCTGTCCTGTAAAAATCATTACATCATTACTTGGTGTAATCCAAAACACCAGTTCCTACATTCAGACCTGCAGGACTCAATAAGGGCTTATAGGAGGCTGTAAACAACTCCAGTTCCAGTGTTTCTCTGCAGGGCTGCTAATTTAATGTGAACTTGAAGTCATAGAGAAAGATTCAGTCACTCTCATCTCCCATATGTACATTTTTGTAAACCACTCTTCCTTTTTACATATCAAGGCTTGAATTAAATTCAGAGTAGTGCTGTAACACCGCATTACAGCTTTACCCACTACAAATCACTGCTGCTGGACTGTTATTTTTAATCTCTTGTTCTTCTTTCCCTACACTTTAGTCTCCTATTCACAAAAGGAAAGGAGCAAGGGTTGGGATGGATTAAGAACCATGTTATTCCTCCCTGCCCAAGAGACAAATCACCCTCTGCAGTGATAAGCACAGAAAGAAAAACTGTATCTTCAAGTGAGCAAACAAACCCTGCAAGGAAAATCTAACCCAAACTTACTGCCTTTAACTTGGCAAGTTGGCTCCGAGTGATAAATAACTTCAACCTTGAATTTTAGCAGCAGCCATCCTGTAAAGTGTCAGGAAGAAAGATTCAAAGCAACAGAACAGAGACAGGTCTAAGCTAACAGGGATCAGAAGCTCTGACTCATTACTGGTAACACACGGCATCCACTTCAGCTTCTCCACACGTTAATTAACCTCACAGAGAGGAGACTGAAATCAATACAGTGTTTCCACAGAGGAACGCTGATTTTAGGAGGGAAAATTGTTAGTTCATCCATGCCTAGTTGCAATGTGCAGTGCTGAGGTCACAGCAGGAAAAGACTTAATTAAAAAATAATTCAGAGAGCAGCCGAACATCCAGAGTACTAACAGGAGGTGAGGACATGAACTTTGTGTTAATGACAGCCAACAATGAACAATACCTTTGAAGTTCAAAAAGGCTATGTACTATTTTCATTTCCTACTCTTTTTCAGTTTTGATAGCGCTTTATAACACAAGCAGACTTGAAACCTCACAAGAGCACATCACAATACATTTCCTATTTAAGGCATTTACAAAAATTAAAACTCAAGTCTACTAACAGACATTGAACTAACATTGTGAACAAGCCACTGCTATGAAAATCAAGTTTATAAATACCCATTACTTTTGGAAGCACCCATAAGTTAAACTTTAAGCATGGTCAAAAAATTCTTGGCTTGATGCCCACCCACCCCACTAACAGGTGCACGTGGTGTCTCAGAGCTGCTGTTCTGACACAGTTTGCAAAGGGAAGGAGCTGCAAGCCCAGCACACCTTGAGGAGTGACAAGGTGATCTGGATACAGATACAAACATGCTGATTGTCTTGACTCCCATTCTGCAGCAGTAAAAGGCACTTGGGACACACAGGGCTCCTTCAGGGACTAGTTAAAGGCTTCACAATCTGGTCCAAGGAGACAGACCTCAGACATCACTGTAGCTTCAAAATCAAATACTTTTTTTACTATGGATATTCCCATCCTGTTAGGGACAATGCACCCATATCAGGTGCCACCTATAAGTATGGAAACCACAGAGTTTTATTCCCTTTTCCCCTGCAAGCACATTCTCCAGTTACCAGAAGCAGAGCAGGCAGTAGCAGGAGAGAACAATCACTGCACAGGGCAAACTGGATTATTGGTGCCAACCAAAGTGCAGAACTGCCTCCCAAATGCCCTGCACAGCCTCCCGTTAGGGTGAGCACACAGGCTCTCACTACTGAACCGTGAGCAGCATCTGTTGGTGGAGCTGCACAACTGCAGGAAGGATTTCTAAGTCTGTACAGGCAGACAGGGAAAGAATGGCAATGATCAGGTGAAAACAGAGTTTTTGAATTAGCTATGGATCTACAACATGCACTAGTTAAGGTGATATTTAATACCTAAGGTGAATTTGTACCCTATTTCCATTTAATAACTGTTCCATTCTTGGGCTCTAAGCTATCAACATTTACTGGTGCTCACACCAGTGTCAAAATACCATCAGTGTAACAGAAAGATGCAGCACTCAGACTTCAGGCTGGTTGTGTGGGGGTTTGTTATTATTGGTTGGGTTTGCTGGGTTTTTAATTACTTCATATAGATCCAAAGCATTATGCAATTCCAGTCAGAAGAAAATAATAAAAGCAATTTCAGCAAGACTAGGAAACCTACATGGAAAATAATATCCTCACCCATTTATTGTTGATTTTACCACTTGGTAACGCGGCTGTTTGGAACTCAGTGTGAATACAATGTAAGTTTTGCAGAAAATCACACACCTGTATTTTTTCACATGTATCAAACACATCTGAAGTTTAAAATTTGTGTGCCTTGACTCGCTCCTCATTTTGTAATGTCTCTGTAGGTTTGTCCATTTGTCACTGCTCCCGTAAGAGTCCGACTCAGTCTCTCCAGTCAGGTGACAGACAAATTCAAAAGGTGGAGATTTCCCAAAGACGGTCTTCTTTGTAGTGCATTGTGCTAGTGCATTCAACCAGTGTGCCAGTGTTCAACCAGACAAGCTTGGGGTTGGTTGGTTGTTGTTTTGTAACTACACAATACAGAAATATAATTTTACATGTAGCTCTGCATGCCTTGTGGCTGCTTGCCCTACTATAGGACAGTGCAATAAATACAAATATATGCACACTAAAAAAGATTTAACTGCCGTGATCTACGTCTCCTTTATGAGTACAAATTTACCTAGTCAACAATATGACAAATTTAGCAGAAAAAGTGGCAATGGCAGTAATATTCTACTACAAAAACAAGGCTAGAAGCAAAGTGTTCTCAAGCTACAGAAAACTTGCTACCTCCTAATATATGATGTAGGGCCCAGTTCTGCCAAGTGCAGTCGTGATCAGTAGATTGCATCAGAACATGCTTTTCCCCCCATTTAACAATGAATACTTCTACAATTTATTTGGTTTTGATAACTGTTTATAAATAGCACACTATAATGACTATTAAACTATACAGCAACATGACATTTATAGCCTAATCCTGAATACAAAGTTCAAAGAACATGACTACAAAGGCCAGAGAGCAAATGTCATCGACTAAAAGCATTTCCACTTCAGAATTTATTGAACGTTCTCTTACACAAACACTTCTCAATGGTGAAACCAGAGGAACAGGATTTCCTATTCCCTCTCTGCCCCAGTAGTAGTTTAGCCACATATCACCCTTACAAATTAGTGATGGATTTTAACAGGTAGCCCCTTGGGGCTATATATTTTATATACTTTATATATATGCACATTTACTTTGAATTCTATGTAAAAGTTGAAAAAAATGTTTGAAAGAAAAACTCAGAATATATCACAGCCTTTTCAGAGAAAAAAATACAAATTAGTTTTATAATGACTATTCAATTTATCAAACTTTTTTTTCTGAAGTATTTACCTTTAATTATGTACACATTACAGGAAATAAAACTTTGTCCACAAACATTCTCTAAGATGACAGTTATCAATAAAATGATAGAATAATAGCAGGAAGAATATTAAACAAATGGGGGTGGTCAATTTCTGCTTTTAAAAAGTAAAAAGTCACCATATAATTAAGTACAAAAACCTGCATTGAATGACAACTGCTGGTGTAGTAACTTGATCAGGTATGGAGACCAAGAGTGTAGAGTAAAGCCCTATGGTAATAATATTTCTGTAGCATTTCCACTTGGTATGTATATACTAAATGTTGGCAAAGTTTCTGTAGCATTAGCTTATACGAACATAGGAGTCCTCAGTCTGCTGCTGCATACAAGGGAACAAGTGTGTTCTAATTATCCTGAAATGCACCTGAAATCCAGAGTGTCACTTACAAACTGCATAATGAAACTCTTCTTCAGAAAAATATCTGTTTGGCATCTCCAGGGCTCTGCTCCATTGGACAATAGGGGCATTTTAATCTGGGGACAAAGACAATGTGTTAGAATTGGGGCAATGTGTGACAACAAAGCACTGAAAGTATTGAGTTTTCCCCCTGTAGCATGAAACAATTGCACTCTTAAGCCACAACACTTTACTTGGCTCCATTAAAAGTCACCTTTAGCTCAGAGAGAACTTACCATGCTTTTCCTTCTAGTTATAGTCTTTTTTCATTTTCACCCACAAGCCATTGAATGATTAGATTATCATAAAGAGCAATTTCCCTGTAGTTATTATTTCTGCTTCTGGATTTGCTTGTTGCATTTTAGATTCACAGAATGGTTTGGGTTACAAGGAATCTCAAGGACCATCTCATTCCAACCCTGCTGCCATGGGCAGGGACACTTTCCACTAATACCAGGTTGCCTGGAGCCCCATCCAGCCTGGCCTTGCAGTGACTTTATATCAGCTGGAAGCTTCCCCTATGGCTTTCTCAGTATCTGGCTACTTTTAGTGTCTGGTTCCCAAAATGCTGTGATTTTCCAACCCACTTAGAACAGCTCCTGCAGGCTATGACTGAAGGGACAGCCTGGTCTCCCTGTTGAGGTCTCCACTGATACAATCCCACCTACTTACAGTATTTCTTCTTTTTGAAGAAATTGATTCTTTTTGAAGCATTGATCCATTTTGCCCCCCATCTCCTACGTTTGGGCATTTTACCTTCTATCCCCCACCCGTCCCCCATCCTGAGTTAATATTGTCAGAGCTGTGCTGTCACTAAAGCTGATCAATGAAAGCACCAGGAATGAGTGATCAGGGACAGGAATGATGTAGCAGCAATTTACTGCCTTAAAATGGCTAAAGTCACCCAAAGTCACCCACAAAGGCATCCCTCAAGGCTTTTCTAATGGCACAGAATGCAAACATCACTTGACATTTTCATAGCCTCACTTATTTTCACACTGGATTCCCCAGAATGACTTACAGCTCTAAATTAAGCTGACAGCCTCCACAGAAGCTGTATATATTCAATCCAAATAACCACTGTTCTTCCTCAAGAAAATCCGTATAGCTTTCTCTCTCCTGTTTCCTGCTTCCCAAAAGCCTGAGGCATCCCACGGATATCTAAGGAGGATTTCCACAGTTAAAATTCCCCTCCTTGCTCAATTACTAAGCCATATTTCCCCCAGAGGTCTGAGTTTATTTTTCAAGAGATTTTTCATGCATTACTAACCTTGCTCCCAAGGAAAAGCTGTGTGTGTAAAGCCTTCCAGTTTGAATTTAAGACAACACAATGGTAGTTACAATGTGAAAAATTACTCTGCTCACTGCATTCCTTCACGCAAGCTCACTTTCAACATCAGAGGGTTTATTATGCTTTTCTCCAGTGCATCAGCCCAGCTTATCCGGTTTTTAAGCCATTCTCCAAGATTAACAAGCTTCCAGCAATCACATAATTATGGACTCAGTTTTCCCAAAACACATTCTATTCTAGTTTTAAGATGGGTCCTTGTCTGTATGTTGTTTGAAATGAAAGAATGGTACTTACTTGCTGCCATTAAACATTTTATTCAAAGCGTCTCTGGATATAATATGACCACAGACTAATTTCATAGGTGGATTATTATCTGTTGTTTGCTGACGAAGAATGGGACAGGCAAATATTGAATGATACCAGCACTTTTTACCGAGGTCCACTTCAATCTGTGAAAGAAATTAACATAAAAATTTATCTTGAGGAAATTACAGTTCCAGATAATATCCCTTTGTCATGGCCTTTACTTAACAGATTTCACAAAATACAGCTGTGAAAGCAACAAAATCCATTGTGTGAATGCCTGACAATTTCCCAGCCAGAAATACTTAATTGTGATTTTAAAATGGTGATTTATGTTGGGGATAGGGAGCAACAACAAAAAAGCATATTCTGCCAAGGGACAAGTGCAAATTTTGTTGCAGATCTATGCCCTGGCAGGAAAACCGTGCTGGTGACCTGACAAGACTTTCTGGAAATCACTGGCTAGGAAATAAAAAGTAGTTTATGGATTTCATTTTTAGGGGAAAATTTAAAAAGAGAAAAACCTTTGGATTGACTATATTCATGTTCTACAGCTTCTTGAAAGGCTTCGCTGACACCTTCATGTCATGTGAATAATAAAGCAAATACCAGAATCACTAATTTTCAGTACCAACACAGAAGATACTTGTGCAGCATAACTCCTGCCATGAGGACAAAATTATTTCAGAAAGGGACATATAACAGAGAAGAACAGGTCTGTGGCTTCAGTAATTAACCAAGAACTGCAAAATCACAGTTTGTGTACCTAAAGCACCTGGCTCTGACCAGTCCTCTGTTCCAAGGGTTTAACCTTCAACAAAATCTGACAATGTGACCTTTTCATGCTACTTAATCTGCCTTTGCACAATGAAAATAAGGTTTCCTACCCCCATACTGCCTTAGCAGAACATACTAGAGACCGTTCAGTTTAGAAAATGCAAGGAGACACACATGTATTATTAACTGATTTGCATCAGACAGCAATCCTTTTCCAAATGCTCCCTAGCTATTCATTCCTGGCTGGACAGCAAGGCAGGAATCTGTCACACTTGGAGGTTACACTCTCAGCATTACAGAAAACACAGCTGGGAGAAAACACTCATCCTTACTCTCTAAATGAATCTCTTCAGCTGCAGTCGAAGAGGCTAACTCAGTTCATGCCCACTTTTCACTAAATAAGTTTCCTTTCCAAATCAGGAGCAGGTCACTGGAGAGCTGCACACGCTCAGTAAGAGCTATAAAGGGAAACTGGGGTTTCATAACAACTGAACTTCATTTCAACTGATATAAATGAGATGTGCTGGAAGCATAATGCACTGGATCCCAATTCCCGTGTCCCCAGATGCAGCACTAATGCTTTCATCTCTTGTCTGCCTGATAAAGAGCCAGTGCAAAGCAAGCCCTGGACTGAGCTCAAGCCTAGCTAGGAAAAGTGAATGTTTCTCTGTGGGATCTATTTTCTTTCCAGTTATACAGAAACATCTCTGGGTAAGTGGAAAGTGAGAGCATCAGTTTCTTTAAGATCATTTATCAAAGACCTTTTCAATGCAAAAGGGGATGACAAGTGAAAGGAGAGCAGCAAACAAAACTGAGAGGTACAAACCTGACAGAAAAAAAGAATGGAGATAATAGCAAGAAACAACCTTGACAGGTCATCAAGAAACTGCAGCCAAACCTGGACTTTCCAACTGATGTGAATCTAAACCTGAGTCTCTGAGGAGATGGCATCAGTAGAACTATACAAATTGTAGGAGAAATGTGCAGGGAAAGGGGACGGGGGAGGAAGAGGTGGAAAAGGGTGTAAAAGGGGCTAGAAGGGCCATACTGTAGTTGAGGATCCATGAGCACGTGCTTGCCTGTGAATCTGGAGTTTGTGCTTTCACTGGTGAATATCCATCATTTCCAGCCAAGGAGAAGGAAGGGATCTTGGCTGCCTGTACCTATGTTTTAGGTGAGTCCTGTGTGGGAGCTGCTGAGGGCAATGCTGTGTCTATGTCTGGAGCAGCCTGTGTGGCTGGTTGGGTCAATGTCTGGCTGTGTGGGGGTGTCTGTGAGCCCCAAGCCCCAGAGCTGCTGGAGGTGGTGGCCATGTAAAACATCCCATAACATGCAGCACAAAAGCAACATGACAACAGCATTTGCCATTAGAAATGTGCCCTGGGGTAGCTGAGCACCAACTCACCGGGAGTTCGTCCTTCTGGTTCCAAACCCCTGTGCACTGCCTTTGCTCAATAACTGCCTTGATATTGATTAGAGCTGGTAATGCTACACAACCTGCCGAGAAACTGAAGAAAAAGGACACGTTACTACAAGGTGCATCTTAGGAAACCAACATTCTTCACACTTCTGCTTTAAAGGTTAACTGGGACACACTGGTTTTGTATTTTTTCATTCACATTTTGTTCTACTTGGAGGGAGCTTAGAAGTACAAACAAGCAAGAGTTTTGGGGCAGGTTATCAGCTATCCTGTATTTTAGGGTGGGGCCCTCAGGTACTACATTCTGGACAGAAAATAACAGTAAATCCCTCCTCTGAGTCTTGTAATGAATTGATTTCTTCTACCACCTACTTTGATTTTGAGCTGTACAGGAGGAAGACAGCACATTAATTTATACAGGTAGTTGCTCTCAGCTGGTGGAGTACGTGCAGACCAAGAGTTTCCATGTAACCCACACGTACACAGAACCCATAATCTTTTAATTACACATAATTACCATGTAAAGCAATGTATCTTTCCACTTTAAACCAAGAAAAGAAATGTAGAAAAAAAGAGGGAGGGAGGGAGGGAGTAAACAAACCACGGCCTGTGTCAAGAACAGGAGCAAAAAACTGCCCAAAGTCTGTGTCCCAACAAACAGTTCAGCCTCCTCTGGGATTTACCCACTACTAGAACTTAGCACATTATTTGGAAATATTTCAGTATTTTACAAAAGAAAGTACGACACAAATTTCCACAAATTAACAGGTGATTTGATGGATTTAAGTTCAATGACAGTACCGGAAATCACCAGCAACAGAAACAGGATTTGACCTTGCTGTCAGCCTGCTCTGTTTGTTTGGCAGATTATTTTACTATTTGTGCAAGTTTTATTGTCTACGTAAGTCATGCCTTTCCTCTGACTGAAACCTGTAATCTCTTGCCTAAGCTAGAATATACATCTGTCACCTCCAACTGGCCATTTTAACCCTTACACTTTGCTTTTTTGTTAATTCAGCCCTGAGTGTAACCTGTGTTAGCCCTGTGAAAAGTTTAGACAAATACTATTTGTGTGAAGAGCCCTTTCAGAGTACGAAAACTCAAGTAAATAGTAAATTCAGGTTCCTGTAGTCCTTCAAGACCCTGAACCACAACCATCATAACAGAAGAGTTTTTCCACTGACTCCACACAATAACTCAGACCATGAGGCCTGTACAGGATTAGATAAATATTGGAGAAGTCAATGAGCATTAAAAAAGTGCCTGCTACTCATGTTCTAGAAAGGAAAATATTTTACAGCAGGGATTTCACTTCAAGCTTGTTTAGCTCCTAAAGGATCTGCAGCACTCCAAGGTCACACCAGTTTAGAACAGTCTTGTTTATGACAAGGGCATCGATATCACCTATACAGTAAATTTCAGAACAATCAATTCCACACCAGGAGCAGAGCAAATGTCCAACCACTCCAAACATCAGTAACAGGGATTTTCCACTTCACTGAAAATCTCTTGGCCATTTGCACTGAAAACTGCATTGCAGCATCGGTGCCTGAGCAGTACAAAACTAAAAGACTGCTGTTCATTTGAATGAAACAAGAGGAAGACGAAAGTCAAAAACCAGAGGTTTAAGCTCTAAATACCCATGAAACACTCAAACTGAAACTTGAAAGTGCTCCCTTTGCTGTTACTGTTGTGTTTTGCTGAGGTATAAACAGGAAAAGCAGAAGGCCTAAGAATAGTGAATGGAAACAGGAAAAAGAAAAAATAAAGCCAAAACAAACAAAAAAAAGAGGAAGCATTGAAGCTTCTGCTAAGTACCAAGTCCAGTCTAGAAAGAGACATATAATTTATTTTCTATTTAACATCTGAAATGAAAATGAGAACATTGGGGAGTATACTGGGGGAACTGACATGCAAAGGCTAAATAGCAGCTAAACTGTTTTATCTTCAGAGAAGCTAGAAGGAGATTAGGTTGGGTTTTCTTCATATTTCCAACAGCCTTCTACAGATTTGCATTTTGTCAGATTAGCTACTGAGCTTAAAAGTGCCTCTTTCTTCTTTGCAAATGAGGCCTAGCAGACAATTTGGACATTTTTGCAGCTGAAACTGCAACATAACTGTTAAGTATTCTTCTAACAAGGCAGCCAGTAATGTGTGGATTAAAAACCAAAATTATCAAATGCTGATGGAATCATGGCCACATTTTCAGGGTTATTTTTCAGTTAAACAGCAGGGACAGCTGTCACACATTTGCTGTAGGAATAACTGGCTGATTGCCATCCTCATCTTTTGCACTTATGTCTAAATTATGGAAGATATATTCCATCCAGGAATGCTTCCTCTTGAACTGCAGTGGTGCAGGGTAAAGCACACAGGAACCCCTGGTTTTTAATCTTTGCAGATCTTGTTAATTGTAACCATACCCTGTATTTAATGCAAGCTAGATGAGACTATTCAGAAGTCATTTCTTTTGTCCTCAACAAGAAATAGGAACCAAACCACCAAATACCTGGTCTCAAAAGCAAGAGAAAAGCAGCATACCTAACACTGAGAGGGGATTCAACTGAGAGGCCCAGGAGAGCACAGGCATCCCTTGTGAAGATGTCACAGATGTCAGCCCACTGATTGGCATCCAACAGGTGAACGTAGGGGGAGTTCTCGATGCCTTGCCGCAGGTACACCAGGCTGCCCATCAGAACCTGGATATCTGCAAGGGACCAGCAACAGCAGAGTTGGTACAACAAACAAAACACTGTGTCTCCAGCTCCAGCTTTCACATGGAAAACAGGCAGATCAACAGCACACATCCTCACCTCTGCAAAACACAGTTACAGCCATCACTGCCAGGAGAGCTCCACTCCCGCTGCTTTTTAGGCTGGGGAGTTGTTAGGGTGTGCTGCCTGGGAATTTGCTTCCAGCAGGTTTACTTTTTTTGTAAGCTTTCTGACACACACAGTACCCTAAAAAATAGGCTTTATTTGATTCAGCTTGAGATGGTTCATTTAACTCACATGTTCTCCATTTTTCAAAAGTTTAATTTCTCTTTGTATTACCCCACGCAGCAGAAAATACCAGATGACTATTCCAAGAACATTCCTCTGCATTTTTAGCACTTCACCCTGGAAGCAGGCCTATTCTAGATGTAATCTACATTTTATTTAAAGAGTCGAAAACCTTAAATTTAAGCAAATGTGCAAACATTCAGATTATTTTTGAGCCCTCTTAAAAAAGAAAAATATAAGATAATTCTAATTGTAAGGATTTGGGTCATATATGTTAAATACAAAAAGAAGAAGCCTTTAACAAACTGAAAATAATGAAGTAAAACATATTTGGAACATGATTTATGTTCTACTGCAAGGTGCCATATCCCAGTGCTTTAAATCCCCTTAATGTGACCAAAATTTTACCTTTCTGATGATTTAGGGCGAACGGCTGGAAGTTCTTCGCGTACTGAAGTGCTTCTCTTTGATTTGCTGTTCCACCCATCAATAAACTAATGAAATATAATCTGTGCAGTTTGAATTCCAAAGAACTGTTCTGTGCCATGAGCATCTCTCTGTTGGATACCGCCCACCTGGAAGAAGCGAGGAGGTACAATGGGATGTGACACGAGAGTAATTAAGTGTCAGCCCACACCACATGAAATCATTGCAATTATCTATTATCTACCATCTATTTCAAGGGAAGTTTGACTGTTCCCTGAACTTCTGAGAGCCTCTACAGAGCACAGAAAATGGCAAGGCCCTTTATAAGTGATGGAGCTGCACAGTGCACAAAATGTGGACGACGTTAATTCTGGTGCTGCTGTAGAGGTTAAGCACTGCAAAATTCAACATTCACTGGCTGAAAGGCAAGACTAAAATTAGGCACAATATAAATCAGAAATAGCTCAAGTCTATTGTATTTCAATTAATAGCACTCTGAATCTTAACAATTACTGACAGTTCTTCAGCTGCATGTCAAGAAGTTTGACCAAGAACATTTTCCAACATCCTCATTCACCAAACATGTTGTCCAAGCCACTGTGTTTGTGTGTGTGAATCTGTTGCCCTGGAGAGGGGAATTGCATCTATGAGACCTCAAAGACAGACATTATCAAGATCTCACAGTGGGGGAAAGGAAATAAATTATCAGTTTAAATATCATACTTTACCCTGCTTAAACTTTGCTTTCTGTGTTATTTTCAACTTGGAAAATAAAAATATTTCTCATTTTGTGTGTCTCATTCACCATGACAACACTAATGTTTGGCTCCTAAATAACATGAAAGAATTTTTAAACACACAGAATAAAATGAAATTTTCAAAGCATTTAATACAAGGGGGGTTTTTTGTTATTATTATTTAGGATTTATCCATCCCTGTCTTGTTTTTTGCAAGGTTTTTTTGATGCTGGTGTTTTTTTTCTTTAATTCCATTTAGTCAGGCCTAAATCAATCCAATCTTTCTCTTAAGAACCTCAAGTTTCAATGTTCTTCAGTACATCTGTTTCTCATTAGTGTTAATTAGTTCCACTATTTTCACTGTGGGGGCCCTATTAAGCAAAAAGCTTTTCACTTTTTAGCAAGGAAGTGAGGAAGTCTGTGTTCCTTAAAAAAAAACAGGGTATGTGAGGCTTCTTTTCAATCAATACTAAAATGAGTAAATTAAGCATTCTTACAGTATTGGGAAGGCTTTCAAAGCAAGTCAGCCTTCTGCATTAGGATGGAGCATTAATGAGCAAGTATCCACTTTCAATTTGTTGTGGTGGAAGTATCATGAGTCTGACTTCACTGGCAAGGCTTTGTAAAGACACAGTAACCTTTCAATAGGAAACAGTGAAAAATGGAGCCTTTGAACTACGAACAAGCCCTACTGTCCCCAATTTCAGGCAGTTTCAGACGAGCAGCCCCAGAATCTCCACCAGGAGGGAAGAGCACACTCACTAACCATGGGTACTGAGTGGGTTTTGGGATGGTTTCATAAGTTTGGGGTGGTTTTTTTAAATTGTATTTTCATGATCAGTGTGCACAGTTTAAACGGGATATAGTGGCCATGAAGTTCAATCCCAGCTACAAAAACAAGGGCCTGAAGTTAACAGCCATAGACTAATAAGCAGATGAAGGACAAAAAAACTATTATAAATAAACACTAAGACTAGTCCACAGTGCCATCAATGAGATATTAATCTCTACTGCATCAAAAGAGCCTCCATCCTCTCCCTGCCAATATTTGCACCCACATGACAGAGTACTTCATCTTGCTGAGGTTGAGTCTATTTTTCCAAATTAGCTTTTAGGCAGGCTTTCCATTTTTGGTTCTTTGAGTGGCAGCACAGATTTGTATCAAAAGAAAGCAACCACAGAGGCAAGGCCTGAGGTGCTCAGTCTGGGACATGCTGTTCCTGTTTCCAACAGAAAAACAAAAAACCAGCAGGGAGGTTTAAAACACTAAACCCACATATTCTCTACAACTGCCCAAAATTATTAGTAATCACATCACCTGTCTTCCTACCTCCTCTCAAAATGACACTCTGAGTGTTTTCATTTCTGAGACTCAAATCCACCTGAATTTTTTTAAAGTTTACACTACACTTTGCAAACCACAGGTACACAAAACTCTCTTCAGCTCCCACAGGGGATTTAGATGTTAAAATGAATTTAACAGAGCCTAGCAAAGATTAAATTAAGTTTAAATCATACCCCTAGGACCCAGCAAATACCAGGACCTGTGCAGCTTGCTGTTTACAGGCAGAAGAGAAGAGAGCATCTCTTTACCAAATTATAGCCAAAGCTTTGAACCTCCATCTCAGTTCCACCAGGACCTCACATGGACACCCAACCTGGGTTCTGAAGGGCCAGAATACACCCAGAAAAATAACTGCATTTCCCTTCCCATCACCAAATTACAGTGAGGAAAGTCTCTGGAAATTAATGGGATATTGCAGGCATACAGAGATTACACCTTTTAGAGTGCAGGGCCAGACTAGGTCAAGTTGACAAAAGTCAACTTGCACACCCCACAAGGGAAAACAAAAAAGTTACAGCCAGTCACATTCTATTTAAACCTGAAAGGTCATATTTCTAAGCGCTGAAATTTGTATTAGAAAGAAAATTTGGATAACAAATACAGCCAGGGTCTTTTTTTTTTTTTTTAAGATGCGGGTACTAATTTCTATCACCTCAGCAGGGCTTTGTAAGCCTTTCTGAGAAGTCATTAATCTGACAACTCCCTTCCCATGGCAGTGACCAGGAGCCACCTGTGTTTGTTTTGTTTCCAACACTGAGTTAAGCTGAGCACAAGCACAGAGTGCTGGCAGAGCCAGAGAGACTGGTTACCTTTTAATCCCAGCTTTTCACAATTTTGCATGGATAAAACCTGCCATACTCCTCTTCCTGGTTCAGGAGACAGTAATTAATTGTCCTTGTGTGACACTTTGCCTTTTTTATTTTTTTTTGACTGCCAGCAGGCTGACCCTGCAATGGGTCAGTCTGGGGCTGCTTGATGCTGAAGCTTTATTTACTGATGCCAATTTTAGCCCAAGGAGCACAATGCTACTATCTCTCTCTCTCATATGGAGGCCATTCACACAGCAGTGGTTTCTATCCTTCTCCTGAACACTTGTGTCTGCCAGGAAATATTAAGGGAAACACCTCCACAAGCATCAGCAGCTCTGTGGGATAACTGGGCAGTTTAGTTACCTCCTCAGCCAGAGAGTTCAAACCATGACATTTTGTCACATGTTGATCAGCCTCCCCGAGAGCCATGGTTTTTACATCAGCAGCACCACTACAAATAAGGCCCCTCTGTGCCCAGCAGCAGCCAAGAGAGGCAGACAGCTTTTGCACTGTTCAGTTTAAACAGAATAAACATTATACACAGAAATAAGACGGGGAGGGGGGAGACCAACACACAAACTGTGCTGACAATACACCCTATTGTCTGCCCATTCAGCTGGAAAATAAAAATTCCTTTGAGGGACAACCATGCCTTCTCCTTTGTTTGAAAAATATTTAACACATTGCAGAAACTCCAAGATCCGACTCAGTAGCAATGAGTAAGGCCTGAAGCACTGCAAACTGAAGCTGAAATGAATTTAGAGATCTCAAGGGAACAGTCATAACAGCAAGTTACTGTTCCTCAGGGATTACCCTTCACAACAGCTCTGTTATTATTTGAACTACAAGAAATATGTGGTGTAGCTGATAGTAAATCTTGTTTCAGTTGTAATATCAGTGCTGCTTCCCTTCAATTAGCCAATTCAACAGCAATAAACCAGCCCAGCTTTCCACCTGTGCAACCAGATTCAGAGACCAACTATTTGGGTCAAACTTTGCATGACCCAGAGGCATTACCCTGGATTCAGTCGATGAACAGCAGGGTTTGAATATCAGAGTGTCCCTGCATTAGTTTAGATGACAGTAAGTGCTCAACTGACACACCCAAGTTGGTTCATGTAAAAGGGAAAAGAAAATGTCGTTAATATGAAAATGTACTTAACTGAATAATGGAAAAAAAATTCTTTCTCAAGTATATGATTTATGCTCTGGAATGAAAGATAAATTTTGAATTTGTTTTGGTTTGACTGTTTTTATTTTTAAAAGGTCACTTTGGTTAGGTTGTTTTATTTGGTTGGTTTTTGTGTTTAGGGGGTATTTTTTCTTACTTTTGAGGCCAATCTAAGCTGAGAAAAGTTTAAGAAAAAAGGATGAGGGGGTTTCAAGGAATTTCTTGTAGTTTTGTTCAGGAGGAATCTCATTAAGGAGTGTCACTGTCAGCCCCAGGCTCTTCCCACCCTCTGGTCCCTTGTGTGGAAAGGGAGGGTGACTGGAGGACAAGTGACAACTTTGATCCCAAGTCAAGTTCTGCTCACCCCAACGGCTTTGTGGTACCCAACACCTTTAGTAAGTCCTGGTATTATTCACAATGAGACTTTTTAAAATAAGGTTTACTAATGATTCAGTAGAAGGCCAAGCACCATTATGGCAGACAACTTTTCTTCCAAGTGATGTTTCTTCCTTAAATCAGTACCACAAACATTAAAGTGAATCCTTAATCTAAGGAAAAGATCCTTAGTTTAGCATTTCCCATGGGGAGTGACACAGAGGGGATGGAAAAGGAAAGATTAATTCAGCAACTCCCCCTCTTGAAGGACAAGCAGGGACACAAAGAGACTACTGAAAGTGAAAAACTAAAGACTTGTTAAAAGCACTTTTTAAAAAAGGTGAGGAAAAAAATGAGTAGACTCACTCTAGTGCAGGTCTCAAAACTCTAACTTTTAATGCTTCCAATATTCGATTTAACTCCACAAATGGTTCTTTTTGACTTTGATCTATTGACAGACCAGATTCCTGAAAAGACAAATAAAAAAGGCCCTTTTTAGTTAAAGCATGAAAAACAATGACAGTTTAAATATTCACCTGAAACATTCAAATAAGGAAGCTAACACACAGCTTCACTTTCCACAGTGGATAACCATCAACATCCACACTTGCTGTTACCTGGCAAAGCTCCTCGGCCACATCCAGCATTCCCTGCCGGAAGAAGTGCTCCACCATCACCTCATTGAGGATTCTCTGGCTGTCAGCCTGCCAGCACCCATCTATCCCCACGCTGCTGATGTCCGAGTCAAAGTTCTGAAACACACAAAATAACAGTTAATAGGCTGGAACAAATCACCCCACATCATTTTTCTTTAATTACGCAGGGCACCTGTGTCTCCACCCTGATGCCTTCTGCCTATTACTCAGTGGCCCTCAATTATCTCCAAAGTGAAATAAATATGTCAGCTTCCTTCATTACCTCCTGTGTAGGAAGAAGAAATCTTTTAGCTTGCTCGTTTCAAGTCTGAATATTATTCACTACAAGGAATTACACGGACAAATTACAAGTCCAGCTAAAAAGTTAGAAATCTAGTTAACTAATAAAGGGGTTTCCAGCCCATGATGCATTTCTGAAAGAAGTATCTGCAGAAAAGGTTTTTTCCATATGTGAAAACTGAAAATGTATAAAGGATAGAGAACAGAATCACCTACACTAGAATCAAGACAGAGTCATCAATGCATCTCTGTCACTACAGCATACCAAATTGCAAGTAAAAGCTTTAACTCGAGGATTTTTCACATATCTGGGAGGTAAGCAATGCTGAAAAAGCAAAAATGTCACTTCTCCCTACACCCAAACGATGAAATTCAAATCTCTGATGACCCAAACATCCCAACAACAGGAGGAGCTTTGAAGATCCAAGAGATCTTTTTTAGTTCTAACCCAGATGATCCCAGTGCCATGTATTTTTAGGCCAGTGGCCTACAGACATATTCCAGGAATAACTAAAGATATTGTCACGCTGACTCCTTGGTAACACTTGGCATTGCTTGGCACTTTGCCTCTTGGCAGCAGGAGAGGAACATTTATTCTAATCTAAGATAGAAACCAGGATTTTTAACTGCTAACATGTTTTATGATCAGGGCAAGCAGGTTAATTTTAATAAAAACCTTTACCCATTGCTTAAAACAAACCTCTTGCAATATAAAGAGTCTAGAAGTCAGTGCATTGCTTGCTGCCTGCTCTGATGACTACGGCTCTCTCCCAAGAAGGAGCTTCAGAAATGAGAAGTTCAGTGAAAACAGCAGTGCTTCCTTCAGCTGTGGCTGTGTGAGGATCCACAGCCCAGCACAACATAGGAACAGCAGCCTGACACAAACACAGGCATCTGTCACAGCAGGCAGGGCAGATAACACCCAGCTGCCACCAGTATCTTCCTGTGCACAGCTCAGCTTCACACTGCACCTTCCTGTTACTCACCACTTACTAACTTCCTTCATCAGCACCTCCACGTCCCCTTTGATGCTGCTCTGTGTCATCATGAAAAAGGGGCAGCCTTCTCATCCCTGCACACACAGCTCCAAAGCCACAGCTCCCTTCAGGGCTCTCAGCAAACTTTCAGTAAAAGATTAACCTTAGTCTAGCAAACTGACTCTTCCATCTTTCTGAGACAGTGGAGCAAGGTGACCAAAATTTAAATTATTGCCATTAATTCATATTTCACATCTAATAACATTGTCACTTGGGTGTCTTAACCTGTAAGCTCCTTGTCATGCTCTTTATCTCTAAGCTGTATCTCAAAAACTTAAGCATCTTGAAGACTAAATAATACTAGTCTTATTTATGCCAACCATTTGAATCCTTAAAGGTTCACCACTGCTGACCCTGGTCTGTGTCCAGCCACCACCAGCAGCTAAAACAAATCCATCAACAGAGCACTAAAGGATACGAGAGACAGGATTCAGAATGCACAAGCTTGCTTTTGTTACCTAACTTCAGGGTGGAGAACGTCATTAATCTAAAAATAATTGACTTTAAGTTATTCTTCATGCAATTGCAAGCTCTAGCAATGATACAACCCCCTAAGCAGAAACTGTATCCTTCTGGACAGTTACCAACCAGAAAAGCTGCACCTATGCCTCAAACACTATCACATCATTCTCACTGCTTGGGGGCAGAGATGGTGGAACTAATTAGCTCAGTGCTCTCACAAAATGCTCATTTTCTTCTTAAGCAGCAAACCTACCAGCCTTGGGAATCTTTACAAAACCTCACCATTAGATCTTTTAAAGTCACATAAAAGAAGTTATTAAGTCCCATCATACAACCTGAGAACTTCAGTCTTTCTCTGACCAACCCAGTCTTGACCATGCTCTCATTCCAGCAATTTTTTTCTTTTGTTTTAAACGATATCTGAGGTCTCTATTGTATGTGGGATTCTACAGCTCAGCTGCCTCTGGGTCCCGAGGAGCTTCAGGAACTGACTGCACAGATTACAGTCAGTGACTGTCACATGTCAGAACAAATTATCACTTGCCTTTGGCTTATATATTTCACAACTGTCACGTGCAGGATCTGCTGGTGACTGCAACCCGAGGTTTTGTTTTGTAAATGGTAACAGTATGCTAAGTGACAGCATGTGGGGTTTTATAAGATTTCAAAAGTTAAAAGAAATTTCCTAAGTTAAAAACTCCAGAAAGCTTAAAAACCGAAAACCACAAAATAACGTAAGTGTCAGTTAGTATTCCTGAGAAACAAATCATTTTTAAAAGCTTAATTAGTAAGCCTAGGACCAAAATGTACAGTATTATGTGCTAAACACACCAACAATACAAAGTACAGCACATTACCAATAATTGCTAGAACCTGATGACATCAAGATGCTCACGAACACAAGATGGACCTTTTTAACCAACATACAACCCACCAGGTCATTCATAACAACAGGGCATGAAGAAGGACGAAGATTAATGACAGTTTTATTTCTCACTTACTCAGTTGAGATTACTTTGTGTTTCTTCCTTCTGAAATCTTACCCAAAATACAAATAAAGCATTTGTTCACCTTCTCTGTTCTATCTGTTTATACATAAGCTAAAGCTCAACTTGTAAAAACTGTACTTATGTAGCCCCATTCTTCACAATAACACTATTAAATGATGTTCAGTGTGTTCACATACAAGTTTTTACATGAAACAAACACTAACTTAGGCAAAAGTTTGCTTTCCCAAAACAAAGACTGGATTAAAATGTTGGCCTCAGATAGAAAATTCAGGGGAAAAATGGAAGGAAATACCTTTTACTACACTTACTTTCCTAAATGAAGGCATTTAACCACTACTCAGATAGATTGCTACTAGAGGGAAAACATTTACCAGCCATCAAACATGCTCTGAGATGAATTCAAATCATTCCAGAAGAGTGACTGATTTACAGGGACACTGATGAATGAGCTACCTGATAACAACTCGATGAACATGATGAGTTCTGGAAGCAGAGCAATTGCCAGTACAATACAGAAAAAACCGGATGCAAACATTTCCTTTCAAAGGAGAAAATGCTCTTCTGGAAGAAAGGGTAGCCTTTCGTGGATCAGAAACATGCAATTCACGTAGGACAACCATGAAAAAAGGTTTACCTTATTAGATAAACTTTCCAAGCAGCACACAAACCTCTGGCATTTCAGACTTTAATGTATTTGATGCCAATTTGAACTTCATTTGCTCTAAGGGTTTCTGTTCTCAGAGTGGACTCTGCAGGCTGACAAGTCAAAGCCTATCCAAGTTTATAAGTAATGACTACAGTAACTTAAAAACTGACCAGACTAAACTTTTTATATAGGTATAACCCTGCCTCAATACAGGAAAAAAAGAAATTTAACCTGAAATTGCCACTGGCAGATAATACAGCAAGTTCTTTCACAATCCAAGCTTGCCAAATAGGAAGTCTATTGATTCTACGTGCAACACCAGCTACCATTTGGCTGTGTAACATGAAATTGGTACCAGTATTAGGATGTTTCCCAATCTCAAACCAAGCCATTTATCTGTGCCTGAGCATGCACAGTTAGTAAGACCATGAGCAGTGTTTTGGAGATGTTAATCTGTCTGTAAAATAAGTGAGGACTTATATGTGACAGAAACAAAACTCCAGTCTCATGAATGAAGGCAAGGGCTGTGCTTCCTTAAATTCTAATGACTGCTTTATTTTGGAAGCCGCAGTATTTTGACCAGAATGTGCTGAGAATCAAATCACTACCTTTATTACATAATTACTTCTACTGGTTTAAGCTTAAGTATATTATGGTGAAGGGATATTTCAAGCACATTTTCCAGTAGCAGAGGGAAACTGAATTATTATATGGAAGATTTGCTTCCAATGTTACTGCTCAGGGAAATGCTGAGTTTCACCTGGATTTAAACATTACACATATTCATCTGACAAAAAGGCCAAGAGTCTGGGGCATATTTTAAAGTAGTCCCCATAAGATACTACAGTTGGTGAAAACTGATCAAAAAAATTCTACCGAGGACATATTTAAGGAGACAATCCTAACTTGTGCTCTGAACTGCACAGAACAACATCCTTTGTTACAAACAGAACTGGGGACTTGTGCAGTTCCCACTGCTTTTAATTTCTTAGTGCAAACACCACAGACAATAAGTGAGATTGAAAATTCAGAGGAACAAGCACACTGCACACAACCAGATGAGCTCATTTTAGAAGACCTCAGTGAAAAAGCCTTTCTGACACTCAAAAGGAACAGAGCAGATTAATGGGATCCTTTCTACTATTTTACCAAGCCACATAATTGAAATTTTAAAAATGCTTTTGTTTACATCTATTCTTTTTCAAATAAAAACAGTAGATTAAACAGCAGGACAGAACACTGGAAAAAGTATTCCCATGACAACTGAAACAGCAATTTGGAGATTAGATTTGAGCCTAAGCTTCATTAAGCTTGCAAGTGTTTTCTTTGGCTTATAAGAAATACCCTCATCAATTTCCACTGAACACTTACACCCTCTCCATACAACCTGGGGTTGTTCTACTTCAGAGGATTTAAATGAAGAAGGTCTGGCTAAACCTGAAAGTGTATTTGTACAAAGCCCACTTGCTAAAGCAGAATTGGAAAGTTTAAAAACTTAGGACAAGATTGCATAGATTTATTTCAGGCTTCAAGCTGGTAATAAGGATGGAATTTTACTCTAGTTAATTGGTTTAGATACAGCAGCAAGGATTTGAGACAGATGCATCCTTAAGCTTTGGGTAACAGTGACGTGTGGATTAAAGCTATTAGTACAAAGTTTGAACTCTCCACGATGGTCAGTCAGATAGAAACAAAAAAATGTAAGTTTTGTGGAAATTCTACCCAATAATGCAGCATTATGTACTTTGTTTCTTTATCACATTATTGTTACATTATGCTTTAGCAGATTATCATTACTACCAAAGTTTAAATGAGATTCCCAAAGGATAAATCAGAGCTGTGTAATGCTGCTCATGTCTTTGTCCAGGTGAAAGACTCATTTATGAGTGCCTTCCCTAATGAAATTATGAGGTGCACATCAAACCAAATGTTTAGAAATGCTCAGAGTCATGTTCTGATGTGAAGCTATCACAAAATGTCCATAACAGCAAGTCCCAGACTCCCTGCACACAGAACTACTTTTATATAAGAGAACAGAGAGGGAGAAAAGCATGGCCTGAAAGTATACATGTAGCAGCACTTCAGTATAATTTCAAAGAATTGTTGATATTTACCTACAAAAATATTCAGATTCCAGCTACTGTTGAACCTGGAATTCAGATGTCTCATATGTAAAGCACCAAATATAAGCTGCCCTACCTTATTATTTATTATGGTATAGACACAGAAACTGTGAGATGCTGAATCTCCTCTATTGCTCATTAAGAGCACTGTTACAAAATTAAGCTCCCCAAACCAATAACATCACTGAAGGAGGTACAAAATGCCTTTCTTAAAGAATCTGCTGGTCTTGCAGAATCACGGAACGTTTTTGGTTGGATGTTAAAGATATCTCGTTCCAACCCCTGCCATGGGCAGAGTTTTCTCACTGGACCAGACTGCTCAAAGTCCCATCCAACCAGCCTTGAACTCCTGCAGGGATGGGGCAGCCACTCAAAATGCAAAATGGCACTTTGGAGTTACCTGCTACTAACAATTCACTAGAAATATATATATACACATATATAAAACCCAACAGTATTTCTTACTGCGACAGATGTTGAAGAAAACATTTTGCTAAACTGATAAAACACGAAATATTTTTAAGTCCTGTAGGATGTACAGGGTATGTTCTGTAAGAAATGAGGAGATTTGAGCTGTCCCAGAAGGAATAGGCTGTCTGCAGTGAGTTCTGAAAGCAAGTACTGTGCCGCCCACTGGCTTGCCTTTGCTTCTGTAGCTGGCAGAAGATTCAGCTCAGATTAACTATAGCAAAACCCCAAATTTTGGATAGCAGAGCACACACCACACATGTGCTATAATGTGATAATGCAGTCAAAGCACAAAATAAATACCTTATCAATGGCTTTTCCAACTCGGGATACACTGCTGTGAATGTCTTTGTGATCCGAGGCCAGTTTTTGGACTGTGTCTTTTATTCTTTTACAACACTGTGTCATAACAAGAGAAATCGTCCCCGACAAGTCCCCATCTTGATCTAGACAAAAGAGAGGAAAATTACCAACTCTGTTACAAACAAATGGTAATATTAAATCCCTTAATATGCAACAACATAAAAAGACAAAAAGTGGTATCAGAAGAAAGAAATGCAATCTCGAGAGTATTTGCAAAGCAAGATCAGCTTAACTGAAGGCAGATGTACAGGAATTCACCTGTGGAATTAGGAATCCAGTCGGGTGGACAATAACATGGAACAAGTGCAACAGCTTAAAAATTTAATGTAAAGGTCTCATGTGTCTCAGTCACAACAGATGAATAAACATCTCAAAGAAACACTCAGTTCACAAATCTCTCAGGACACAACAGAAGGATACTGAAGCTACTATAGGATCAGTTTTCTTTCAGACAGCCCCTGAAGGTGCATGAGAACATCATGTTTAACTTAACAGGGTGCAAGCAAATTCAGGGTGCAAGCAAAATACGGATTAATGATGGCCCAATTAATTCTTGCCCCAAAAGTCACCCACTGCTATAGGACTCTGTCTGAGCTGTATGAAACTTCTGCTTCCTGACTTGTGGCAGTAGCTCTGAACAGTCTCCAATTCCCCCAATGGATGAGAAGCAGTCTGTGGAGGACCTGTTGACCTTGTTATGATTTAGTCTCTAGTAACTGTGACATTTCTTAGCTGATGTCCAACAGGTTCACTGCTGTATGACCCATTCTGTGAAGAAAATAATAAACAGGACAGGCTTACAGGCCCCTGACCACATCACAGCACTTCATAGCTTACACCCTTTGCCTTGATTCAAACATCACTCAGAAGCTTGAGTCAGAAAAAAAACCTGCATTTTTTTGCTGCTTTACTCCAGTCCTTTCTTCCTGCTTTTGATTTAAAAATACAAGAAAAATCCCCTTTCCAGTCTTACCTCTGAAGATCTGTTCTTTCTCAAAGTACATTCTACATGAAGAACTTTTCCTTCAGGGACACAGACTTAGCAGCCTTCCACTGCATGGGAAGGCTAATTTAAGTGGGAGAGCAGCTCAGAAATGTCCCCCTAATATTCCAGACCCAAAACCTTCATGTGAAGAAACAAACCACCAAAATATCTCTTTAGAAGAAGGATTTTATGAAAAACGTGTTCACTTTTTAAGCTTGTTCCCTTTTTATTTCATATTTTAACACATCTTTACTTTACAGCAGTGTGGTAAGAGCCCAGTTTCTAGAGAGAGCCCCAGCTGAGGAAGCTTCAACAGCATTTTTCCAGCAGCCATGGGTTTTAAGAAAGAAAATAAGCTTTACCATGCTTTTTTCTCCCTCCAGTCCCATGAAGCTAAGGATCACCTCCTGAGCAAAAGGCTAATGGGGCTCTGTGTTGTTTTTTCTAGTAGATCAGTGAGGAGTAATAGGACTGATACAGTCACTTCAGTGATTATATAAATCCCAAATTAAAACCGAAAATTCCACTCAACTATTCCAAAAAGTTCATCTCCCAAAATTATTTCGAGAATAATCACTATTTCTCAGTTGCTATTTAATTTTTATGACAAACATTTAAAATAACATGAAGGATCTTTAACTGCCTCACAAATTTTGCTATGGCAAAATGACCAGCCAGAGATTATGCAAGAAGCAAAATGGAAATACTCATTCCGCAATAAACAGAGAGGCTAAAAAAAAAAAAACAGAGAGGCACTTTCCAAAAGTCATTAAGCTGAAACCCAAACAATCCACATGGGTGCCTGCTTTTACCCCAAGCAAAGGAGTGAATTACTGGCCCCTGACACTGTAGCAGAAACCCAACTCCAATAAAGCAATGAAAATGTCTACAGAGGAAAAGCCATCAGAGTTGGAGAAGGCTTCCCCTCTGCACCACTCTCTTTCAGTTCCAATCAGACTATGAGCTACTTGCACTAAATCAGCAGGAGAAAGCCTGCAGCCATCCCTCCTGGTAATTCAGGGTTCACAGGACACCACAGCCAGCTTCTCTCTGTGATGTGTGTGCACAGTCACAATTAAAAAAAATTAAATATACTGGCCCACAAATGCTGAGCACAGAGCAGAGTCCAATGCCAAGTTTACTCAGCCAGACACACTTATACCATCCAAGAATATGCAATCCTTGGCTACTCCAGAAAGACAGATTTATTAAGGGAACAGAGAAGAAAAACAAACTTTGTCTTCCCATTCACAGGCCTGAGCATAGGGCTGGGCTGTCCTTAAGCTTTAAGATAAAAGCAGCTCAAGACATTTTAATACACTGTGTGAGGGGGGGAGAAGAAAACCAGTTTAGAGGTTAAAGCAGTTTCTAATAGTTTCTTTTTCTCCACCCACTTCCTTTTTATATCCACTGCCTATTTAAGGCCTTTTCATACATCTTTGCTCTCAGATCTTGTCCTACAGTATTAACCTCTTCTTCAGCAGTGAGGGCTTTCATTCCTCTTCCCTTTTTCCTTCAAAATTACATCCAGCAGCCTATTCCTGCAGTTCATCTCTCTGAATTAGACTTTCACATTCAGACATCTGGCTGCTCTCAATACCATCCATTTTCAAAAATCCTCAAGATAGTGTACAAATGCTGAAAATACCTGTTCTTGTTAGAAAGTTACAAATAACATGTAAAAGAAAAAAAAGCAGTAAGAAATTTGGCCCCTATGAAGCCAGCTCACCCTCAGAGGCCAAAACTGAAAAGTCCCCAGGTGTCTGAGGGTGCACCAACAATTCTAGAGCACTTACTAAAAGAAAGCCCAGTTTGGGATTTGCTCTCTGAGACAGCATCACTTGTTAAGTGCTGAAAATATGTTCAAGGCCTTCACTGGACTGTGCCAAAAACTGCTAATCCAAGCCTGGATGGCAAATTCAATGAGGATCCTGAAGGAATCACACACTGGAACCCTCTACATTTATTACAAAGAGAATAAAGCTCTGGAGCTGCAATATGAATCTCACAGTCAAACCTTTACAGCCCAACAAAGACCAACACAAGCATGAGGGTCACACACACAGCTCTCCAGGCAAGGTCAGCACCTCAGTTTGTGAAAACACATATTTTAGTGACTATTCTCAATGCTCAAGCCCAGACTGTTTCAAACAGCACAAGTAACAGCTACTGAAACACAGTTCAAAACAACGGTAAAAAGACCAAGCCTTATTTCATCCCAAATAAATGCCTCACAATCAGAATTCTACGTTTGCCCTCTGTAGAAACTTCTGGGTACACACAGAGCAGCTCCAGCACACTCGTGCTTGTGTTCCTGGAATTATATACACTTTCCAGTGAGCTTTGCACCAGTATTTGCACAGGACCACAGCAAACACTTTTGTCTTTCCCCGACCCAAACAAAAACAAAAGCAGAGCAGCAGCACAGTTGCTCTCAAATTTGGTCTCAGCAGCCTGCAAGTTCCTATTTTTAACCCCTGAGCCATCACTCGCTTCCTGCATGGCCTTGGGTAAATCACTCCAGCTGCCTCTCCGTTCCCTCCCACTCCATCAATAAACACGGCACTGCCTCCATCTCTGGGATTTCGCAAGGTTTAAACGCCCCGTGTTTACAGCCCAGAGCAGTGCCCAGCATCAGCTGTGACACAGCCAGACGAGGCTTGTTTACCTCCGGCTGAGCGCAGCTTCACCCGAACACCGCCAAACCCAGCCACAGCAATGCAACACGGCTCAGGGACACAGGAAAAGAGACAAAAAAAAGAAAAGAAATGGGGGCGGGGAGTGGAGGGGGGAAAGCAAACAGGTCAGCCCTGCCGTATTTCCTCTGTATTTCCCCTGGGGTGAGCAACCCCTTTGTAACCCAACATAAAGGGTTGTGAGCACACGGACCAGGGTCACGCCAGACCTGCTGACCGGGAACAAACAAACCTCTCCGGCAGCTCACATCAGGCAGGAGAGGCCCGGGAGGGCCGAGACCGATCACAGAACCATGGAATATGCTGAGCTGGAAGGGACCCACCAGAACCATCGAGTCCGGCTCCTGGCCCTGCACAGGACACCCCAACAATCCCACCCTGTGCCTGAGAGCAATGTCCAAACACTGCTGGAGCTCTGTCAGGCTGGTGCTGTGACCACTGCCCTGGGGAGCCTGGTCAGTGCCCAAGCACTTTCTGGGGGCAGAACCTTTATCTGATATCCAACCTAAACCTCTCCTGCTCCCACCTTTTAAAACTTCCCCATCAACAACGCCCCAAAGCTCCAGGGGCCGAGGGGGAAGAGCCCCAGTTCAACCCCCAGCACAGAATCCTCGGGGTGAGGGGTCCCTGGAGCAAGGGCTCTCCTTAGGGGGGTTCCCAGCCCACAAAACCCGAAGTTTTGGGGGGTGTCCAGCCCACAACGCCCCGAATTTGGGGCTTCCCCTCCCCGGGAGGAGGAGGAGGAGGAGGAGCGGGGCCGCATCCCCTCGGCAGAGGGGGGAGCGGGGGGGGTCTCCACGTACTCTCGGTCTGCAGGATCTCCCTGCGCAGCCCTCCCGCGTACTGGATCAGCTCCTCCAGGCTGCGCTCGCACAGCTGCCCGTATCCCGAGAACTTCTGCAGCACCTTCTCCAGCTCCCGCTCCACCGTCACGCACTGGTCCATCGCGCCCGGG